>OZ020255.1:9541188-9984903 GCA_963971285.1 Astropecten irregularis
CAATGAGCAGAAATGAGCAAAATGAGCAACTCAATGAGCAGAAATGAGCAGAATGAGCAAAATGAGCAACTCGATGAGCAGAAATGAGCAAAATGAGCAACTCGATGAGCAGAAATGAGCAACTCAATGAGCAGAATGAGCAACTCGATGAGCAGAATGAGCAAGAAATGAGCAAAATGAGCAACTCGATGAGCAGAATGAGCAAGAAATGAGCAAAATGAGCAACTCGATGAGCAGAAATGAGCAAAATGAGCAACTCGATGAGCAGAAATGAGCAAAATGAGCAAGTCGATGAGCAGAATGAGCAAAATGAGCAACTCGATGAGCAGAAATGAGCAAAATGAGCAACTCAATGAGCAGAATGAGCAAAATGAGCAACTCGATGAGCAGAAATGAGCAAAATGAGCAACTCGATGAGCAGAATGAGCAAAATGAGCAACTCGATGAGCAGAAATGAGCAAAAATGAGCAAAAATGAGCAACTCGATGAGCAGAATGAGCAAGAAATGAGCAAAATGAGCAACTCGATGAGCAGAAATGAGCAAAATGAGCAACTCGATGAGCAGAATGAGCAAGTCGGTAAGCAAAATGAGCAAGTCGGTAAGCAAAATGAGTATGTCGATGAGCAAAATGAGCAAGTCGATAAGCAGAATGAGCAAGTCGATAAGCAGAATGAGGAAAATTAGCAAGCCTATAAGCAAAATGAGCAAGTCGGTAAGCAACTTGAGCAAGTCGGTAAGCAGAATGAGCAAGTCGATAAGCAGAATGAGCAACATGAGCAAGCCGATAAGCAAAATGAGCAAGTCGGTAAGCAGCTTGAGCAGGTCAATGAGCAAGTCGACGAATCAGTGAGAATATATATTCTAAAATATTTCCATTTCTTTTCATTTGGTGATTCACCATCCAGGAGACAATATGAATACAATTTCCGCAGTCAACCCCATGTTTGTCATAAGTGCGACAAAGGTTTTGGATCGAGATATAACCTTCAGAGACATGCAGCAAATGCACACGCCGCATGCGCAGATCAATCGAAAATGGATGAAGTTGACGATGACCTAGAAATTAGCGCTATTCGATCTGAAAGGTTTGGCGCAGATAACTATGAACCCGAATTTAAAAAGCGCAGATTTCAAGATTCGGAAACAGAAAGCTGTGAAAGTGAGTCTCCGCAGTCTGACAAAGAAGAGTCAGAGGAAAGTGATTCGGAATCCGAAACAGAAGAGGAAAATGGCGACTCATCGGATGAAGAAAATGACGATATAACGGATGAAGCTGAGTCTAGTCCTGAATTGGAGGACAATGCTGCTTATCAAGACTGGTTGGAAGAGGCCAAAGAAGCTACTGAAGAGATGTGGAGTGAAAAATATGAAAAGTATCTCAACGGGGACATGGACGAAGATC
This sequence comes from Astropecten irregularis, assembly GCA_963971285.1. Taxonomy (NCBI): domain Eukaryota; kingdom Metazoa; phylum Echinodermata; class Asteroidea; order Paxillosida; family Astropectinidae; genus Astropecten; species Astropecten irregularis. The sequence continues at coordinate 9,542,592 of OZ020255.1, forward strand.
GAGCCAAAGAAAAGGCCAGCAGGAAGACCGTCTGGGCAGTCAAAAAAACCTTCTTCAACAAATACAAGGATTTTTTGTCAAGTTACCTGCATCTGAAAGATAATGATGCTCATCAAGATATCGTGGATGATCTCGAAGAAAAAGTAGATAAAGGCATGGGACTCAGCAAAGCCTTGAACAGAGTACTGCCTAAACACCAAAGCAAATTTGACGGACTGTTCCAACAAGATGAAGAGGAGGATAACCAGGAAGACAGTGATGAATAAAGACGATAAATAGATCGAGGCTTCAAGTTTGAAACAGACTACATTAGCCTTTAACTTTAAAAATAATAATCTAGCACTTGATATTAATAATGTTTACCTCCGTTGCCCACTCCGCATTTTATAGGCTTAAGCTAAATTGTATTTCAAAACCGTGGTAAATAAAACAGAGTCCGTTGTTTTGATGTATCTTTGAGAGTTTTACGTTTAAAGCTTATTAATTTCATTTCATTTTATTTACTTACCGGTAGCTAGACCCAGTAACTGGGGCGCTGAACTCACTTTGTTTAATTTTGGGGTTAGAGTTTCTTTATAAATAATATTATAATTTGTTTTCCAATTACGGGAATGTTTTTGAAATAAACTGGCATAACGAACAGTATGCAGTATTATTAAAATGAGAACAAAAGTTTCGTGGAGTCAATTACGTAGTGCAGTTTATGTTTTGTCTATACGTAGGCTGCAGATGTTTCCCAATCTACTGAGCGCAATGGGTAGGTGGGAAGGGCAAGGGGAGGGGGCGTAACAGGTCCGAACAGGACCACCGAATGAATGGGCAATCCCGATGAGTCATCGTGTTGTGACGTCAGTTACCCGTCCTCCCGTAAACAACTCAGTACACATTCAACGGAAGGGGTACTCCTATTCCGAGCTTGTGCTGGTCAGCGGTCATTGCCATAGTGGAACTGGGTATATCCGGAAGTGGTTTGTACCATTCGTCAGGAGAGTATGATACTCATAACAAAGCAGTCTCCAAGATGGTTTGAATATGGTTCACTACATGTACAAAGGAATAACTCTATGCAATAGAAAAGCAGACCACACATACCATGGAGGGATAGCTACCACTTCTTTTTCCCTACCAATTACTCGATCTTAAACAGACACCGGATGCACAGATGTTTGACCTATTTCTCACTCTTCGTAGATGTTTGATAACACTATCGAGTACAACACTTGCATATTATGAGGCACACCAAGTTCGGATGTGGCTCATTTTTCGACCACTCGATGGGCTTTGTTTCCTCATAGTACAGCATATCCGGTATTGTATTCATTATCATTATTGAAGTAATTTGAAGTAAAATATATTCCGTACAACTTGAGTGAGAGCATAAATCCCCCTGTTATGGAAATGCACGATTGGCAGCGTATTCGATTTAAAGGTAGCATCATACTTATTGCCAGCATACCGAAACTGAAATCTTCACAGCAGATTTACATATAACTTGCATGATATAAAGATGGTGGGACATACCGTTAAAATTGCTGTATTTATCGAGAAAATGTGTGTAAAACCAGTGACCAATATTATTGTTTGATCCTCAACGATACTTTTAATTTTTCGTGAATTTAACTAACCAATCAGAACCGCATTTACGTCATCACCTCAAAATAATTAACCAATCAGAACGCGAGACTTAATACTGCGAGTCTTAACTTGTCCTCGTCTGCCCTTTGTTCAGATCGGACATGTCCCATCTCGTCCGTGACGCCACCACAACCTCCCCTCTTTTGTCAACTTGTCCCATCTTGTCCGTGACGTCACCACAACCACGGCTATCTCTTCCATCTCATCTACCCACTCCTCCATCACTACACACCAACCACCTCCTCCCATCCCTCCTCCGCCACAGCCACCACCGCCAACACTCCCTCCCTCCCTCCCCCCCCCCCAACCACTCCCCCCCTTCCTCACAATTACCTCATTTCCTCCCTCCCTCCTCCTCAAAAAGGCCTCTTTCCTCCTCATCCTCCTCCAAAAATGGCCTCTTTCCGCCTCCCAAACAGGCTCGAGACCGCCCTCACATACTACTTAAGTCGTTAACAATTCTGAAACGAACATTTCGTTTTTAGCAGGCTGCTATAATTATGCTAATTGCTAAGACATAAAACACTGCTTATTTGGGGCCATTCGAATGCATTCTGGGGCCTTTCTCAAACATCGGCCCCAGCTCAGGCTCTGGCTTCGTCTCTGTCATCCATTAGGCCAAAACAAAATTTTGTTGTGTTGCCCTTAAGTGGAAAAATTAAAATTTGGGGTCGGTCGGTCGATTGTTTTTTTTTTTGGCCGACTTTCAAACATTTAAGAATAAATACACGATGTATGGTCACCAGGGCTTATAAATCAACGATCTTGGGTCGTTTTGAGGAGACACGCTTTTTTACTGCTAAATCTTACATTTTCTGTCAAAAATGAGGAGTTTTTATACTTTAGGACTCGGAGAAAAAAAAATCCCGACCCAAAGTTTTGGCATTTTACGGTCGGTCGCTGAGGGCAACACAACCATTATTTTCGGCCTTATGCTGAAAATATAGGTTGTGTTTTTTTATTGAGGCTGAAGCTGTGTTTTATTTCTTCAAATCAAAGAATCTACTTCCGAACCGCAGCCAAAAGTCTCTATTTTGATATCCATAATTTTTAAAATGGAATGCATGAAAATGGTGACGGAGCCGGAGCCAGAGCCGGGGCAGAGCTTTGAGAAAGGCCCAGACCTCATACATCAAGACCAAAGGCACATCCTTGTTAAAAATCAATGTTTAAAGAGAGTTATTTTCACATTTAAAATGGGTCAAGCAAAAAATAATATCAGATTATTGTTTTCGATCCTCAGGTAAACAGCGCCGGTGTATTAGCATATGGGAATCTAGAGGAGATGACGGTGGACCAGTTGGATACGCTGGTGTCCGGTAACCTCCGAACTCTCTTTCTGGTTACCCAGCATTCCGCTCCCTATCTTGCCAAATCAAAAGGTGGGAAAATATAAAAGATTAAGCATCATAGAACAATTACAATAATATTTATTGGAACGATCATCAGTTCAGAAAAATGAGGGCGCCCTTTCAAGAAATTGGCGGGAAAAGGCAGACGGTGAGCCGAAAAGATTGAAAAGTGTAAACTCAATTTAATCTCTTACTTTTTCCCCCTTTTAGGTTCAGTTGTCAACATATCAAGCACTTCCAGTCGGAGAGCGGTTAGTACTAATTTATCCTTCTCATTTTAGTCATTTTGTTTTCTGAAATACAGTTTAATAACAGGGTGAAATTGAAGGTTATTTTGAGCTCGTGTTTACAATGAACAGCTAGGAAGCCTTCCGTTCCTTCCGTGCCAGCTAACCGGCCATAAACATATGGAAGAGGGCGCACTATATGGCTTAAACTTATTGTCTGTGAACGGACCTTCTCTACAGGCAAAGTTCAGATGAAACTTAGGGCCTTTCTCAAAGCTTGGCTCCGGCTCCGGCTCAGGCTCAGGCTCAGGCTTAGGCTCAGGCTCCGGCTCCGCCTCCATTTCGTGAATCTATTTTCAAAATTACAGGTATCACTGAAATAGAAGCTTTTTGCTGCAGTTAGGAAGTAGATTCTCTGGTTTGAAAAGGACAACAGAGCTTCAGCTTCAATGGAAAACCACAACCTATATATGAAAATATAGACGAAGCCGGAGCCGAGCTTTGAGAAAGGCCCTTGATATCAGAAGTTATATCAAACGAACTTTGACCCAAACATTTTCGATTTTACATTGTGGGACAGTGTACTAAAATGTGTGTACACAAAACCCATAGGTCGGCTTTTCTTTACAGAAAAAGGTCCATATTAAGTAGGGTTTGGTTAGATACTTTCATTTCAAAAATCAGATGTTGACTCACTTATTGGGACTACTTTTTGTTGCTCAGTCCCCAGGTCTCCTTGGTTACGGCATGACAAAGGCAGCGGTCGACCACTTCACGAAAACAGTTGCAATCGGTGAGTGGTCTACAGTACCTAGGTCATCCATTACTATTGTCTGGCACGGGATTCGAACCTGGGACCAGCCTACCAACTGAGCCATCCCGCCCTATCCCGTTTGCGGTGTCCCAAATTGTCAATACCTTTGAGCCATTTTTTGAGACGGATTTGTTGTGACTTGTATGTATACCTTACTTGTTGTATACCTTTAGTAAAACATATGCACATTAATTTGATAATTGTTTAAAATGGATTAATTTCCTCTTTTTTTTAATTTGTCAGAACTTGCGCCTAAAGGGATCAGGGTAAACGCAGTCAGGTGAGTGTTCTGCACAGTAATTTGAATAACTCAGTCGTCCAATTCCTTTTAAAAAATGTCTTTAAAAGAGAAGCCGAATAATCTTATATGATAAATGCTCTTTGGTGAGAAGACCAAATGGTTTGAGAAACAAGATTTGCTCTAGTGCTACTTCTCGTAAGGTTTGTGTCAAATACGTACAATGCATGAAGAAAGGTAACATTAATTCCATGCAGCCTTTCAATAGGAAATACCGCCCTCATCGGTGAACACGGCGGAGCTCGAAAAATATAATTGCGATTTGATTTGAAGTCTTGAGAATGTGCCTTTGTCGTCTGCTCTTGTTGCAATAGCCCGGGTTTGACTGTGACTCCACTCTACAAGAAAGCTGCTCCGAAATGGAACCCCAGTAAAGATAATGTAAGTTTTTCATTGTATTATTTTGGTAACAAACCTTTGGTTTTTAATATAGGCTTTGTGAGGGTAGGGTTTGGAGTTGAGTAAGTTATAAATTTGGAGCCCCAAAATGCTCATTAAAGTTTATTGGAATTTGTACGATGACTTTTGCTACCTCGTGGGTGGCGCTGCTACCGCCGATTCTGCTGCTGTTGTTGCTGCTGCTGCTGTTGTTGTTGATGTTGTCGATGGTGCTGCTGCCGCCGCTGTATAGTTGTTACTGCCGCTGTTGTTGATGTTGCGGCTACTGCTGTTGTTGCTGTTGTTGTTGCTGTTGCTGTTGTTGTTGTTGTTGTTGTTGTTGTTGTTGTTGTTGTTGTTGTTGTTGTTGTTGTTGTTGTTGTTGTTGTTGTTGTTGTTGTTGTTGTTGTTGTTGTTGTTGTTGTTGTTGTTGTTGTTGTTGCTGCTGCTGCTGCTGCTGCTGCTGCTGTTGCTGCGGCCACTGCTGCTGTTGTTGCTGCTGCTGCTTTTTATTGATGTTGCTTCTGTTGATTTTGCTGCTGCTGCTGCTGCTGCTGAAGCAACGTTTGTTGTTGATGCTGCAGCTCCTGACGATATTTTTGTTTAGGGAGAGTGGACGGTTGGTCTTTTTGCGATTAATGTCACACTTTATTGTTCTCTCACGGTAGTTGCTGGAGGAAGGGAAGCGATGGCATCCGCTGGGCCGGGCGTGCACGGTGGAAGACGTCGCCCAGTGCGTGGCGTTCCTTGTCTCGGACGAGGCGAGTTTCACAACGGGAGAGATCATCCCGGTGGATGGAGGCCGCCATGTTGCCCAGTCCGTCCGCTAATCACGTATACCGTGATGTCCGAGAAGTGGATCACATTATGACACGACCCAGCACCTGACAACTTAAAAAAAAAGAAATTCCAAGTAATAAAAAGTAGGCCTATTACTTGTCTGTCACTTAAATCCTAGGAACTTTTCAAAAGCTTCCCCATCAGTCATGACGATAAGTCACTGCAAACGGCTTTCTTCTTACTTATTTCACTGGTGATCAGATGTTAATAGATTATCAGCCTCTTGAGGACGCTCTTTCGCGGCCATCTTTGAGGTAGATTGTAAGCAAGCACTGGATGATAATGTGATACATAAATAGGCCTACTTTTATTAAAGGAATTTCAAAATTTTCATATAATCAAATTTCACATTCTCGGTTATGCGATGTTGTTAATATTTTGGAATATCTTGACAGGTTTTCACCATTCAAAATGGCGTAAACATGAATTTAATAAATCGACTTGAATTGGCGAGATAAATTATTAACTTATCTGGATAAGTGGAATGGCACTCATGGAGCGCCGTAGTACAGGGTGGTTTAAAAGCCATTTTCTAAGTAAATATGAAATTTACCAGAGATTTATTGCAGCCAAAATTCTTTTAATTAGCATTTCTTTAGATAACGGGCGTAAACATTTGGTGACAGGGTTGAATGTTCTTTTTGTGTTATACTTTCACCGGAAATCCGGAGAAACTTGGAAGAAGAATTGTTCCAAGTTCCAAATAACTTATCAGAGGAAACAGGCACGTTGAAGCCCTTTCTGTTATAGAGATAACTCAATACAGGCTTGTATGTTATCGTCACGTGAGTACAAATAAAGATTGTGGTGAATAAAATTAATAATGAGTGAAAATATAAGGTTTGAAGATCGTGTGATTGCCATGCATCTTAAATAAAAAGTTGGAGGAAAATGAAAACGTTGAGCCTTTATGAAACGGAGGCGCGCTCAGGCTCCGGCTCCATTTCGTGAATCCACTCTAAAGTATCGGGTATGGCTTTTGGCTGCGGCTCGGAAGTAGATTCTCTGGTTTGAAAGGCTTCAGCTTCAATGAAAAACCACAACCTATTATTTTCAGCATATATGCATGGCAGAGCTGAGCCTCAGCCTGAGCCTGAGCCTCCGTTTTCTTAAATCCCCTGCCATTTTGTTTCAATAAATCAACAATATTATGGTTTCTTATTATGTGGCTCCAATATTAGAAAGCTGTTGAAACTAAAAAACAACAACATATCATTCTCATATGTCTACAGGATTTCTTTTTCATAATCAGCCAAAACGCTCATCGGGTCGTTCACTTGGAAACTAAATCTTACAGGTATACAGTAGGCCTACAGAATTCACAGTAACATATCTAAACATAAATGTTCACAGATTTTCATATAACTTTCAGGATATGAAGAGGGTACTGGACTACTGGTACAAACACACCGTTAAAATTTTCGTCAAATAACGACCGAAAACAGTTTTGATCTCGAGGTAAGATCGAAACCATTCTAATTGTATGTTTTATAATACAAATTGACGCGGGGTTTTCGCCATTTTCTCGTGACAGATGTCCGATTGAGCTCAAATGTTCACATGTTTTTTCGTTTTGTTTTTATTTCATGTACATGTTTGATCAGATAAAGTGTGGGCGCTGTTCTGTGACCTTTAACAATCATGTATTGTACCTTTAACATTGGAGTTGAAAAAAAGGAGAACAAAAACAAAATAAATGAAGCAACTAATCTTAGCACTAACATTTATTTTAACAATTCCCAGTAGTCCTATACTATAGGTTCTCCCATTCAAGGACTAACGGGGCTCGATGGTTGCTGAACTTCTCCAATCAGACGACAGCTGGTGCATTCATTGTAGTTTACTTACGGGTTGAAAATGTCATTGAAAATGTATAAATACTTATTTTATTGTGTCGTTGAGGCTTTTCACCCAGCACGCATTCATTAATATTTCAATAATTTTAATGAGGCGCATGCGTGCATGATGTTGCTCAGTGAACTTTGACATGTCAACCTGCGTTAGTGTGTAATGTAAAGCATGATGTACGTGATGTGTGTGAAATCATGTTAATATGAATTTCAGCAAGTGTTACTTAGTATGTTTGGTAGCAGACGTAAACCATATCCTAAGCTGAGTTTGAAGCCACGGAACTGTAAGTGACTTGTTCAGCGAGCCGTTTATACATACAATTCATGCACTGCAAACATGATAAATTGCAAGAACATCATGTTCCTCTTGCAAGCAAACCCTATCCTGTACGGTAAATGTCGGTTTCATGTAGCCCTACTACTTAAGCCTAGTAGTTCGGCTAGCCATAATGTTAGAAATCTTAAAATATTAGTCATGTTATGTAGGCCTACCAAAACTGACTCCAGTACAGTGATGCGCGAGTAGTGTTATTAAGTTAAGAAAACTGGTGGCCGACGAAAAAAACATCGATAAAACATGTGAAATTGTACGTGTACATAGCCCTACCTGTACAGTGCGTACATATACGGCACGTATATTATGTACATAACATTATTCATACGTACATGACATGAGCTCATTTCACCTCATTGTCTGTTCGGCTTCTGAACTTCTGACCAACGTAAAAATAAGCCGCACACGTTTATAAACCAAGAAAAGTTGTAGGCCTATATACATAACTTAGAACAAGGGAATGTAGGTAATAGGAAAGACGACCAGACAAGACAAAGCGACAACGCCCCTAGTGACAAACATACAAACTCTGTCGGTGGTCGTGCGTTGTTTTGACTTTGCACAATCAGTATACTGTGCCTATACCAGCAAAATGTCTGATGTGCCCTCGCAACCTCACATACAACCCATGGCACCGCTTAAAGTTGACCTATGTAGATATTAACATGGAGGTATAAAAAGTATTCCATGATATTAATCAAAACCCATAACCAAATGAATCGGTTTTACATCAAGAGACCTTCAAGCAAACCACACTTACCACTAAGCCATGAGTATAAGGCCTATAATCTACTGGTAGTCTGGTCTGGTGCCAGTCCCCGCCTATAAAATACGGCAAAAACTGAGGAAAAATAATTGACCGCACAAACTAACTGCAATATTTACTTTTAATAAAAAATAAATTAAGTGCATCTTCGTATAGTTTTGTATTGTTGAGCAATACAATTGCATGAGATTTTTTGTGGCTTGATATTAATTGTTGTTGCCGCTAAACACCCATAGGCATAAGTTCATATTTCCATTTGTATCTTTACTTGCATGTTCTTGTCTTCTTGTCTCGTCCAGCCTTTGAGAAAGATCCTGCTAGGATCGAAACGCGTCAGTCCCTCCTTACTCCAAGTATGTTATAAATTTCAGGTAATTTTTGGGGCTGATGAGCAGTTTATTACTGGTACATGTATTGACTTCATTTTATCAAAATGTTCCGTGTATACAGTCTTTATTGTAACAGTTTACAAGTATATACAAATAATAATCATCTAACTTTTCGTTAGTCAGTCAGTCATAGTTGGTCAGCATGCCAGTCCTCATGCATTTCGTCATTTTTATTGCCAAACTGTGGACAAATTCAACTGAAATATATGTCAGTATTGTAAACAAACTGACATGGCTGGTGAACAAAAGCTGCCCTGTGAGCACTCTGCATTTTTATCATTTTAGGTAATACTAATATATTTCTGTTTCTGAACTTTTTTTAGTGCAGAGAATATTGTTTTTTCCTTATACAGTAGGCCTATATTATTAACTGAACTTGAATGCATTTTTTCCCTGAAGAATACACACAACATATCAGTGCGGCCTTTTTTGTCTGTCCGAGCCTAATTTGCATATCTGCTCGTCCCCCTCTCTACATAATATTTGCTGTTTCGTCTCGCATGCCCAAATTTGTTCATAACAAATAATTATTCATAGCCTAAACGCTGAATCACCACCCTGGGGGCCTAGTCATAGGTTGACTAGCTATGTGACGTCATGGGCCAGCTCACTGTACGCTTCGTCTATAGCTAGCTGTGTGTGTGTGGCAACATAAATCATTATTATGCAGCGTGTTGTGTGTGTATGCATTCCATATACAGACACGCCTATGGTCGGTCGAGTCACCGTACCTGGAATGGATGACGTCATCGAAGGTATTGCCCACATTTTGGGGTCTCCCATATACAACACTGGCTCTAATATCATACTGCTATTGTGTATACGACAACCAGATTTTTTGTTTTGTTACAAAATTTCAGCTGTTAGAACCCGATTTGTTATGTGAAAAAGTCTGCTAGAAAAACCTATGTAATTACAGTTACCATTTTGCTCATTGAAATGATGATAGATAAAATAATAAAATTGACTGATTTTGCAGTTTATATTTTGCGATATTTGGGGAAGGTTATTTATTGAACATTAAGGGCCTATACAGCCGATCATTGCTAAACAAAACACAATAATATGTGTATGGCCTATACTATACCGCAGGTATTTAGTACTACTGTATTAGTATTACATATTACATTTCTCGGGAAGAACAAGTTACAACTTACAACTATACAAGAACAAAAATAAACACTTTCAGTAGAACAGGAAAAAGACAAATGCATGTGACTCAATCATAATGAGGAATGCCCCCAGGTTTGCCTTTTTGAGATATGTACACTATTATTAGAAGGAGTAATCCATGGGCTTTCCAATACCCAAAAGTATCAGTTTCAAAAGTTATTCCGTTCCAAAATTATGGAATGAAAAAGATGTGAAAAAAAATGTGTTCAAAGATAAATAGGGATTGATTAATTGATTGATTGACTTATTATAGATTCACTAGATTGATCTTCACAATTTTGAAAGTTACTCCTTCGTACTCGGAGGATTTCCTTCAAAGTTCAAGATCAACCCTCATAATTGCAATATCTCAGCACTGAGGTTGTACTGTTGGCAAACAGTCCCTTCTTCCTCCATGGCTTATCTACGTAACTTATTGAAACAATCCAGTTTTATTTTGGTGAAACAGAAACATCTTTCCTTACGACTAAACCGGAAATATCCAAATTCATAACAGAAAAATTTTAACTGCATAAATTGCATGCAGGAAGCCACGAAAATTCAAGGACATGTCTGGCTGAGTCGTGTATAGTGGTTAGCGGCATGATTGCTCGGGAACAAAAGGGCGTAGTGTTTATAGCGAGTATGTATTAGGCATAGGGAGGTATTTCCCCATAATATCCCAATGGGACCATTGTGGAAACATGATGGACAATGGATACTGTCAAGGCCTATGGCATGCAGGAATCCCTCCACGGTATAAATACTAGGCGTTATTACTCACCGAAAAGGCACCTCTACTCTCGGTGCGTTGATTAATAACCACGAACCGACTGTTGAGTAAGCGTGTGAGTAATGAAATAAGTGCCAATTTTGTTAATTGATAATTATATAATGTAGGCCCTATACGTGTTATGTCACACACAAGCGTTATTAACAACGTTTTGCATCACTTCAAACACACGTACATACTTGTGACTAATTTCATGGAGCTGCTAAGCACAGAAAATTGCTAAGCACAAAATGTCTTGTCCAATAGAACAAACCATCAATAAAAATTACATTTGAGTCCTGGTCAGAGAACAACAGCCAAAATCACAAGCGATACACAACACATGGAATTTGGTTGTTAATCCTGTTTTGTTTTTTGTATTAAAGAGGATGTTCAACACTCAACAAACGTCGCTTTAGTTGTTAGAACTATAATCCTTAAATTACTTTCCTTAAAACTTAAACAAAAGGCTCCTATATCGGACGTCACGAAATCAAACAGTGTCTTCTGCCCCTATTGACGAAATACAGACAATCTCAATTTTGGGGAGCATGCGGACTGACAGAAAAATCATCAAAAAGGACTCTTTCTGTATTCAGTGAAAGATAATTTTTTTTCTTATACTACGTACTAATTTCCTGAAAATAAGACTATAAAATACTTCGCATGCACACAAAAATGCTGGTAGTCATTTCAACATGGCCGTCAACCCTATTTCGTCGTCAAGGACACTAGTAATTGTTCAATATAAGACTGAAGTTGTTGTGCCCCACCACTGTCTGGCTTGCGAACAACAACAATCCTTGTGGAGGTCGTCAGTCATGGCCCGTCTGCCAGAGAGCGTCTGACTTCTTCAAGGTGAAACGTGAGCTTTGCATGCCCAAAATCGACCTCCGTGTCCTCCCAACACAATAGACAGAAAACCAAGAAGATAAACAAGAAATGTACAGACCGTATACTTTATGCATGTATACACCAAACTGGTGTTTTCGGGCTATTTTAGAACTGCAAAGGCTTCCATCTTGCAGGATTTTTATTTTGAGTCCCAGGCCCAGTAGGCTGCCAAGTCAAACTGGAGTAAAACATCATGGCCGTATAGGTTAAGATACTAACCCCAAACATTCCAATAATTAGTAATTTCTGCCTTTTATTATACAAAATGCCAAATAATACATATAATTAGTTAATTACCCATCCCATATCAGTTAGTCTTATATTTGTTATGTTGCATGGCAGTATCTTTTTAATTCAGTGCTTCCTTGTGCCAAGTGTTATATCCTGGTTTGGACACATTTCTATCAGAGAGAGAGCAAACAATATGCCCTATCCGACATCAGCCAACCGAGCAAAACCATGGAGGAAGGAATTGCACACCACAAAGATGCTTTTGGTCATATCAGTTGGAACGCTAAAACTTTTAGTAAAACTAAAAGACAGAAAAATAGCCAAGTGAGAGATAATTAGCTAAAGGTAGTATCATACTTTGGGTTTTGTCAAAGAAGTACAGATTCATGGGCAAAAATATCAAGGAAGATAAAATCACAGACATCTGTGAAAATTTCAGTCCCATACGGTGCCCACTTTTTGAGAAAATCTTGAAAAACTGCCGCATAATTTCTTAAGTATTTTCTCATTTTGGGGATCTTTTAAAAGATCAAAAAGATTTTCGGTCGAACATTTCTGTTTTGGTTTCTTACCAAAGTATGATACTACCTTTAACCACTGGTGACTAGTTTTAAAAATATAACAGCTCTCAAAAACATATTTTGTTGAAGGCATCCAGGATCAATTTGTTTAACCCAATACCCATCCTTGCTCACACAACATACAATTAGCTCAGCTTAGAGCTTTTGTCATAGCCTTATATAGCTAAATCAATATAGACCTAAGCCTACATAAAACTTTTCACATGTAGGCATAAAAAACTGCCCAAAAGCGCGGGAAGAAATTAAAGGTAGTATACTTTGGTAAGAGACCAAAACAGAAATGTTCACAGATTTACGTATAACTTTCAGGGTATGAAGATGATGCTAGTAGAAACCTATTTAAAATGTCTCCGCCTGAAATGGTGTATTTGTCCAGAAATGAGTAAAACAACGACCGAAAATCTTTTGATCTTTTAAAGATCAAAAAGAAAAGACTTAAGAAATACTGTGGCCGTTTTTCACGATTTTTTTCAAAAAGTGGGCACCGTATGGAACTGAAATTTTCACAGATGACTGTGACTGTATCTTCCTTGATATTTTTGCCCATGAATCTGTACTTCTATGACAAAAACCAAAGTATGATACTACATTAAAAGAGTAGATTGACAATATCGGGACCATGCACATTTTGAGTCATATCAGAAGAAGACAAATAAATTGAGTTCAAAGGTATCTCGGTGGTTTGTGCAACGGTATGACACTCCCAAATACAAACACAGCAAGCTCGGGTTAATGATTGTCGAGTTGGTTGTCAATAATTGACCAAGTCGATCCAGTCAGTTTTGTAGCTGGAAAAGTGTATCGCCAAACTAGTATATGGTGAACGGGGCGAATAAAAACCAACTCGACTACATGTAGGCCTACATCAAAGTAACCATGTACTGTACATGTTGTAAATGCTTTAAGAAATAACGTGGTTTCGGCATGGAAGATATTGGTGTAATGGAACTAAATCCTGGTTTTAGCGATTTCTTAGCCTTTGAGTTCTGGTTATACATGTACTGGAATGGAATGCGGAAGGGGAGTTCGGTCAAAGACCTGTTGATGCGGTTTGGGTCACAAACTGGGGCGTTTCAGTGGCTGCGCACGCACATTACGAGTTCTTCATCAGTGACGTCATTATTTCTGACCAAACTTCTGAACTATACATGCAGTGAGCGTTATAAATCTTTGCATATACCTTTTATAGGCATTTGACAACACCGATAAATATCTTACAAAACATTTCAAACAACGCCCACAAATTTTTTTTATTATGGGACGTCAGATACTGACCCGAGACCGCGCATGATTACACCACATTTTGACACTTGACCTTTCCATGACGTCACGTCAACAGGTCCTGCCAATCTTTTATCAGATAAAAAAAAGCAGGATCCTAAAGGTGGTTGTATTTTCTGTCTTCTTATCTCGGAATTTTGGCTCATGGGTGACAAAGTTCGAGGGAGAGGCCCCCGTTGTTGACTGTAACCGAAGTTTGGCCCATATATACTTTGTCGGTAAACTTTGCGATCGATTAACCGTTGGCAAAAGTCAATATTCATTTGCATATTGATAAAAAAAACACTTCCTGGAGTGATATTTATTTGGCAGCTATATTTGTTATGTCCTGTTAAGGGATTGGCTGGTTGTTTAATTTATGCTGCAGAGATTTTACCAAACATGGTCAGGGAGTTTCAGAATCGGGGTTGGGTTGTTGTTTTTCCCCGTGTTTTTATCTGACCAATACTCCCCCTGCCATATAAAGTTCATTTTCTATCTTCAACATTTGTTTTCAACAAATATGGACATCATAATAATATTTGGTTTCGTTATATGAGCTGGCGTGATGGGTGTTTACGAATTCCTTTTTTAATGATCTGCTGTTGTTTTCTATGTGCAGCATCTTGCTTCACAGAAAAGTTTGCGAAGTTCCCAAAAGTCTGGGTTCCCTTTGGGATTTCGCAGTGGGCTTTTTCGGAATTCGAGATTTTACTCAGACCTCCCAAAATTACCATGCTGTCTAAACTATCGAACACCAAACACTTTTACCTCAGTGTTTCACGACCTCAAATTGTCAAAAAGTTTTCGCTGTTTTACTAATTGAGAATAGACGGTTACTTTTCACGAGTTTATGAATTGAAGTTCGTGGTGTACATGTTGGAGCGTCAGCTGGCTTATGTTACACCTAACATTACTGCGACTGTTCCTTTTTAGTGAAAATTTAAAATTTAAGAACAATAGTAAATGTGCACAGGTCTTTCCTTACTGTCATTACCATGCACCGTGCCCCATCCTTGTGAAAATATTAAACAGTTCCTGTTTTCTCGCCATAAGGTCCCTTTTAAAGGTACAGTACGTGATCATTGTAACATACCGAAACAGAAATGCCCACAGATTAATTTTTGTTTATAACTTACAAGGTATAAAGATGGTGGCGGTAGAAACATATACCGTTAACATTTTTTTCTTCCTGAAATGCCGTATTTATCCAGTAAAAGAAAAGAGTAAAACCAATGACCAAAAACAATTTTGATCTTTTAATGATAAAAATAACGACGTCAAAAGATTTAAGAAATACTGTGGGCGTTTTTCACTGTTTTCTCAAAAAGTGGGCACCGCGTGGTACTGAAATTTTCACAGATGACTAGGGGAGTATTGTTTTATCGTTCTTTTTGTCCATGAATCTGCATTTCTTTGACAAAAAACAAAGTATGATACTACCTTTAATCGGGACCCAAGGCCGGCCAGTTTTGCAATTTCCATCTAGTTACCGGTCAATTTGAGTTGATAAGCAGTTTCCAGAAATCTGAACTAGGCCTATCACTGATAAAATATACTAATAAAACATCACTGAGTTTATGAATGTTTGGTTTTGTGAAACATATCTAGTCATTTTTGTCAAAGCATTTGAACACTCCAGTTTAGCGTATGTCTTAGCTGTGGGCGTAAATTTGACGTTCATTGATATGGGTGCATGCATATTGTGTGTGATTATTTTTGTCTCTGTGCGCTCCAGGTGGTCGCTTTTGAAATAAGATCGGTCGTTCTGTCGGTCATTGACCAAGATTTGTTTCCAGTCTACCAACCATGCCCAAGTACATGTACCTTCTTTCAGTACAGTTGGGAATAATTTTGAAGATGTGGTACTGGTTTCGGTTCCAGTCTGCTTCCATACCGTTAACATTATATCGTCTTTTTTTCTGAAAGCAGATGAAAAACCGTAGAAATACAGTACAGTCCCTTTAAAAGTGGAAGACTTCTGTGGTTAGCAGACAAATGGAAATTTCCAACAGACGATATTAGTTTGAGGTTCAAGACGGGAATACCAAGAATCTTCAAAATCGTCGTTCCATCTGCCCCACCCCCATATAACCATGGAGGTAGATATTTCTACCTCCATGATATAACCAACAACACACTGGTATTGGTAGCCAGTAGTCCCAGCGCTCAACTCCGGGAGTGCCTTGGCCGTCATTTCGTACGTGCATACTCACTGACCCTGCATGGACCAGGCCCAGACGGCCGGCCTTTTCACCGTCCATCCTCGGTCATTTTTTGGTCATTTTTAACCCATTGGCCGTCACGCCTTGGTCGTCTTGCTCAGCTAGTTCAGACGAGAAGTCGTGAAACCAGTCATGAAAGTTCATGGTCAAGTGTATGCCTTGACAATTGCCATCCAACCTTCCATGTTAACTTTGGGGTGCGGCGTGTTCATAGTGCAATAACAAATGGCACTGCAGGAAATGGTATAACCATATAGAGCTACAATCTGTTTGTAGCTCTATGGTATAACATTGTGGCCTTAAATCTGCTTATACACTTATTCCTCCATGAAACGAATCGTGTAACTCTAAAACCACATACGAGACCAGACGGCGGGGTAATAAGTATATAACGAATTCTACAAAAACATCAACGAGTTGTACTAATTATATTACCGCGGTAGGCCTACTCCAAGAGAGCATAATGATTTTTCATATAAAATTATGATGACTGATTAGCCCTGGTGAATTATTATTATTGCACCAGGGATGAATCATGGTGAAGTCACATAAATTACCATAGCGTTGTCTGAATATTAAAACCTTTATCAGATTACTGTGCAAACTCGAATTGGCTGGGCCATTGCTGGGATATAATATTCACACACACAAAACCACCGAGCGACCCAGCACGGATTTGTACGTAGGAGGCCCTGGCATACAAAATGGTACATGACCTGATCAACAACAACAAAAAACTCTGATTTTTACAATTATTGCACAAGTGAAGTATCAGCAAAACCTAAACTAGTTTTATAATTTGGGGCACACAAAATATTTCAGGACGAAAGACAACCTTATTTGTACACCGAAGCACCAATTTCAATTAATTTACCGAGGGAATCTTGTAAAAAATAATTAATAATGTTCATTGTATGAAAATATGTAACTTATTTTTATTCAAATACAATGGAAGTAAAAGAAATTCATTCCAAATCCTCTGAGATGTTCTTGGTTTTTTTTTGACAAGTGGGATTGGAAAACAAGAAAAATAGCCGGCTGCTACTAGCTTGTAACTTAGCGTTAATAAATTCCTATTGCCAAGCCAGCGTACATATTTCTTTCTTACTGAAAAAAATGCTCACAAAAACTTGGTAAAATTAGCATGCAATATCCCAATCCAGTACTAAAGCAGTACAGTCGAAATTGTACAAGTACAAGAGGGATAATCTTGTGCATGCATGTACATGTACTTCCGTGTTCTGCATTCTAGTTTACTGTGCATAAAAACATATACACCATACATGGGCATTGTGTGTTAACTGTTATTTCAGATTACACAGAGCCCCTTTAAAATGCAAAATCTCATGCGTCCTGTTACCGGACATACATTAAAGGGGCGGTCTTGCAACATCTGATATACCAGTACACTTCCTTTAGTTCCTGGTTCAAACAGGATACAGCAGAACAAATATCCATAACCCTGGAATTATTAGTCTAAGTTCATTCTGGTTTTCCTCATTCCAGTAAAAACAAGAAAATTTAGGCCTTATAGATCACACGATTCATGATACAGAAAACCAACAGGAAGAAAACGACAGTTTTGACAACTTGAGATAGTAACTCAACCCAATTCAAGTTCAGGAGTTACCATATTATTAATAACGCCACCTGGCCCGTTTGAGCTTCAATTAACAGAAATAAACACCATGCAACAAAAACAAGTTTTGCAATGGATATCGACCTACAGAGAAAACCACGAAACTGAACAAAAAATGGCGATTTGGGCCATATTCTATACAGTCTAGAACCCAGACTCTAATCCAACACAATGAAAGCCAGGTAAGTTCTAAAAGCTCATGTGTGCCCGACGGTGTCGATCTAACTACACGCACACCCCCACCGAAGTTCATGTATTATGCACCCCGTGTACAAGGTAGGCCCATATAATGGTGGCCATTCCCTAAAAAAGATGTAATATAATGGTTATTAGGCCCTATTTATATTCACAAATAAGTTTTATGAAAACATATCAATAAATGCATAATTGCACCGACCCTGAATGATTTTTTCAGTGGAATATAAGTGAAGTATGACATTTTATACAATATCGACCATTGGTCTGTTAGTCTAGCTCCATGCCATAGACTCACGCTTTATATTAGAGAGCTAACTTCATTATATTTCTTCAATTTTATGCATTTGTCAGTTGCTTGGCCTTTTTTGTAAAGTTGGGCCAAAAATGCTTCGTGTTAACGTTTGATATTCTCCACTTTATTCGGTTTCGAATATGATGCTTTTCATTTTTTTTTTGTGCCGCAATAGTATATAGAACTAGGCAACACAGTAATTAACTGTGGAACTAGAGATAATTATAGCAGCTGATGTACATTTAAAAATTGATTTTTTTTTTCTAATTTGAACAAAATGTCCTCACTGCAGGGAATTTAATGGGGGACAATACTGGGGTAAGTTAAACACTTTACAATCTAACTGAAATTTCCTAAGCACTGTGCTTTTCCAAATACATCAGAAAAAAAAAATAGAATTTCAGGGGAAACTTGGTCTATAAATTACAAACAAGGAAATAAATTATTGCGAAATCATATAATACTGAAACAGTTTGCTGTGTTGTATATTCATGCAAAAATACAGTACAATAATGATGTAGGCCTACGCGTGGGCTGACTAAGGTTGACACGTTGACAAAATATTAATATTTTCAAGAAATTATTTCACGTAAAAAAATAATAACTGGTGCAATTTATTGAAGTGATTCACATGTATTAAATCTAAACCACCATCCGTGTACAATCCAACCACCTATTTCAGATACACTGTGTGGAAATATCAGCTCCTGTGCCGAGCCCTTTCAACATTTTCACGCCCACATTTTTTTCCTTTTCCTCAACGGCAAATTAAAAATGCAGTCCAGGATAAGAAGGGGGAAATAAACTGCACACCGGTTGACCCCTGTGGGGTCTGTATGAATAAACACGCCCCTAATTACCCGGTTGACCAATCAGCGCAGCCGACGGCCAAGAGTCCAACAAAAGCGGAACAAATGAGCAGGGGCTGACTCGAAAACGTGACCATATAAGGTGATGCTTGGCTATCGCGTGTTCGCGTGGGGTGGTTAGCCTGCATATATTACGAGCTGCAGCGCAGGACACCTGTTATTCCTCCGTAGACGTTCAGAGACGAAGCTTGTGAAGTGGCAATATTAGCCCAACATCCGAGAGTATAATTGGTAAGTACAGCAATGGATTTTTACTCTTCTATTTTTTCAAACTGTGAAATTTAGAAATGCTTTGAAATGTGTAGGTACAGATCTCTCATGCTTACATGGCTTGCTAGATTTTACTTGAGTTGATCTGAATTACATTTTGTTCAGCATTTGTAAATTTGTAGATCCATCCATCCACTCTTGTTCTGGATCCAGTGTGTGTAGGCTTGCCTCCAAGTCCATTCTTAGTTTCCTCTAGGCTCTAGGCCTCAAGTAAAGAAGGAATGGTAATTGTACCGAAACAATTTGCCAGAACCTTAACTGCATTTGTAGTGTCTTAGTAGGTGCATTTTACTTAAGCTAAGCCAGTTGGAGAATTCCGATCAGAAATTCATGAAACCTTTTTTTACTCTTCAAAAATTAATGTAACGTTACACCGAGTCGTCGGACTTGAAACGAGATCGAATCATTTTGCGATTAGCTTGTCAAAGGATCTGCTCAATTTGTACTTGCATCAAACTATTCATTTTGCATTTCAATTTTCTTTGTTATTTTTTAGCTGAACTGCTTCCAATTTGTGCCAAAACCTGAGGGCCAATGCCCGTCATTTTGAACAAATTTTAGTTGAACCGTTTACACAAAAGTATATGAAGGCAAAAGCAGAGGAATAATTTTGTGAAATTCACTTGAAATTAAAAATATGAATCGAGGAGATCCTTCGTAGGTTTTTTCGGTGAAATTTGATTGCATATTTCCTTGTGATAACCGGGCTTTGAAATGAGGAAATAAATTTCGGCGATTGTCCGCCAGCCAACGCCCATTTAAAAAACCAAAGGGGACACTTGCTGTCAGCCCTATGGTATAGCATTGCATGTATACAGCCACCTGTACTGTGCTCTTGCCGGCTTTTTGCAACGACAGCACGTGGCCGTTCGACCAGACACGCCCCATTCCTATTATAATTAGCACCTCGCCATTGGTCGGTCGAACGCGTGATTATTTGCATAATAGAATATTCATCAGGTGGGCGTAGTCGATAGCCTTATTTGGTCACAAAATCTGCTTGCGGTTCGCGCCTGGCTGATTTCCTTGTCGGGGTAAACAGGCCTTGCACAGCTTTTGTACCGGGTCGCCTATATATATTTCCTTATGCAAGGCCAGGTTATCTTTGCAATTTATACAAATCGTTAGGACTTTTTTTTTCTCTGAACCCAGCAAGTGGTAGTTGGACCTTGGTCTATCGCTGGGGTCGAATCTGACACACCCACCCACTGCCTAGCGCCTGCATTCACTAGCACCTTTGGGTTTTCAAATACATGTATGTGTATTATGACTAGGGGAGTCGGTCCATCTTGGGACAGAACCTAACAATATTTTAGTAACTCAAAAGTGCTTTACGATTTTCAATTTTATGATTTGTAATCCTAAGTCCCTTAAATTATTGAATTTTTTTATTAGCAAAAAGTTGCAACAATAATTATGTAACTTACACCTGTTTTTCTTTGTTCTTTTTTCTTTTACAGTACTGATTTCTTGCGTGTGTGTGAAGAACAGAACTAAAACAGATCAATATGTGTGACGACGATGTTGCCGCTCTGGTTGTAGACAATGGCTCCGGCATGTGCAAGGCCGGTTTCGCCGGTGATGACGCCCCAAGGGCCGTCTTCCCCTCCATCGTTGGAAGACCACGCCACCAGGTAAATTTCCCTTTGAAAAAAACCTTCAAGACCTTGATTAGTTGGACATAAATCTCAGTCACACTCTTGTCAATATGCTTTTTGTTCCACTGGTCGTAACGTATTGTGTGTTCTTTTTTGGATAGGGTGTCATGGTCGGCATGGGACAGAAGGACAGCTACGTTGGGGATGAGGCTCAGAGCAAGAGAGGTATCCTGACCCTCAAGTACCCCATCGAGCACGGTATCGTCACTAACTGGGACGATATGGAGAAGATCTGGCATCACACCTTCTACAACGAGCTGCGTGTGGCACCAGAGGAGCACCCCGTGCTGCTGACTGAAGCCCCACTCAACCCCAAGGCAAACAGAGAAAAGATGACACAGGTAAATATCCACTTTCATTTCACTTGTCTGTTTTAAGGGCCGGTTTCTGTGGCTGTTCAAGCCTTGTTTCAGTTGTCTTAAACTCTACAATTCGTTTAAATTAAACCAAACTCTCCATTCTTTTTTGATCCCCAGATCATGTTCGAGACCTTCAACACACCCGCCATGTACGTGGCTATTCAAGCCGTGCTCTCACTGTACGCCTCTGGTCGTACTACTGGAATCGTCTTCGACTCCGGTGACGGTGTGTCTCACACCGTACCAATCTATGAGGGTTATGCCCTCCCTCACGCCATCCTTCGTCTGGACTTGGCCGGCCGTGATCTGACCGACTACCTGATGAAGATCCTGACAGAGCGTGGATACTCTTTCACCACAACTGGTAAGTTTCTGTGATTGTAGTTTGAGATTTAAACAGATCACACTGCCAGAAATCGAGTTTATTTGTTCAAGTCGAATCTGTACATTCTTTCTCAATGGAATATTGAATTCTTTTGTCATTACAGCCGAGCGTGAGATTGTCCGTGACATCAAGGAGAAGCTGTGCTACGTTGCTCTTGACTTCGAGCAGGAGATGCAGACAGCTGCCTCCAGCTCTTCCCTGGAGAAGAGCTACGAGCTCCCTGACGGTCAGGTCATCACCATCGGCAACGAGCGTTTCCGTTGCCCTGAGGCTCTCTTCCAGCCATCCTTCCTCGGAATGGAAACCGCTGGCATCCACGAGACCACCTACAACAGCATCATGAAGTGCGACGTCGACATCCGTAAGGACCTGTACGCCAACACCGTGCTGTCCGGTGGCTCCACCATGTTCCCCGGCATCGCCGACCGCATGCAGAAGGAAATCACAGCCCTTGCCCCACCCACGATGAAGATCAAGATCATCGCTCCCCCAGAGAGGAAGTACTCCGTATGGATCGGCGGCTCCATCCTTGCCTCACTGTCCACCTTCCAGCAGATGTGGATCAGCAAGCAGGAGTATGACGAGTCTGGCCCCAGCATCGTCCATCGCAAGTGCTTCTAAACAGACACTGGATCACAAACCAAAGACTGATATAAATTGGTTTAAAGTCTTAATACTTACCACCACATGAAGACTTGCTCATAAAAACCATTTACTAAATAAAAACTTGCTTTTATCAATGTCAACTCATTCTGTGCCTAAGATTTTGAGTTAACCGCAACCTCAAAAATATAATAAACCTCCCCATTTAGTTGACAATCTGCATGTTTTTGAACAACTGTCATGCAGACCTGAACCAATCGTTAACTAGAAACAAAGTAATACTCGCTAACATGACTCTAATCGAGCCAGTTATTTTTTCCAATTTTTTTTTCATTGGTACTAAAACTGAAATGTCTTTTGTCCAACAACTCGCGAAATGACATTTCATAAAACGTGGTTCGCAAAAGTGGTCCTCCAAAATATTTCAAGGGGCTTTGCGTTCATGAAAAAAATTTAAAGCTTCTTAGGAATTTTTGAAGATCTATAATAATCGGACCTTCTTGCACCGCAGGATATTTCTCTCTATAACTTAAAAAAAAAAACTTGTATATTTAGATGAAGTAATTTTTGTTACTGGTGAGGGCAATTGTTGAATTTTTTTGTGTACTATTTTTTGACTTTGTTAGTGCAACATCACAAACTTGCTAAAGCCAAAAAATAAAAAAAGTTGTAATTTCTTTGTAAAACTGGTGTCTGTCATATTTATTTTTGCTGTTTCTTACTCTACCCAGACTTGGTTAATGGTGGGGTTTATAAATTTGAATAAAAAAAAATGAATTGCGATATTTTTGATTAATAAATAAAAGGGATTTAGACTTATGAATAATATGGGAATAATTAGACAAAATTCATAAAGATACAATTAATTACCAACCAACTCGTTGAATTATGGGGGTGAAACAAAGGTTCTCGGCTCATAATAATGGCTTTAAAGAAAATGGGACTTGATAAAGAAGGAAAAATCATGTTGAAGCTAAATGAAAACTTCGAAATTACTTCCGGGCGGGGGGTGGCTTTGGCGGGAAAATGCTATTCGGAAATCGGTGGCTTCTCATACGCCAGCTTGATGTACAAGAAAATTGATACGGAACAGAAAGTATAAAATCCATGACCAGTACTCAGGCAGGGGGCGTAAATCGGTCTGTGGGTGTTGAATTCACAACATAAAAAAACTTATTTTGGCATGCTGCCTTATAGTAACGTAAATACATGTACATGTAAATGTAGAAGGTTGCAGTAAAGTTTTGAAAATAGCGCCCTCCCGATGAAAATACCGCCGACATTGGGCCCTTCTCAAAGCTCGGTTCCGACTTCGTCTCTGTTTTCATACGCTGAAAATATAGGTTATGTTTTTCCATTGAAGCTAAAGTTCTGTTTTCCTTTTCAAACCAGAGAATGTACTTGCACCGGCAGGCAAAAGCCTGTATTTTGATACCTGTAATTTTGAAAAGGATTCACGAAATCGAGGCGGAGCCTGAGCCGAGATTTGAGAAAGGCCCATGGTAACCATTACTTGCACATGTACACGCATTCAGAGAATAAGAAGTGTATTACCAGCAATTATTTTGTTAAAATGCACACTATAACTGCACTTTATTTCTAAAGTGTCAGGGCGTTTTATATTGAAGATATTAGGCCTACACGAAACTTGAAACATCATAATTATATTTTGTAAATTGTATGTATTAAACGGGTACTTGTTTTCGCTGTTTCTGAGGGCCGTGTACCAATCTAAACCCGCACTGATGAGAGAAAAGGTTATTTTGGGAGGGCTAAGTTTTAAAAGCCTGGATGAACGCACGTCATAGCTCCACCTGCCACTATAGAGGGCGGTATACACTTTTTCAAGATGGCTGATAATAAAAGTACTTGACAACGGCCTGAAGTACTGTCATCCGCATTACATGTATTTTGGCCACATGGCATCGAGATGGCGGTGGTTAAATCATGTTTCACAATTATGTTGTATATTCAGCAACTCTCTGGCACATTTTCTGCAAAGGTTCCGAAGTTTGACGCCAAAACTGATGGAGTTATTGAGCAAGTTAAATCATGCCTAAAAATCACGGCGTGCAAAATTAAGAACTCGGCCGTGCGTACAGGAGGAAGCAAACCTGTGCTGCTAAGTGCTAGCCAACGGTTACTAGTGTATCACAGATGATGCTTGTGGGCTCAGTCACCGATAACAGGTAAGCTTGCTTTTATCTTTCTCTTGAATACTCATAGCCGCCATGTCCAGTGAAAATTAAGAATTCTGTTGTAGTTTTTTTCCAAACTTCAAAGTTAGTACATGTAGCGCCACGACGCTACGTAGGCCTAATTGTAAACTTTTGGTTTTTACTACAGTACATTGTAGGCCTGGCCTGGGCCCTACTGTGTTTTCACCGCAGTTTGAATTGAATGTATTATTATGCCTCATCTCGATTTTTATTGCATAGGCCTATCAAACGTTAGACAAGAGCCCTGTATAGGCCACTGGTGTCGATTTCTGTTCATGATTGGGGGGGGGGGGGGATGATTGGTGATTTGGTGTCCTATGCCCTCCCAAACCAAGTACTTTTTAATAAAAACAAAGTCGAAAAGTCGCATTTTAGAGCATAAAAGTCACATTTTAGAGTATTTAAAAACGATATTCACAAGAATTAAACAGTATAAATTCACTGCGAAGACTAACAAAACAACAAGGATCAGGTAATATTTCTATACAATAAAATTGAATGACATTCAACCTCAAATTTTGTTGGGGGATGATAATACACGCCATCCCCCACCTCAAATATTGGGGGGGGGGGGGGGGGTGGATATATCCCCCCATCCCCCCGGGATCGACACCCATGGTATAGACCTACTTGTCGAAACTACCTAAATATAGGCCACGTCAAAAATACCCTCTCCACTAGATTCCATGCACACCACTGAAATAATATCGCAGGCGTCTCTATTATTATTTCCCTCCGTGTGCTGTGTTTTTATCAAGAACCAAGATGGCGACGGCGAGGGACTAACGTTCAGCCAATGGGCGCGCACGGACGTTTAGATACAGGCAAAAGCATAAATTAAACTTCCTTCAACACCCTTAAAAATTATTTCTTTTCACTATAAAAGAAAGGATAGTATTTTTCTAATATGAAAGAAATTTCTTACATTATTTAATTAACCAAAGTTGAAAATGTTTAAATAATAATAAAAAACAAATTCTGTAGACTCAGGTGAAGGTAGTCATTTTTATTGATGTCCGTCCCTCACGCCCTAAAATCTTCTTTAAAAAAAATCCAAAATAGACAAATTGATATGCCATGTGGCCAACTTGCACTGGTGTCGGGCTAAACATTCACAATTGTTCTACTGACAATAAGTATTCAAGCGAAGAAAGTCAATGCACTGATGTCCGTCCCTTACGTGAGGGACGGATTTGGATCACGCTCTACAATGTACATGTATTTATTATGGTCACATACAGATTATGTAAAATATATCGAACGCTATAACAGGTTATTAAATACATCGACCATTATTGTCGACTAAGGTTTGTGTGGAGCAAGTCCAACTATATAATAGCTGCACGAACCAACTGGCATGAGGTTTTTCACCTCAAGAATTTTTTCACCTCAAGAAAACCAGGGGCCAATTCCATGGAGCTGTTAATTTCACACAAAATTGCTAAGCACAAAATGTCTTCGTCAATATACATTTAAGATAATATATTCATGGCTAGCTAACAACAGCCAAAAAAAAAACATTCGCAAGCAATATATACACAACTCATGGAAATTTGGTTGTAAGACAGAAATTTTATGATTAGCAATTTTTCGTGGTAAGCAGGGCCTTGAAATTGACCGCGCCCCTGGCTTCCAAAGCTCTTTGTTTATTCTATATTGATATCT
The DNA here is from genome assembly GCA_963971285.1 of Astropecten irregularis. NCBI lineage: Eukaryota > Metazoa > Echinodermata > Asteroidea > Paxillosida > Astropectinidae > Astropecten > Astropecten irregularis. Next base: position 9,568,747 of record OZ020255.1, read on the forward strand.
TTCATAGTGTATATTCAATAACCATTAGTTACCATTGTAATGATTAAAACGTATACAGTTAGCGAAAATACCGTATATGAAATCAAGTTGAAGTTTAATATTTGAACAGTATAATTATATAAACTTTATAATCATCAAATGACCACAAGGGAAACTGATTGAATTTTTGAAGTCATTGCAGGCGCGGTTCTAGAGCCAAAATGTTTTGGGGTGGCTGGAAGAGCCATTATTATTTTTTATTTATTTTTTTTTTTTTGGGGGGGCGGGGCTAGAAGACCCAATACTTTGGGTTCTTCTAACACTCGCTTCTGCTATGTCTTTTTAGGGGTCGAAAAACATGCACATTATAGCCCACAAAACGCGTTTTTTTGGGGGGGGAGGGGGGCTAGACAAAATTTGTGGGAGGCTACAGCCCCCCTAGCCCCCGTAGAACCGCGCCTGGTCTGCACCCATCAGTCTAATCATTAGCATCGCTCTGTTGAGCTGCCATCATTAAAACGGTACATAAGGCAAATGCAAGGGAATTCTCCTGTTGCTGAAAAAGTACAATACACACTGGAATAAGAACAGCATAAAACGACGTCACATTCATTAGCCAATCAGTAGGGGAAGTCCGAAAATACATAGAACCAAACACAAATAAAGGCCAATCACGTTTATTGCAATTTCCTGGCTCTTCCAACGCCAGCAGGGTTGTAATGTTTCTGGATTAATCAGAAGGTTAAACTTGCTGTTATGTTTCCTCTTAAAGGTGATATAATACTTTGCCGGTTTTTAAAATCTTCTAAAAGACCAAAAAGATTTTCGGTCGTTGTTTTACTAATTTCTGGATAAATACACCATTTCAGGCTACATCCCCCCGAGGCCCACCCCTCCCCCCCCCCCCCCCCCCCCCCCCTAGAACCGCGCCTGAGTCATTGAAGGGTGAACAAATAAAGTAATGTCAGGATTCGAAATTACCGCATCATGATGACAACCAAACTTGATTTCATAACCTGAACAACAATCGACACAAATTAAATTCACAACCAAAAAAAAAATCCCGATATGGTATAAAAGCGACAACTCTAGATCGAATCGAGAATATGCCAGGGAAAGCCATTCACATAATTCAAAAATAAGATTAATTTTTAATACATAATTCTGACATTTTTGACATTTTTAGCATGGATGATGTATTAATAGGCCTACTGTTGGAGGAAATGGAATCTCGTTAAAAACATTCAACACCCGGTTGATATGAACAAAACTACAATCGGTCACGCGTTGAATGGTTTGACACACAGTCATGTAACAAGGTTAATGCAGCCATAGGCGCTCTTGAATTGCGGAAATGCCACCCCTGCCTTGAAATAAATAGACCTCAAAAGGAAAGCGAGACAGTGTTTGCGATTCAACTATACAGTTTATTTTTGCAAACACAACAAGGAACCGCCGCCATATTTGTGTTGCACTCCTGTCACACCGATACACCGGATTTCGACTGACATTGAATTCGCTGTGTTAGCTACAGTTTATCTTTGTAAGTATAATCTGTATTAATGTTCAATACAAGTAATTAACAGCTGTAAATTGCCCACCAATCGAAATAATGACATGAAATATGTATACATGGCTAGGATGGCCTGACGTTTCGATTCTACTGTATGCAGTATCTTTCTCAAAGGCTTAGTTTTATTGAAATCGAATCTGTACGTTGTGTGTCATTTTAATATACTCACCTATTGAATTCAAATAGGCCTATATGCATGCTATGCAATGTTACATATTTTACTGTATGGCTGAAGAATGGAGGTAGTCTGTCCCTATCCCATGGTATAATATTTACTGGATGAATTTCTGATATTTGATAATTTCTGATATTCTGATAAGTGTTTAAGACAAGAAAAGTTGTTCACAACTTCAGGGATGAAAGAGTTTTTGATTAACTCTTATGTGGAAATTAGTTCTTGTATGTCTTGTAAAGGTCACAGTAATTTTTGAATGGAGACAAACTTAGTGAGTTTGTGGGTAGGTGGATGGGTTGGTTTTTGGGTGGGCGTGGCTGTGTTTGGGTGCGTAGGGGTGGATTTATGGAGGTATGGGTTGGTGGGTTAATAGAGTACATGTGGATCTTTTAAGGTAATATCATACTTTTTATCAAAGAAATACAGATTCATGGGCAAAAATATCAAGACCGTAGTAACAGCCATCTGTGAAAATTTCAGTCCCATACGGTGCCCACCTTTTGAGAAAACAGTGAAAAACTGCCACAGTATTTCTTAAGTCTTTTCTCTTTTATTTTTGATCTTTTAAAAAATCAAAAAGATTTTCGGTCGTTGTTTTACTAACTTCTGGGTAAATACACCATTTCAGGCGGAAACATTTGAACGTTATGTTTCTACCACCACCATCTTCATATAACCTGTAAGTTATACGTAAATCTGTGAACATTTCTATTTTGGTTTCTTACCAAAAATTAATACTATACCTTTAATTGGGTGGTTTGTTGATAAGTTTCAACGGTAATATTTCTGTATCTCCTCCCAGATATATACCTAATTCTGTGCCGGCGTTTAAGGTTCACGATGCGTACCATCATTATAGACAACGGGGCCTACCTGACTAGAGTAGGCGTCTCTGGCTACGATGCACCAGAGGAATCATTCCGCACCGTTGTCGGTAGATCCAAGCAGGTATATGCCTATCTTCACAAGTCTGTGTTTTTGTTTCTAAAACAGTTTAATCTTTACGAATGGGACCACTTATTCAACATGCACGTTTTGGCATATTCATGTAATCACAATGTGTTAAAGGTAGTACCATACTTTGGTTTTTGTCACAGATGTACAGATTTATGGGCGAAAATATTAAGGAAGATACAGTCACAATCATCATCTGTGAAAATTTCAGTCCCATACGGTGCCCACGTATTGAGAAAATCGTGAAAAACGGCCACAGTATTAATTTTCTTAAGTCTTTTCTCTTTTATTTTTGATCTTTTAAAAGATCGAACAGATTTTCGGTCGTTGTTTTACTAATCTTTGGATAAAAAAAATCATTTCAGGTGGAAAAGTTTTAACGGTAGGTTTCACCACCATCTTCCTACCCTGCAAGTTATACGTAAATCTGTGAACATTTCTGTTTTGGTTTCTTACCAAAGTATGATACTACCTTTAAGGTCCTTGCTTGCTCGTGCTGTGATTGGCTTCTTGACCTGATTTTGAAATTCCATGTTGTACTGAGCACGCGCAGAACTGAAATCATCACGTGACCTGGCATTTTGTCATTTCCTGAAATCGCATGAAGTCCATTCGTAGCGAGAGGTTGACCGGGTCAACTTGAGTGGCGAGTCGGGTCAAGTCGTCTGGAGTTGATACCACAGTCCAAGTCAACACCACTTTTGTTTAAATGATAGTTAGTATTGAAACGAGAGAGGGCGTTCTGGCTCCACCAATGATCGTATTTTGAAGCCACGTCTTGGGCTAGGCTTGGCTTTTGTGTTTAGGCTCTGTTCCCGTTTATAGAGGCAAAGTTACAAGTGCCAATCCATAGTCTAAGCCCGGAGCCAAGTCATCAGAAGTCATCCTCCTTTTCCTCATAATGTACAGGGAGCAGAGTATGCCGTCCTCGTGGGCCCCCACGCCATGGAGAAACGGCAGGAGCTTGACCTGACCTTCCCGGTGGACAGGTACACCATGAGCAGCATGGATGACATGTGTCACATAATGGAGTACTGCTGCATGGACGTCCTTGGCTGTGACTCGCTGGAAGAGTGCCCCATGTTATTGACGGACGGCCCGGTGGAGCAGGATGTGCAGACCAAGACACGGGAAGATCTGGCTGAGGTAACCCCTAATGCCAACCGGTAGAAACGGTCAAAATTCCCAGTGGTGATTAGGCCTACATCCGGATCCCAAACCTCTTTCCATGGGCATCACAAAGAAAAAAGTGGTCAATGGTCCATTTCACGAAATCTACGATCGGTCGTAACTCGCGCGAATTACGAAGGATAACCCATCGTATCCTATGGGCTGCAATACATCACAAAGCACGGTGGCCAATTTTATAGAGCTTCTTAAACACAAAATGCGCTTAAGCATGAAAAGTCTTCCTTATCAAACAGGACTACAAACTACAAAGTTTCATGTGATGGGTTTATTGCTTTTGACTTATTTTCGTGCTTAAGCAGCAGCTGCTCTAAGAAATTGACCCCTGCTAGTAGAGTTGCCAAATCACCTGCAACCGTGAAGCTCACGAAAAGAATTTTGAAAGAGAAGATGTAGCATATCAGGCAGAAACATTTTAACGAGACGTTTCTACCATCACCGTCTTTAGCGAGTAATTGTTTTTTTTTTTTATAAGTCGCCTAGTGAGTGATTGTTTTATGTTACCAATCATGTATCCTATATTAGTTCTTAGGCCTAGGCTACATTGTCTTTCAATGTACCAATATTATACTCGTATACAACTTCTGCAGGTGATGTTCGAGCGGCAGCATGTGCCCTTCTTCTACATCGCCATGCAGCCATTTCTGTCTCTGATCAGCCTGGCGAAGACCACGGGAGTCGTGGTGGACGTTGGGCATAGCATGTCGGCCGTGGTGCCCGTGGTGGACGGGTTAGTCGTGCGGACGGGCGTCCGGACCACGGACACCGTGTCCGGCCGGCAGTTGACCGACTACCTGATGAAGATGCTGAACGAACGAGGCGACATCACACTGAGTAAGGGTGCACCCAAGTAAATAGTCCAAAAATCCGTCCGCCGATCTCATTAATAAAAGTTAAGCACTCAATATATTATAAATGAGAGAGTTCTGAGAGCTTTGAAACTGAGGGATTGAAGAAATATGGCACTGTACCTCCTGCCTGGACTCTGGGCTTCCATTTTCCATTTGTGATGCAATTGCAACCAACCATAAAATGAAAAGAAAATGAAAGGTGCCATGTTCATCATCATTTTTCTGTGCAACTTGAACACCTGTGAGAGTTCTGTATATTTTTAAATGATTTTTGAAGTTTGAGGATTTATCACTGTTGTCTATGGGAGTTTATTTACTTGGGTGCAACCATGAGGTAAAAGAAATTGGGTGTCTACTGCCCTTTGCAACATTTGAAAAAATTACTCCTCCAAACTAAAATACTCGGTAGACACATTTTGGATGCTTAATAAACAAATACGTACACACGCCAATAAAACTTAGCACACGGAAGCTTTTCAGTTGTTTTCTCGTTTATTCTCGTTTGGAAAACAGGTGATCGCGACATTGTGCGAGACATCAAGGAGAAGGTTGGCTACGTGGCCTGTGATTACGAGTGGGGCTTTAAAACGGCTGGCTGCTCGAATGCAGACTACACGCTTCCCGACGGAAAGGTATGACTAAAATCAGTTTTTGCATCTTTTGCAGGGATTTAGGGTTTGTTTTTCTATTGAACTGTTTCCTTGTGTATAGGCCTACTTATAGAGCTGAAAGAACTCAAACCGTTTCCCGGTTTGTTATTGTATGTTGGATGCGGCAAAGTGTGTGTGCTGTTTTGTTTTAGCTTTACCAATCGTGTTAAGCAGTGTGTCCACTGTCAACATTTTCGGTAACATTCTCGGTAACATGTTGCCCAGGTATAGCTTTTTGCTGAATATGTTGTCATTGTACACAGAGCAAAGCGAGTTGGGTAACATGTCTCCCAAAATGTCGCTCAGATGTTGACGAAAGAATGGAAATGCATTTATTTCGGCAACATGTTGCCGACATTAACCAATCGAGAGTAGGCTCTAGGTCATTTGACCTCGTGCGATCATGTGATTTGGACAAAATGGCAGCTATACCATGGAGTGGTCTAAAGACAATGAGAATCTAATCCAGTTATGGGTAGCATGTTTCCCTCTGTGGGATGTCACATGCAAACAGAAGAAGGACTAAACCGAAATGAAATCTGCAGCGCAAGATATTGCTACTAAATTGGAACATAAGCCATCCACAATAATGCTCATTCTCGCTCATTGTTTCAACAACATCTCAGCAATATCTCGGTAACATGTTTTCCAAAATAATATTTGGCCCAAAGTCATGCTGCCCAGGGGCCAATTTCATAGAGCTGCTTAGCACAAAAATGCGCTAAGCATGACACTTTAAAGTTGTAAAAACAGGATTAACAACCAAATTTCCACGTGCTGTGTATCACTTGCAGTTGTTCTTTGGCTGTTTTTCGCTGACCATGAATATCAAATGGAATTTTCAATAGTAGTTTGGTTTATTGGGCAAGCTATTTTTGTGCTAAGCAATTTATTGTGCTAAGCAGCTCTATGAAATTGGCCCCACATGTGTTGCCCTACCTTGGCAATATGTTAATACCGAAAATGTTGACGGTGTACACTTTGCTTCAACCACATGACGATCTTTTGCTGGAACTATATTTTTAGCATGGGTTCAGTCACAACACTGAAAACAACACACTGACAGGGAGTTAATGGTGTTTTCTTGCAGGTGATAGCCGTGGGGACGGAGCGATTCCGCTGTGCGGAGCCGCTGTTTCTACCGTCGCTTCTCGGTGAGGGCACGTCTGGAGTTGGCTTACAGCACATGGTTCTGGACAGCGTGGCTAGCTGCGAAGAGACCGCAAGGTCCGACCTCTACCGAGCCATCCTGGCCACCGGTGGCTCCACGTTCCTCCACAACTTCTCTGGTCGTCTGAAGAAAGAGGTCAGCTCACTGGCCGGGGAGGGAGCCGAGGTGCTGGTGCTGGCCTCGCCCACCAGGGCGTGGTCGGCATGGCTGGGCGGCTCCATGATGGCCGAGTGGGATGGCTTCGAGGAGTTGGCGGTGAGCAGAGCGGAGTACCAGGAATACGGGGTGGGAATCATGGACAAGAAGTGCAAAAACTGAGAGGATCGCCTAGCAGTTTCTGCCGCCGCCACTGGATCCAATTCCTCGCGATACATGTATTATATTTTTTGTGTGATTGGCTGGTTCCATGTTGGTTTAACCAATCAAAAATAAGGTACCATAAATCGTTAACTTGGAATTTGGTTATTAGTGACAATAAGCTGACGATTATTCGATTATTCGAATCTGTTTAAGTTTGGCAATAATTAATTAAAATCAGTATAATTATAATATATGATTTCATTTAAAGGTAGTATACATCATACTTTGGTAAGAAACCAAAAAAGAAATGTTCACATCAGATTTACGTATAAAAAAGGTATGAAGATGGTGGTGGTAGAAGGCATACCGTTAAATTGTTTCCGCCTGAAATGGTGTATTTATCCAGAAATTAGTAAAACAACGACCGAAAATCTTTTTGATCTTTTAAAAGATCAAAAATAAAAGAGAAAAGACTTAAGAAATACTGCGGCTGTTTTTCACTGTTTTCTTAAAAAGTGGGCACCGCATGGGACTGAAATTTTCACAGATGACTGTTACTGTATCTGTCTTGATATTTTTGCCCATGAATCTGTATTTCTTGATAAAAGCCAAAGTATATTACCTTTAAATAGTATTATGCTTTTGAGTTTTGAACATTCCTGGATTCTACGTTTGCTATATTTTATAAAAAAATATCGTGTTTTGATATTGTATCATATAATGCCTAATCATCAATATTGGCATGTCGCAAAAAACTCGCAATAATACAAAATAATATTTGTCGTATTGTGATTCTCTCCTAATTTTAATTTTTCTTTGTTAACTTTTCAATGACTTAAAATTAACCAGTCAGTTCCCCTTGTGATGGGTACAATTGTGTGTTTGATAACAATATCGTGTAACAATACTTTTCTGAGCTGTAAATTGTATATTTCATATCCGCTGTTTAAAATACCGATTTTCTTTGTATTGATTTAGTGTATAGTACATATTAGCCCACATTTACAGGCAATAAAATATTCCACTTTTTGGTGGTCGGAAAAATTGTGTAATCTCGTTGGAGAGTTTTTAATAAAATATAGCTCTGTGCAAAAGTATTTACAAAGGATTGCCTGTGGGACTTCCGTGTGTTGTGGAAATGTTTTGACTGAGTACAAAATCCATTTTCCGATGTGTTTACTTGGAACGGTTGGAGGTCGCTGGTTCGAATCCCGTGCTGGTGAATGTTTCTTTGTTCATTTTTCAATCACTTAAAATAAATCCAGCTCAGTTTCCCGTGTGGTTATTTTTTAATATGGAGTAGGGGTCACGTGCCCACTACAAGTTATGCATGGTTTTTGTGGTAGTGTGAGGGCGCTGTTTTAGTCGCCATCTTTCCATTTTTCCATCTTTCCAAAAATAAAAATCCTATTTAGGCCCCTATTTATATGGTGTTATTATTTATAAATTCAGTGAATTTAAGTAAATTTGAAAATACTTCCAAACACACTGCATATTCAAAATATAGCATTCTATGGTCCCCTTTTCCAAACATCGGCTCCAGCTCAGGCTCAGGCGCTGCCATCCATCTTGCTGAAAATCATAGGTTGTGGCTTTTCATTGAAGCTGAATCTCTGTTTTCTTGATCAACAAAATAGAGTATCTACTTCCAAACTGTAGCCAAAAGCCTCTATTTTTATACCCGTTATTTTAAAAATAATGGATTCACGAAATGGAGCCGGAGTCGGAGCCTGAGCCGGAGCTGAGGTTTGGAAAAGGGCTTATGTGTATCCCCTAAAATGGCTTATATAAAGCGCCCTCATTCAGTTAGAATATGGTCAAATAATTCCAGTCTTAAGAAGTTGACCAGGAATCCATTTTATCTTCAGACACGTGCATGATATATACGTATTCATCGGACATCATTATGATAGCTCCATGTTCGGAATGGCACTTTTTTCGCCGCTGCCTGAGGGTTCCTTCCTGGCCATGCTAAAGCTGACATGTGTTCCCCTACAACGTGGAATTGCCACAGGTAAGACAGTGAATTCACATTTTATTACAAAATGGGGGTAAGTGTGCTTTATAGTCCACACGGATTATTTTCAGACCCCCATAATTTCCCTCAAAAATCAAAGCCTGCCCTCTTTCCACAAATTTAACCTTGCTAATAATATCATGGAGGTAGTATAGAAAAACACCTCCATACCTCTAATTTTGAAGAGGACGTCTACAACTGGTCACCATATTTTAGGTGAGTTAGTTTACCGTGGAAGCTGTGTCTGAAAATAATCCTTGTGGACTAAAGCACACCACAAAAATGATCGACTGAAATCTTCATGAACTGCAAATAGTGTTAACAGTAGATTGTAAATACCGCTGCCAGCGTGTAGCCAACCGAACGGCACGGTGAATGGCTCACGACTGTGCATGGCCGCATGCGCGCTCGTGCTTGACTGCTGAATTATTCATGAGCTGGGAACTGTATAGGGCAGCCGCTGTGACAAATAAAATATTGATTTGTATTATTATCATTACCAGTATTATAATAAGGCTTTACGCGCCTACGCAGGATATCATGAGTTTATAGGGCGACACCGTGCACGCATGCGCCTGATTAAATAATTGAATTATTCATGAGAGAGCGCACTGTGCGACACGGATAAATGTTGATACATTTCAATGATAATTGCCTACGACCATACTACGTTGAATACACCGGTTCTCGTCCGATCACCGAAGTTAAGCAACGTCGGGCTTGGTTAGTACTTGAATGGGAGACCGTCTGGGAATACCAGGTGTCGTAGGCTTTTTTATTATTATTAATTAATTTTATTTGTTTGTTTGTTTATTTATTTACATCAGGAAGATGTAAATAAATATATTATATATCATAGCTTTTCATCCAAAATCGTGTCGTGAAATGATATTGTGATTACTAAATACCATTGACCCAAAAGGCTTAATTATTTCTTTACATTTTATTTTATTTTGGGGTGCAGATGAGCGATGCCTATTCATTGGCTTCAGATTTTCCAATTGACAAAACAAAACTGTAATTTACTCCAAGCATTTTTTTTACGAAGATATTGGATTTAATTAATGGGTTTTTTTTATGAAATAGAAAATAAAACCGACCTTTGAAAACGTCAAACAATAAGCAAACACATGTGACAGGTACCATTCACGATTATACAAATACAAGAAATGATGGCAAAGTTTGTTTATACATGTAAAATAATAAACTGATTGGTTAAAGGTTTTATCATATTTGGGATTTTGTCAAAGAAATGCAGATTCATGAGCAAAAATATCAGTAAAGATACAGTAACAGTCATTGGTGAAATTCCTAGTCCCGTACGGTGCCCACTTTTTGAGAAAACAGTGAAAACGTCCGCGGTATTTAAAAAAAATCTTTCCACTGTTACTTTGGACCTGTTGAAGATCAGAATTGCTTTGGGTCACTGGTTTTACCTTTTTCTTGATAAATATAGCATTTCATGCAGAACGTGAAACTTAAATATGTTTCTACCACCACCATCTTTATACCCTGTAAGTTATAAGTAAATCTGTGAAGATTTCTGTTTCGATATGCTACCAAAGTATGATACTATATACCTAATATTTAAATGTTTTTGATAAAGCTGTACGTAGCACCATGAACAGAATTGAGTATCTTCTAGACCACTCCAACTGTTTTGTGCATGGGGCGTATGGCCACCAAACCCTTTTGATTTTTATGTGGACAATACAAGATTTTGACGTAATTAATGACGTCAAAAACGCCCCTAACTTGCGAAGCAAATATTATTAAATTGAAGTTACAACACAACTTACGATAAAAACATAACAGAAAATAGGCTTGGGTGGTTAATGTGTGGTTTTGGACGTTAGTTGTTGCATCGGAGTTTTGTGCTTCTGGGCTTACGTCTAGACCTTTCTTTTATTTACAAACACTGGCCCGTGGTTGGCATGGGCGGCTTAAGGTTGCAAATCATTTCGTCTTCTTGACAGACGGCGTGACCAACTTCAACGTTTTTGTAAACTTTCCATACCTGTACAAAATACATACCAGCATTGCTTGTGTTGTTTCCATTACATTCAGCAATACAGTCTATCTGTTTATGTTTATGAAACGTTGTGTACAAATTGGGTAAAATATGTGGCTATTTTTTATGCCCGGATTTGATGGCTCGCCATTTATAGTTTCCGCCATTCTGGTTGGCAAAAACTCTGTCTGTGACGTTGCAAAAGAAAGGTCTATATAGTCCCCACTTGAGGACGAGTCGAATTTGGATGAGTTGACCTTTCATGAATAATCCTTTCCTTTCTATGAGTTGACCTATTATATTGCATAATATGCACTTGCCCTGCACATGTTGATGAAGTTGATGACAAACTTTGTCTTGCCTAATTGGGCGTCTTGGCAGAATGATTGATGAGTTTAGCTGAAGATATCGCAGCTCCTCAGTGAACCGTCTTTTGAAATGCTCTGAAATGTTTGTAAAAATCTGCCATTATAAAGATCTTGATAATGTGCGTCAGGTGAACCCTCTGGAACCACATTTTCAACTACAGAACCCTATGCCTATAATAGGTAAGACTGAGGAAGGTTATACACGCCACCTGTAATAATCATTGGATAATAAATTGTTTTGGAATAGTGATTCCTACAATAATATTGTGTTACTGTGATGGGTAATCACAGGGCGTCATGACACTGCATTTTGAGCATCATTGTTGGTCTGGTCTAGAAGCACTTGCGATGGACGATGCTGGGGCCAGACTCGTCATACTCCTGCTTGCTGATCCACATCTGCTGGAAGATGGACAGTGAGGCAAGGATGGAGCCGCCGATCCATACGGAGTACTCCCTATCTGGGGGAGCGATGATCTTGATCTTCATCGTGGGTGGAGCAAGGGCTGATATTTCCTTCTGCATGCGGTCGGCGATGCCGGGGAACATGGTGGAGCCGCCGGACAGCACGGTGTTGGCGTGCATGTCCTTCCTGATGTCGACGTCGCACTTCATGATGCTGTCGTAGGTGGTCTCGTGGATGCCAGCGCTCTCCATGCCTATAGCGGCGGGCTGGAAGAGAGTCTCAGGACAACGGAAACGCTCGTTGCCGATGGTGATGACCTGACCGTCAGGGAGCTCGTAGCTCTTCTCCAGGGAAAAGCTGGAGGCAGCTGTCTGCATCTCCTGTTCGAAGTCAAGAGCAACGTAGCACAGCTTCTCCTTGATGTCACGGACGATCTCCCACTCGGCTGCAATGACAAAAGAATACAATATCGCATTGAAGAATGTACAGATTCGACTTGAACATTACTCCATGACCGTCATTTTGTTTCTGGTAGCGTGATCAGTTAAAATCTCAAACTGCAATCATAAAAAAAACTTACCACTTGTGGTGAAAGAGTATCCACGCTCTGTCAGGATCTTCATCAGGTAGTCGGTCAGATCACGGCCGGCCAAGTCCAGACGAAGGATGGCGCGAGGGAGGGCATAACCCTCATAGATTGGTACGGTGTGAGACACAGCGTCACCGGAGTCGAAGACGATTCCAGTAGTACGACAAGAGGCGTACAGTGAGAGCACGGCCTGAATACCCACATACATGGCGGGTGTGTTGAAGGTCTCGAACATGATCTGCCAAGAAAAATGGAGACTTGGTTAAATTGTTGGCGAAAGGAACTTTCAGAAAATATTGGGGTTTTCAAGAAAACTGGAATAAGGCTTGAACAGAAACATAGACAGGTCCATAACTTCAGGAATAGTGGATGATTGGCTTCAATTTGAATGAAAGTGAATACTCACCTGTGTCATCTTTTCTCTGTTTGCCTTGGGGTTGAGTGGAGCTTCAGTCAGCAGCACGGGGTGCTTCTCTGGTGCCACACGCAGCTCGTTGTAGAAGGTGTGATGCCAGATCTTCTCCATATCGTCCCAGTTAGTGATGATACCGTGCTTGATGGGGTACTTGAGGGTCAGGATACCTCTCTTGCTCTGAGCCTCATCCCCAACGTAGCTGTCCTTCTGTCCCATGCCGACCATGACACCCTGTCCAACGAAGGATTCACACAAGACGTCAGATTGACAAGTGTGTTTGAGATTTACTTCAAATTTACTTACTTTAGGACTACTTACTTAAAAGGGTTTGTTATATTTTCCACGGGAAATTTACCTGGTGGCGTGGTCTTCCAACGATGGAGGGGAAGACGGCCCTTGGGGCGTCATACCCGGCGAAACCGGCCTTACACATGTCGGAGCCATTGTCTACAACCAGAACGGCATCATCTTCGTCACCCATTTTGATCTGTTTTAGTTCTGTTCTTCACACACACACACACCCACACACCCACACACGAGAAATCAGTACTGCCAAGGAAAAGGAGAAAATGGGATATCGGGATAAGCCACATTGTCATTACAAATCATTTTAGCTATAAGAAAACAATTCTTTAACTTAGTGGACTACATGTACATGTATAAGCATTTTACAAATAGTAAACATGAAAAAATTAATAATAAAACCGCTTTGAGTCACCAAGGTCCCGTCCCTAGATGAGCTAGACTCCCCTTATAGTCAATACATGTATAGGCTATTCAACGATTCTAGTGAATACAGCCATTTGGTGTTTCGTGGCAGTGATTTGATTAATGGAACCGTAGTCCAGGTCCCCCATACCTACCACTCAATGCTGGCAAGTTCAGAAAATATAAAGTCCCGTAACGAATTAAGTTGTCAACAATATATTGAAAAGATCACGCATTGCCTATAGGTAACACAGTACAATAGCTGTGCAAGTTTTGTTTGCACGGACAAGGAAACCAATCAAGCGCGAATGGCTTCTTTTAGTGTACACCAAAAATTAATAATAAGCTATCAACTATACCCTACCCCCCCCCCCCCCCCCTCACTGCTGAATATTCTATTGTGTAGTTATCACGCGTCGGTGCCTATACAGGTACATACATGTACAAGCGTACAGTATGCGTACGGGTCATGCGTGTGCTGTGTAATATACATTATCATACATGTACATGTACATACCATATAGGGGTAACATCAAGTGTACACTTCGTGTTTTTTTAAGGTAGTACCATACTTTGGTAAGAAACCAAAACAGAAATGTTCACAGATTTACGTATAACTTACAAGGTATAGGAATATGGTGGTAGAAACATACCGTAACAATTTTTCGGCCTCAAACGGTGTTTTTATCCAGAAATTAGTAAAACAACGACCGAAAATCTTTTTGATCTTGTAAAAGAGCAAAAAATAAAAAAATAAAAGACTTAAGAAATACTGTGGCTGTTTTTCAATATTTTTTCAAAAAGTTAGTGGGCACCGTATTGGACTGAAATTTTCACAGATTGCTGTTACTGTTTCTGTCTTGATATTTTTGCCCATGAATCTGTATTTCTTTGAAAAGAACCAAAGTATGATACTACCTTTAAATGGGCGTTGGCCGGCGGACAATCGCTAAAATATTCCCTCATATCACAACCCGGTTATCACAAAGAAGTTTCCAACCTAAATTCACCAAAAATCCTATAAAAAGGATCTCCTTAATTCATATTTTTTTAGGCTACAGGAACTGAATGTTGCTAAATAACTCCTCTGCCTTTTGCCGTCATACTTCTGTGTAGACGGGTTAACTTAAAGTTGTTCAGAAACGACGTGCATGCATGGCCCAAAGGTACAATTGGAAAGGGTTCTCGGGTTGAATCAGCTAAAAAAATCCCCAAGAAAATTGAAACATGAAATCAATAGTCTGACGCAAGTAAAAATGGAGCAGATCGATCATTTGACAAGCTAATCGCCAAATAATTTGATCTCAGTTTAAGTCCGATAACTCGTCGTTCATGAATTTTTGGATAGAAAATAAAAAAAGTTTCAGGAAATTCCGATCGGAATTACTCTAACCGGCTTAGCTAAAATGCACCTTTTAAGACACTACAAATGCAGTTAAGGTTGTGGGCAATTTGTTTTGGCACAAAAATTCAGGCCTAGAGCCTAGAGGAAACTAAGAATGGACATGGAGGCAAGCCTACACAAACTGAATCCAGAACAAGAGTTTTGGATCAACTACAGATTTAAAATTTACAAATGCTGAACAAAATGTAATTCAGATCAACCCAACTAAGATCTAGCAAGCCATGTAAGCATGAGATTTGTACCTACACATGTCAAAGCACTTCTAAATTTCAAAGTTTGAAAAAATGGAAGAGTAAAAATCCATTGCAGTACTTACCAATTATACTCTCGGATGTTGGGCTAATATTGCCACGGCACAAGTTTCGTCTCTGAACGTCTACCGAGGAATAACAGGTGTCCTGCGCGTGCGCTGCAGCTCGTAATATATGCAGGCTAACCACCCCACGCGAACACGTGATATCCAAGTATCACCTTATATGGTCACGTGTTTAAATGTGACCCTGCTCATTTGTTTTTATTATTATTTTGTATTTATTTTCATTATTATCATTTATTTAGCCAGCAATTTACAGAACAATGGCAGTAATGAATAAATGAAGGTGTTGAAAAACGCCGAACTCAATTCAAATATATGTAAATGTATGCAAATAAGTAGTGAACTGCAGACATATAATATATATATCCTACAATCCATGGAAACATATAAAATATTTGGTGTTTTTTTTTCAGGTAGCCCGCGTCGAAAAAAGTCTGAAAAGAATGACTATTATATAGACGCCCGACGGTCATGCATCACATGTTAAGCTTTTCAATAGAACTTTGAGACAGAAATGTCATGGTTAGCAATTTTGTGTGCTAAGCAGGGACGTGAAATTGGCCCCTGGGGAAGCAGTATAGACTCAAAAAGCAGGGGTCAATTTCACGGCCCTGCTTAGCACAACAAATTATTGCTAACCATGAAAGTTCTGTCTCAATTAAAAGGGGATTGTCAACTAAATTCCCATATGTTGTGCATCACTTGTGATTGTTCTTTGGCTGTTGTTCACTGACCATGAATATCAAATGGAATGTTCAATGGTGATTTGTTTTATTGGGCAAGACGTTTTTGTGCTAAGCAAATATTTGTGTGCTGAGCAGCTCCATGAAATTGGGCCCAGACGCTTAACACCCATTTCCTCCTCGCAACAACAAAGTGGAGTGAGCGATAGTTAACTGTAAGGTGGCTTTAGGCTACATCTTCCATTGACAAAATAAAGCATAAACGTTAATTTACTCCAAGCAGTTGTTTTCTAAACCAAGATATTTTATTTAATGAATGAGTCTGAAATAGAAAATAAAACCAACCTTTGAATATGCCAAACAATAAGCAAACACGTGTATAGCATGTACCATTAAAGATTACACGAATACAAGAAATGCTCGTAAAATTTGCTTACATGTAAAATAATAAACCTGTTGGTTAAAGGTATTATCATATACACCTGTAGTTTGGTTTTTGTCAAAGAAATGCAGATTCATGGGCTAAAATATCATGGAAGACACAGGAACAGTCGTCTGTGAAATGTCCTGTCCATACTGTGTCCACTTTTTGAGAAAACAGTGAAAAACGCCTGCTGTATTTTACAAATCTGTTCACTGTTATTGTTAATCATTAATATCCAAATTGTTTTTGGTCATTGATTATACAGCTCGTTTCTTGATACATGTAAATACAACATTTCATGCAGAAAAACTTAAACGATATGTTTCTACCACCACCATCTTTATATACCCTGTAAGTTATACTGTTATAGGTAAATCTGTTAAGAGTTCTGTTTCGCTATGCTATCAAAGTATGATATACACTGTAGTACCTTAAAGACATAATTATTTGTTTTGAATAAAACTGTACGTAGCAGCATGAACAAAATGGAGTATCTTCTATAGACCACTCCAGCTGCTGTGTGTGCATGGGGTGTACGGTACGGTACGGTAACAACCAAACCCCTTTGATTATCATTTGGACTATACAAGATTTTAACATAATTAATGACACAATAAAATACCCGTAATCCCTGAACTTACGAATCGAATATTGTTAAATTGAAGTCCCAACACAATCTACAATGAAAACATAAAAGAAAATAGGCCTTTGTGAGTTAATGAGTGTGGTTTTGGTCGTTAGTTGTTACATCTGGAGTTGATGCCTCTGGGCTCGCGTCTATAGTCCCCACTTGATGACGAGTTGGAATGAGTTGACCTGCAACATTGTACATGTGTATAATGTGCGCTTGACCTGAACATGTTCGGTCAAGAATGATCTTTACAAGTTGATGACAAACGTTGGGAATACGTTCGGTGAGATAGTTTGCATTATAATGTCTTGCCATGCCTTGGACGTCTGGGCAAAATGATTAGTTAAGCTGAAGACATCGCAGCTCCAGAACCGTCTTTTGACATGCTTTGAAATGTTTGTATAGATCTGTCATTACATGTATAATGTTCGTGCAGGTGAACCTTGGAACCAGATTTGTCAACCAGAGAACCCTATGCCTATAATAGGTAAGACTGAGGAAAGTTATACACGCCACCTGTAATAATCATCGGATAAAAAAATTGGTTTGCAATCGTGATTCCTCTAGCAATTACTGGTTAAATCACAGGGCGTCATGTCACTGCATGATTTTGAGCATCATAGTCGGTCTGGTCTAGAAGCACTTGCGGTGGACGATGCTGGGGCCAGACTCGTCATACTCCTGCTTGCTGATCCACATCTGCTGGAAGGTGGACAGTGAGGCAAGGATGGAACCGCCGATCCATACGGAGTACTTCCTCTCTGGGGGAGCGATGATCTTGATCTTCATCGTGGGTGGGGCAAGGGCTGTGATTTCCTTCTGCATGCGGTCGGCGATGCCGGGGAACATGGTGGAGCCACCGGACAGCACGGTGTTGGCGTACAGGTCCTTCCGGATGTCGACGTCGCACTTCATGATGCTGTTGTAAGTGGTCTCGTGGATGCCAGCGCTCTCCATGCCTATGAAGGCGGGCTGGAAGAGAGTCTCAGGGCAACGGAAACGCTCGTTGCCGATGGTGATGACCTGACCGTCAGGGAGCTCGTAGCTCTTCTCCAGGGAAGAGCTGGATTTAGCTGTCTGCATCTCCTGCTCGAAGTCAAGAGCAACGTAGCCCAGCTTCTCCTTGATGTCACGGACAATCTCACGCTCGGCTGTAATGATAAAAGAATTCAATATTCCATTGAGAAAGAATGTACATTGTACAGGTTCGACTTGAACATTAGTTTCTGGTCGTGAGATCTGTTTAAGTCTCGAACTACATTCACAGAAACTTACCAGTTGTGGTGAAAGAGTATCCACGCTCTGTCAGGATCTTCATCAGGTAGTCGGTCAGATCACGGCCGGCCAAGTCCAGACGGATGATGGCGTGAGGGAGAGCATAACCCTCATAGATTGGTACGGTGTGAGACACACCGTCACCGGAGTCGAAGACGATTCCAGTAGTACGACCAGAGGCGTACAGTGAGAGCACGGCCTGAATAGCCACGTACATGGCGGGTGTGTTGAAGGTCTCGAACATGATCTGGCAAGACAAATTGAGACTTTGTTAAATTGTTGGCGAAAGTCACTCTTAGAAACTATTTGGGTTTCGAGACAACAGAAATAAGGCTTGAACAGCCAGGGAATCAGGTCCTTAAAGTCAGGGCGAGTGAATAACCGGCTGTAATTTGAATGAAAGTGGATATTCACCTGTGTCATCTTTTCTCTGTTTGCCTTGGGGTTGAGTGGGGCTTCAGTCAGCAGCACGGGGTGCTCCTCTGGTGCCACACGCAGCTCGTTGTAGAAGGTGTGATGCCAGATCTTCTCCATATCGTCCCAGTTAGTGACGATACCGTGCTCGATGGGGTACTTGAGGGTCAGGATACCTCTCTTGCTCTGAGCCTCATCCCCAACGTAGCTGTCCTTCTGTCCCATGCCGACCATGACACCCTTTCCAACGAAGGAATTACACAAGACGTCAGATTGACAAGTGTGTTTGAGATTTACTTCAAATTTACTTACTTTAGGACTACTTACTTAAAAGGGTTTGTTATATTTTCCACGGGAAATTTACCTGGTGGCGTGGTCTTCCAACGATGGAGGGGAAGACGGCCCTTGGGGCGTCATCACCGGCAAAACCGGCCTTGCACATGCCGGAGCCATTGTCTACAACCAGAGCGGCAACATCGTCGTCACACATATTGATCTATTTTAGTGATGTTCTTCACACACACGCAAGAAATCAGTACTGCCAAAGAAAAAGAAGAAAGGGGGATATATCGGGATACGTCACATTGTCATTACAAGCCATTTTACCTATAAGCAAACAATTCATCAACTTAGGGGTCTATAAGCATCACAAATGGTCAAGTTTCGTAGCTAAAGCATTTTTTTACACTAGATGGGACACTAGCCCATCGCAACATCCTATGCCTGCATGGATGGATGAATTCCTTGATAGGCTGCTTCCCTCTGAGCCTTGCACAGAGAGGTCCGTCTAGATGCTTTTGACATGTGATGTCAGAGGAAGATCTTGATCGTCTTGCCTCAACATAATCCAAATCAGACAGCCTCAACTAACAAACATCTTAAGACAACGTAGGCTAAAGTGGTTTAATGGACATGTGCAACGCATGGGTAATGAGGGAACACCCCAAACTGCTATACCTATGAAAACCAACTCATGGGAAGCGCAGACGTGGTCGGCCTAAAACTACATGGAGAGAGATGGTTCTGAGAGAGATATCTCACTCCAAGACACTGGGTGGTCAGTTGAAGATGCAGAAAAGGCACTCAAGACCTGTCCATTTGGACGTTTTTTTTTCTCAAGTCAGGTAGCAACTTAAAAAATAACAGATAATGCATGAAGCTTCCCAGTAGTAGTAGTAGTAATAGTACAAATTGTAAATTTGAAAACAGTAAAACCGCTTTGAGTTACCAAGTTCCTGCCCCTAGATGAGCTAGACTCCCCTTATAGTCAATACACCGGCGCACGCAGGATTTTGTCTCGGGGAGGGCTAAAAAAAATGTTTCTCCCACAAAACATTTTGTGACTCCCCCCCCCCCCTTCCTCCTCTCCCCTTCCCTCTCCCCCTCCCTTTTTATCGTTTTTTTTCAGGGACCCTCTTGGGGGGGGGGGCTCAAGCCCCCCGAGCCCCCCCCCCCCCCCCTGGGTGCGCCACTGAGTCAATACATGTATATTCAACGATTCTAGTGAATGCAGCCATTTTTGGTGTTTTGTGGCAGAAGCAACCGTAGCGATTATGCATAATAGGTAGGATTTGAAGCTATGGTGGAAGATTATGAACATAACAAAGTGAGTTTGCGGAGACACCATGTGAAAATCTCTTTAGTATACGCATCGTGGTTCTGAAAAGAACCGAGTGGCTCACTCTCCCGGGGACGGCCAGAGAACACTGGCCGGAATGTCGAGACCTTTCTCACCGGTTCTTTTCAGAACCACACAATGGTCTACCACTCCATGCTGGGTTCAGAAGTTAATTAAGTCCTGACAAGATAACCCGGCCTTGCATAATTTATTGCAATAGGCAACGCAGTACAACAGCTTACAAGGCCTGTCTCAAGGAAACCAACCAAGCGCGAATGCCTTCTTTTTGTGACCACCAAAAATTAATGGCGTTACGCGGAGATTAGTACACTCAGGGTACGTAGCTGATACCCAGCTTCTACATTAAACTAACTCACCTAAATACGACTCTTCAGTATTGGGTCTGGGTACCAGCTAACCTCAGTGTACTAAACTGAGGTAACCCCAAATTAATCAACTACGCCCCTCCCCCTCCTCCGCTGAATATTATATTGTATAAGTTATCACGCGTCGGCGCTGTGATCGTTGCAAAAGCCTGCAAGCGTATACAGTACGGGTCGTGGCTGTGCTGTGCAACGCTATGTACCACAGGGGTAACGGCAAGTCTCCTTGGTTATTTTTTAATGGGCGTTGGCCGGCGGGCAATCGCCAAAATACACAACCCGGTTATCACAGGGAAATTTCCAACCAAAATTCACCACAAATCCTACTAAGGATCTCCATAATTCACATTTTTTTAGGCTAAAGGAAGTGAAAGCCACCAAATGCTTTTAACTTCATACTTCTGTGTAGACTGTCGGCAACTTATATTAAAGTTGTTCAGAAAACGACGTGCATGGGCCCAAAGGCATTGGCACAAATTGAAAAGGGTTCTTCTAAATCAGCTGAAAAGTCCCCAGTTAGAAAAACGAAACGCAAATCAATAGTCTGACGCAACGGTAAATATTGAGCAGATCCTTTGACAAGCTAATCGCCAAATAATTTGATCTCAGTTTAAGTCCGATAAGTCGTTGTACTTGAATTGTTGAAGAGAACAGAAAAATAATTTTATGAAATTCCGATCGGAATTACTCCAACCGGCTTAGCTAAAATGCAACTGCTAAGCCACTACAAATGGAGTTAAGGTTCTGGCAATTTGTTTCGGTACAACAATTCCTTCTTTACTTGAGGCCTAGAGCCTAGAGGAAACTAAGAATGGACTTGGAGGCGAGGCAAGCCTACACAAACTGGATCCAGACTTTTGGATCAACCATAGATCAACAATTTACAAATGCTGAACAAAATGTAATTCAGATCAACGCAAATAAGATCTAGCAAGCCATGTAAGCATGAAAGATTTGTACCTACACGTTTCAAAGCACTTCTAAATTTCAAAGTTTGAAAAAATGGATGAGTAAAAATCCATTGCAGTACTTACCAATTATATTCTCGGATGTTGGGCTAATATTGCCAAGGCACAACTTTCGTCTCTGAACGTCTACTGAGGAATAACAGGTGTCCTGCGATGTAGTCTTGGTCCAAGACTGTTAAGCTCGATAACGGACTCCATCGTGCCATTGCGCCCTCTCGTGACTTTATTTCACCCAGCTGCTTGTAATGGGAGCAGCTGGGTGAAATGAAGTCACGAGAGGGCACAATGGCACGATGGAGTCCGTTATCGAGCTTTACAGTCTTGGACCAAGACTACCTGCGATGCAGCTCGTAATATATGCAAGCGAACCACCCCACGCGAACACGCGATAGCCAAGCATCACCTTATATGGTCACGTTTTTTTAATCTAACCCTGCTCATTTGTTGTTATTATTATTATAATTACAAATGGTGTAATAGGGAGACACGTTAGCGTGTACAAGTTGACATTAGGGAGACATCGCGACTTATGGGGACTTTTCGATGTCTCCCTAAGGTACCAGCTATACCTTTTAAAGACATGTTTTTAATGTCCATATGTTAATAGAAGTCGAAGACAGAGAATGCTCTCAGTATGAACATAATGTCAATTTCAAGCTCACTGGTTTTGGGGATGTTTAGAAATAGGTAGGTAAAGTTTGTGCACGACCCTATGGGAAAGTCTCCCTAAGGTCCCATCCTCGGTTAAAATAATAAAAGTTATCATTATACTCTTAAAGCCTATGTTATGGGAAACGTTTTGCTATAAAAACAAATCAACGTTAGGGAGAAATCGGCTGTTAGGGAGAAATTTTCACTTGGCCCCAACGTTTCAAGTACCTTTTAAAGAAAAATTTTTAATGTCCATCTTTTTATATAAAATAGCTTTAGGCTAGATCTTCCATTGACAAAACAAAACACAAAATCTAATTTACTCCAAGCAATTGTTTTGTTTTATACGAAGATAGATTATTTAATGAATGAGTCTGAAATAGAAAATAAAACCAATCTTTGAATACGTCAAATAATAAGCAAACTCGGGTGGCAGCTAGGTACCATTGAAGATTATACAAGAAATTATCGTAGAATTTGCTTACATGAACAATAATAAACTGGTTGGTTAAAGGTATTATCATTAACTTTGGTTTTTGTCAAAGAAATTCAGTGAAAAACGCCAACTGGTTTTTTTTTTTTTTTTTTATCTTTTCTCTGTTATTGTTTATCATTAAGATCCAAATTGTTTTTTTGGTCATTTCTTAATAAATACTGCAGCCTTTCAGGCATAACAAACTTGAATGGTATGTTTCTACCATCACCTTCTTTATACCCTGTGTATAGTTATATGGTAAATCTGTGAAAAGTTCTGTTTCGGTATGCTACCAAAGTATGATAGTACCTTTAAGACATACATGTACATGTATTTGTTTTGAATAAAACTGTAGCATGAACAAAATGGAGTATCTTCTATAGACCACTCCAGCTGTGTTTGTGCATGGGGTGTACGGTACGATTATGTAACAACCAAACCCCTTTGATGACTACAGTGTATACAAGATTTTGACATAATAAATGACATAATAAAAACATTAATATGATACCCGTAATCCCCTAAACTTGCGTAGCAAAAATGACTAAATTTAAGTCCCAACACACTTATACGATAAAAACATTACATAAAATAGGCTTGGGTGGTTTAAGAACGTAGTTTTGGACGTTAATTAGTTGTTACATCTTGATTTGGCGCTCCTGGGCTCGCGTCTATAGTCCCTACTTGAGGCCAAGTGTTGGGAGGAGTTGACAAGTCTCTTGCATAAAAAATGCACTCGGCCTGGATGTGTTCGGTCAAGAACCATAATTATTTACAAGGTTATGACAAATTTTGGGAATAAGATCGTTTGAATGATAATGTCTTGCCATGCCTTGGACGTCTGGGCAAAATGACGAGTTTACGGCTGACGACATCGCAGCTCCAGAACCGTCTTTTGAAATGCTTGTATAAATCTGCCATTATAATGTTCGTACAGGTGAACCTTGGAACCAGATTTGTCAACCAGAGAACCCTATGCCTATACTAGGTTAGACTGAGGAAAGGTATACACGCCACCTGTAATAATCCTTGGATAATAAAATTGGTTTGCAATCGTGATTCCTCCAGCAATTACATGAATACATCCATACGGAGTACTTCCTCTCTTGGGGAGCGATGATCTTGATCTTCATCGTGGGTGGAGCAAGGGCTGATATTTCCTTCTGCATGCGGTCGGCGATGCCGGGGAACATGGTGGAGCCACCGGACAGCACCGTGTTGGAGTACAGGTCCTTACGGATGTCGACCGAACATGATCTGGCAAGACAAATTGAGACTTGGTTAAATTGCTGGCGAAAGTCACTCTTAGAAACTATTTGGGTTTTCAAGACAACTGAAATAAGGCTTGAACAGCCAGGGAAACAGGTCTTTAAAGTCAAGGCGAGTGAATAACCGGCTGTAATTTGAATGAAAGTGGATATTCACCTGTGTCATCTTTTCTGTGTTTTCCTTGGGGTTGAGTGGAGCTTCAGTCAGCAGCACAGGGTGCTCCTCTGGTGCCACACGCAGCTCGTGGTGATGCCAGATCGTCTCCATATCGTCCCAGTTAGTGACGATACCGAGCTCGATGGGGTACTCGAGGGTCAGGATACCTCTCTTGCTCTGAGCCTCATCCCCAACGTAGCTGTCCTTCTGTCCCATGCCGACCATGACACGCTGTCCAACGAAGGCATTACACAAGACGTCAGATTGACAAGTGTGTTTGAGATTTACTTCACATTTACTTACTTTACTTACTTCAAAGGGTTTGGTTATTTTTTCCACGGGAAATTTACCTGGTGGCGTGGTCTTCCAACGATGGAGGGGAAGGCAGCCCTTTGGGCGTCATCACCGGCGAAACCGGCCTTGCACAAGCCGGAGCCATTGTCTACAACCAGAGCGGCAACATCGTCGTCAGACATATTGATCTATTTTAGTGATGTTCTTCACACACACGCAAGAAATCAGTACTGCCAAAGAAAAAAAGAAGAAAGGGGGATATATCGGGATACGTCACATTGTCATTACAAGCCATTTTACCAGTATAAGTAAACAATTCATCAACTTAGGGGTCTATAAGCATTATTTACAAATTGTCATGTTTCGTAGTTAAAGCATTTTGTACACTAGATGGGACACTAGTCCATCGCAACAACCTATGCCTGCATGGATGGATGGTGGAATTCCCTGGGTATAGGGGAGGCTGCTTCCCCCTGAGCCTTACACAGATAGAAGAGGTCCGTCTAGACGCTTTTGACATGTGATGTCAGAGGAAGACCTTGATTGTCTTGCCTCAGCACATTCCAAATCAGATCAGTGACAAAGCAGCCTTAAACTGACAAACATCTTATGAAAACGTATAGGCTAAAGTGGTTTAATTGACATGTATACAACGCATGGGCAATGAGAAAACACCCAAACTGCTATACCTATGGAAACCAACTCTTGAGAACGCAGACGCGTGGTCAGCCTATACTCTCACTCCTAGACACTGGATGGTCAGTTGAAGATGCAGAAGTGGCAGCTCAAGACTGGTCCATTTGGAAGTCAGGCAGCAAGAGCAGATAATGCATGAAGCTTCCCAGTAGTAGTAGTAATAGTACAAATTGTAAATTTGAAAACAGTAAAACCGCTTTGAGATACCAAGGTCCTACCCCTAGATGAGCTAGACTCCCCTTATAGTCAATACATGTACATGTATATTCAACGATTCTAGTGAATGAAACCATGCAGAATCGACCGTAGCGATATGTATAATAGGTAGGATTTGAAGCTTTGCATGGTGGAAGAACTTAATCAAATCTCTTTTTATGCATGCGTGGTTCTGAAAAGAACCGGGTGGCTCACTCTCCTGAGGACGGCCAGAGTACACTGGCCGGAACGTCCAGACCTTTCTCACCGGTTCTTTTCAGAACCACACAATACACGGGTTTACACCATGGCGGCCATCTTGGATTTTGATCGCAACTTCAAAACGAGGCACTTCCACGCGTGCGCACTTTTCTAAGTGTAAGCCCGTCCATTGTCGAAGACAATACACGGGTTAACTCTTCGGCAGTTTTGATCGCGACTTCAAAACGAGGCACTATCACGCATGCGCTTTTTTGGAAGTGTAAACCCGTGTATGGTCTACCACTCCATGCTGGGTTCAGAAGTTATAGGCCTAAGTCCTAGTCCTAACGATTTGTCAAAAATCAATTTAAAAGATAACCTGGCCTGGCATAATATATGGAAATACACAGTACAATAGCTGTACAAGACCTGTTTCAAGGAAACCAACCAAGCGCGAATGACTTCTTTTCGTGACCACCAAAACGCCCCCCCCCCCCCCCCCCCCCCCGCTGGATATTCTAATAGTTATCACGCGTCGGCGCTGTGATCGTTGCAGAAGCCTGCAAGTACAGTATACGTGTCATGGCTGTGCTGTGCAACGCTATGTACCACAGGCCAGGGGTAACAGCAAGTGACCCCTTGGGTTTTTCAAATGGGCGTTGGCCGGCGGACAATCGCCAAAATATTCCCTCATATCACAACCCGGTTATCACAAGGAAATTTCCAACCTAAATTCACCAAAAATCCTACTAAGGATCTCCATAATTCACATTTTTAGGCTAAAGGAAGTGAATGCCACAAAATGCTTTTAACTTCATGCTTCTGTGGAGACCGTCACTATCAACTTAAAAGGGTTCTTCTGAATCAGCTGAAAAATCCCCAATTAGAAAATTCAAATTCAAAATCAATAGTCTGAAGCAAATAAAAATTGAGCAGATTCTTTAACAAGCTAATCGCCAAATAATTTGAAGTCCAATGACTCGTTGTATACATGAATCTTTGAATAGTAAAATAAAACAAGTTTCATGAATTTCTGATCGGCATTACGCCTATACTGGCTTTAGCTAAAATGCAACAACTTTAAGACACTAGATGTTAAGGTTCTGGCATTTTATTTTGGCACACAAATTACTTCTTTACTTCAGGCCTAGAACCTAGAGGAAACTATGAATAGACTTGGAGGCAAGCCTACACACACTGGATCCAGAACAGAGAGTTTTGGACCAACCACAGATCAAAAATTTACAAATGCTGAACAAAATGTAATTCAGATCAACTCTAGTAAAATCTAGCAAGCCATGTAAGCATGAGAGATTTGAACCTACACATTTCAAAGCACTTCTAAATTTTACAGTCTGAAATATAGTAAAATTCATTGCTGTACTTACCAATATTATACTCTCGGATGTTGGGCTAATATTGCCACAGCACAAGTTTCGTCTCTGAACGTCTACGAAGGAATAACAGGTGTCCTGCGCTGCAGCTCGTAATATATGCAAGCTAATCACCCCACGCGAACACGTGATATCCAAGCATCACCTTATAAAAATTGTCACCGTTTTGTGCTCATTTATTATTATTAGTATGATTAATTTTCATCAAATAACCACAAGGGAAACTGACTGAATGTTAAAGTCATTGAACAGTGAACAAAGAAAAAGTGACTGGAGCGGGATTCGAAACGGTGACCTCTTGAATACCGTACATGTGCTCTACCAACTGAGCCATCTAGACTTACGTTGGTGGTGACCCCAATAGTCAATTATCTTTGTTCGTTTGGCAGTCAGAAGCCATGAAACCAAGCACACACCGCCAAATCCTTCTGGAACCACATTTTTCAACCACAGAACCCTAGGCCTACGATAGGTAAGACTGAGGAAAGTTATACACACCATGTTTCTACCATCACCATCTTTATACCCTGTGTAAGTTATAGGTAAATCTGTGAAAAGTTCTGTTTCGGTATGCTACCAAAGTATGATACTACCTTTAAAATATAATCATCAAATAACCACAAGGGAAACTGACTGAATGTTAAAGTCATTGAACAGTGAACAAAGAAAAATTTACTGGAGCGGGATTCGAACCGGCGACCTCCTGAATACCGTACAGGTGCTCTACCAACTGAGCCATCCAGCCCTACGTAATATGTGGTGACCCCAATAGTCAATTATCTTTGTTCGTTTGGCAGTCAGAAGCCATGAAACCACGCACACACCGCCATACCCCTCTGGAACCACATTTTTCAACCACAGAACCCCACTATAGGTAAGAAAAGTTATACACGCCACCTGTAATAATCATTGGATAATGAATTGGTTTGTAATAGTTATTCATACAATAATATTGTGTTACTGTGATGGGTAATCACAGGATGTCATGACACTGCATTTTGAGCATCAAAGTCGGTCTGGTCTAGAAGCACTTGCGATGGACGATGCTGGGGCCAGACTCGTCATACTCCTGCTTGCTGATCCACATCTGCTGGAAGGTGGACAGTGAGGCAAGGATGGAGCCACCGATCCATACGGAGTACTTCCTATCTGGGGGAGCGATGATCTTGATCTTCATCGTGGGTGGGGCAAGGGCTGTGATTTCCTTCTGCATGCGGTCGGCGATGCCGGGGAACGTGGTGGAGCCACCGGACAGCACGGTGTTGGCGAACAGGTCCTTACGGATGTCAGCGTCGCACTTCATGATGCTGTTGTAGGTGGTCTCGTGGATCCCCGCGGTTTTCTTTCCGAGGAAGGATGGCTGGAAGAGAGCCTCGGGGCAACGGAAGCGCTCGTTCCCGATGGTGATGACCTGACCGTCAGGGAGCTCGTAGCTCTTCTCCAGGGAAGAGCTAGATTTAGCTGTCTGCATCTCCTGTTCGAAGTCAAGAGCAACGTAGCCCAGCTTCTCCTTGATGTCACGGACGATCTCACGCTCGGCTGTAATGACAAAAGAATTCAATATTCCATTGAGAAAGAATGTACAGGTTCGACTTGAACATTGGTTTCTGGTCGTGAGATCTGTTTAAATCTCAAACTGCATTCACAGAAACGTACCAGTTGTGGTGAAAGAGTATCCACGCTCTGTCAGAAGCTTCATCAGGTAGTCGGTCAGATCACGGCCGGCCAAGTCCAGACGAAGGATGGCGTGAGGGAGGGAATAACCCTCATAGATTGGTACGGTGTGAGACACACCGTCACCGGAGTCGAAGACGATTCCAGTAGTACGACCAGAGGCGTACAGTGAGAGCACGGCCTGAATAGCCACGTACATGGCGGGTGTGTTGAAGGTCTCGAACATGATCTGGCAAGACAAATTGAGACTTGGTTAAATTTTTGGCGAAAGTCACTCTTAGACACTATTTGGATTTCGAGCCAATTGAAATAAGGCTTTAACAGAAACAGAAAGGGTTGGTTGAAAATCACAGGATGGGAGAATGACCGACTGCAATTGTCATGAAAGTGTTACCTGTGTCATCTTTTCTCTGTTTGCCTTGGGGTTGAGTGGGGCTTCAGTCAGCAGCACGGGGTGCTCCTCTGGTGCCACACGCAGCTCGTTGTAGAAGGTGTGATGCCAGATCTTCTCCATATCGTCCCAGTTAGTGACGATACCGTGCTCGATGGGGTACTCGATGTTCAGGATACCTCTCTTGCTCTGAGCCTCATCCCCAACGTAGCTGTCCTCCAGTCCCATGTCGACCATGACACTCTGTCCAACAAAGGAATACACAAGACGTCAGAACCAGTAGACCAAAAAGCATACAGATTTACAAGTATGGTTGAGATCTATGTCAAACTAATCAAGGTCTTGGTTATTTTGTCAACGGGAAATTTACCAGGCTGCGTGGTCTTCCAACGATGGAGGGGAAGACGGCCCTTGGGGCGTCATCACCGGCGAAACCGGCCTTGGTCATGCCGGAGCCATTGTCTACAACCAGAGCGGCAACATCTTCTTCGTCACCCATTTTGATCTGTTTGAGTTCTGTTCTTCACAAACACACGCACAAGAAATCAGTACTGCCAAAGAAAAAGAAGAAGAAAGTAACATTGTCATTACAAGCCGTTTTAGCTATAAGAAAACAATTCTTTAACTCAGGGGTCTATATAAGCATTTACAAATTGTAAAATTGAAACTAGACATTGTGGTTGTGGGAACAACCACTAGGTGTTCGGGGTCCTATTTCGTAGTGGAAATGTTACACCATTGTGATCAATTGTCTCTCTTACAATGACAATGGCAATGGCTGATTGCTTGCACTTACTAATAGTGTGGAATGGCGATTTGTTACAATGGGAATGACACTGCTGTACCGTTCATACTGTCCATTGTTCATAATATTGTGTCACCTTTAAATACATGTACATGCAATATTGTGTTGACGATAACTTCCGGTCAGTTCATCACAACCAACTGAAAGATCAGTTTATATCGATGTGTGTCATGTAATTACCGAGTAAAATGGCACGTGAATAATTATGTCATTTTCCCTTTAAAAGAGCATAACTTCCGGTTGAATGACGTCACTACTTTGAAACTTCACGAACATGTCAAGGTGCTCTTGTGCTGCACACCTACCAAATTTGGCAGAAATCCATTGTTGACATTAGGATTACGTAATCACTGTATATCTTTGATCGACCGTAGAGGGCGCTGTAGGCCTACAGCTCGCATGACGTCATCGTTTATATTTTCTGAAAGCCCACGAACGTCTCTATCTTTAGTAAAAACCACTAAGGTTACTAAGTTACTAAGGTCCTGTCCCTAGATGAGCTAGACTCCCCTTATAGTCAATATATGTATATTCAACGATTCTAGTGAATGCAGCCAATTGGTGATTTGTAGCAGGAGCGACCGCAGCGATATGCATAATGGAACAAGGTCTAGGTCCCCTGTACCTACCACTCAATGCTGGGTTCAGAAAAAAATAAAGTCCTAACGATTTGTTAAAAATAATTGAAAAGATAACCCGACCTTGCCTATAGGCAACACAGTACAATAGCTGTGCAAGGACTGTTTACCCTGAACTTGAAAGAAAGCAGTCAGACACGAATAGCAACTTTTTGTGACCGCCAAAAAATTAATAAAATCGGAAGGTTTCGCATGCGAACGGATACGCATACGCATATACGTTTAGCTATCCGTAAACGTCAACAGCCGATCCGATGTTTTGCAATAGTGAAGTCTATTTCCGACAACGGAGAACCACTTTTGTACCTGACTTTGAGGCCATTTTTGGCTTATTCTAAGTTTTGAAATGCATAGAAATGACATAATATTCGTGTTCAGCAAATCCTTTCTTTTTAATGTAATCAGGCACATGACAAAAAATGAACAGAGAATTATAAGATAATTGATATTCGCTACGCGTTTAACACACACGTAGTGAGCAAGATATCCGTGTCGCGAAAACGTACATGTATAGCGGAAAATTTGATAT
Source organism: Astropecten irregularis (assembly GCA_963971285.1). Classification (NCBI taxonomy): domain Eukaryota; kingdom Metazoa; phylum Echinodermata; class Asteroidea; order Paxillosida; family Astropectinidae; genus Astropecten; species Astropecten irregularis. Next base: position 9,599,587 of record OZ020255.1, read on the forward strand.
TTGCTACGCGTTTAACACGCATTAACGCGTCGACGTTTTTAGTCATGAAGAAGCGAATTTGGCAAAAATCAAGATTTTTTTCGAAATTCTTTTTTGGCCAAAAATCAATTAGGGGTATTGTAACGGACATCTTGGCGAACTTATTTCTGCCAAATCAAAATAAATCAATTAGATCATGAAAATCAGTAAAGGGCGAATTTCACCAAGTAGTGCCGTTTTACGTTTTCACGAAGGCGAGCGAATTATCAAAAATGCACGTTGTTCTATGAGTACACTTTCAGCAAAAACACGAATTTACGTTTTCACGAAGAGGCGAATTCCAACGCGCTCGCGCGTCCTTTTTTTTATCTTTCACAAGGGACGAATTTGGGCATGTTTGTATATGGGTAGAGTTTTGGATCACCTCCATTTTGTCCGGGAAAAAGGTGCGAATTTCTTTGAACGTTAATTACTCCGCAATCATCGAAAATGTATAGTGGATAGCGAAAAAAATTATATTAGCTACGCATTTAACACTTACGCGTAGCGAGCAAGATATCCGTGTCTCGAAAACGTATAGTGCATGGATAGCGGAAAAATTGATATTCGCTATACGCGTTTTACACTTACGCGTAGCGAGCAAGATATCCGTGTCTCGAAAACGTATACCGGTAGTGGATAGCGGAAAAATTGATATTCGCTACGCGTTTAACACTTACGCGTAGCGAGCAAGATATCCGTGTCTCGAAAACGTATAACGGTAGTGGATAGCGGAAACATTGATATTCGCTACGCGAGTTTAACACTTACGCGTAGCGAGCAAGATATTCGTGTCTCGAAAACGTATAGTGGATAGCGGAAAAACTGTGAAGTTTTTTAGGCTAAAGGAACTGAAAGTTACAAAATTTCCGATCGGAATTACGCCAACCGGCTTAGCTCAAATGCAACAACTTTACACTACAGATGCAGTTAAGGTTCTGGCATTTTATTTTGGCACACAAATTACTTCTTCACTTCAGGCCTAGAGCCTAGAGGAAACTAAGAATGGACTAGGAGGCAAGCCTACACAAACTGGATCCAGACCAAGAGTTTTGTATCAACCATAGATCAACAATTTACAAATGTTGAACAAAATGTAATTCAGATCAACTCAACTTCAAGCCATGTAAGCATGAGATTTGTACCTACACATTTCAAAGCACTTCTAAATTTCAAAGTTTGAAAAAATAGCAGAGTAAAAATCCATTGCTGTACTTACCAATTATTCTCTCGGATGTTGGGCTAATATTGCCACGGCACAAGTTTCGTCTCTGAACGTCTACGGAGGAATAACAGGTGTCCTGCGCTGCAGCTCGTAATATATGCAGGCTAACCACCCCACGCGAACACGCGATAGCCAAGCATCACCTTATTTGGTCACGTTTTTAAAATCTAACCCTGCTTATTTGTAATTATTATTATTATTTTGTATTAATTTTCATTATTATCATTTATTTGGCCAGCAATTAAAAGAACAATTACAGTGATGAATAAATGAAATAGGCCCTATGCATAATTGAAAGGGGAGGATTTGCCGGGTGGAAGGTGTTGAAAGCGTCGAATTCAATTAATAATGATAATTATTATATAGGATATTTATATTGCACAGCTACTATATATGAATATCCTCTGCTGCGCATTACAAATTTTATTATTATCCCTTGTCATATCGGGCCACAATTTACATTCCTAAAACCATCTCAGCTCCCTGGGTAGTATTCAGTGCACAGAGGCTAATCAAACCAGAAAGCCATCTCTACCCTCACATGTACCCATTTACACCTGGGTGAAGAGGAGAAATATGTTACAAAGCGTCTTACCCAAGGACACAAGCACCATTAACCCATGGCTGGGTCCGAACCCACAATCTGCAGATTGACCGCAAGACTTTGAGTTCAACACGCCAGACCACTAGGCCATGCACAGCACCCCACATTCAAATATATGTAAATGTATGCAAATGCATGCAAATAAGCAGTGAACGGCTTACATAATTATCTATCCTACAATATAGATACAAAACAAAACTTTTAGGCCCTTTTTCAGGGCGCACGCGTCGAAAAAAAAAAGTCTGAAAAGGACTATATAGACGCCTGTTATGCATGCAGGTTGTGCTTTTCAGTAGAACTTTGGCCAGAATAAAAACCGTTTGAAGGCAAAGATGAGGTAGGCCTAAAACAGTACTTCGTTTAAAACAAAACAAGATAACGGCTACGATAATGTCGTAACGGTTGTGTTTAATAACAGGGGCCAATTTCATGGAGCTGCTAAGCACCAAAAAATGCTTAGCACACAAAATGTCTCGCCCAATAAAACAACACCACCGCTAAAGATTCCATTTTGATATTCACGGTCAGCGAACAACAGCCAAAGAACAATCACAAGTGATGCACAACACATGGAAGTTCGGTTGTTGATCCTGTTTCTATTGAGACAGAAATTTCATGGTTAGCAAATTTTCGTGGTAAGCAGGGACGTGAAATTGACCCCTGGGGGAGCAGTACTAGACTCAAAAAGCAGGGGTCAATTTCATGGCCCTGCTTAGCACAAAAAATATTGCTAACCATGAAATTTGTGTCTCAATCAAAAGAGGATTTTCAACCAAATTTCCATGTGTTGTGTATCACTCGTGATTGCTCTTTAGCTGTTGTTCGCTGACCATGAATATAAAATGGAATGTTTAATGGTGGTTTATTTTATTAGCCAAGAGATTTTTGTGCTAAGAAAATGTGTGTGCTTAGCAGCTCTATGAAATTGGCCCCAGATGCTTAACATGTATTAAATCCCCCCTCGCAACAACAAAGTGGAGTGTAAATGAGCGATAGTTAACTGTACGGTGGCTTTAGGCTACATCTTCCATTGACAAAATAAAACACAAATTTACTCCAAGCAGTTTTTTTTTCTAAACGAAGATATTTGATTTAATAAATGAGTCTGAAATAGAAAATAAAACCAATAATTGAATAAATTATGAATAATTATTATTATTTGAATAATTATGTCAAACAATAAGCAAACACGTATGGCATGTACATGTACCATTAAAGATTATACGAATACAAGAAATGATGGCAAAGTTTGTGTATAAAATAATAAACTGGTTGGTTAATAATTATATAATTGTTTTTAATAAAAACTATACGTTGCACAATGAACCAAATGGAATATGTTCTAGACCATGCGGGTTACTTTTGGCCTAATAAACACTATGGAAGAATACTGCTCACACCACCAGTGTACGTGTATCTTTAGCACCGAGTTTTAGGTAATTAAATCGTACGCGATTGAATACATCACAACGACTTCCTTTCGCTTAGAACAGTTCACTATCGTCCACCATGCGAAGACTTATACCTTTAAACTGTTGGCAAAATCTTTAAATTACTGCTTGATTTAACGCGTTTGAAATATCATGTGGACACAAATAACACGCACTTTTGGCAGTTATACCGTTTTAAAAAAATGTTCGCGCACTAGACTTGTACATGTGCATTCCAAATGCATGGAGTGTATTATACGGAAGCAATCTAATCCCTTTGATATCATGAAGACAAGATTTTGACATAATGACGTGGAAATAATACATGTTACCCATAATCACGTAACTTGCGAAGCGCCAATAATTAAATTAAAGTCAATTGAACGCAATTTACAATGAAACGTCTGGGGTCGATTTCACGACGTTTACGATCGATCGTAACTCGAGCATTGCGTCGTAATTCCTATTCGATTGATAGTAAGTTACGATGAGTTTGGTGAAATGGACCCCTGGGGCCGATTTCATAAAGCTCTGCGACGCGTCGCACTCGATTTGCGACGCGTCATAGCTGCGACTTGTCGCATCTGTGCGGTGAGTCCATAGGGCCTTTACGAAACCTGGCTTGAGGCTAGGCTTGGTACTTATTTCGTATCTCCAGCCCTTCATTTCATTTAGGAGACAAAATGGCAGTAGCAAAATAAATCCCAAGAGTCTAGCCTCATTTCGTAAAGGTCCATAGAGAAAGGATGCGTCTTAACTCTGCGACGCGTCGCAAGCTTTATGAAATCGGCCCCTGGACTTGCATCTCGTCCCCACGTGAGGACGAGTTACCCTATCCTAGTATCTACCATGGCGCACGTGGAAATGTTTTATCTTTAGTTGATGACGAAGGATGAAGGATAAGCCTCTAAGTTCACTTGGTAGGGCTCGCTGGTGTCTTGCCTTGGACGTCTGGGCAAAATGATGAGTTAAGCTGAAGACATCACAGCTCCAGAACCGTCTTTTGAAACTGCTCCTGTAAATCTGCCAGATAATGATCTTGATAATGTTCGTAATCAGTCGGAATCAGATTTGTCAACTACAGGGAACCCAAGGCATATAGGCTAGAGTGAGGAAAGTTGTTATAACTATGCTATTACACAACACCTGTAATGATCATTGGGTAATTAATTGGCGTATGTACTGGCTCTTCGCGTAAGGTTGTCAATGTCACTGCATTATGAAGTTCATAGTCTGTCCCAGGTCTGTCCAATCTAGAAGCACTTGCGATGGACGATGCTGGGGCCAGACTCGTCATACTCCTGCTTGCTGATCCACATCTGCTGGAAGGTGGACAGTGAGGCAAGGATGGAGCCGCCGATCCATACGGAGTACTTCCTCTCTGGGGGAGCGATGATCTTGATCTTCATCGTGGGTGGGGCAAGGGCTGTGACCTCCTTCTGCATTCGGTCAGCGATGCCGGGGAACATGGTGGAGCCACCGGACAGCACGGTGTTGGCGTACAGGTCCTTACGGATGTCGACGTCGCACTTCATGATGCTGTTGTAGGTAGTCTCGTGGATGCCGGAGCTCTCCATGCCCAGGAAGGCGGGTTGGAACATGGCCTCCGGGGACCGGAAGCGCTCGTTGCCGATGGTGATGACCTGACCGTCAGGGAGCTCGTAGCTCTTCTCCAGGGAAGAGCTGGAGGCAGCCGTCTGCATCTCCTGCTCAAAGTCAAGAGCAACGTAGCACAGCTTCTCCTTGATGTCACGGACGATCTCACGCTCGGCTGCAAGGACAAAAATCAGAGTCCCATTGAGTAAGGATGTACATATTCGACTTGAACATTACTCTAAGACTTCACTTGGTTTCTGGTTGTGTGATCTGTTTAAATCTCAAACTGCAATCACAGAAACTTACCAGTTGTGGTGAATGAGTATCCACGCTCTGTCAGGATCTTCATCAGGTAGTCGGTCAGATCACGGCCGGCAAAGTCCAGACGAAGGATTGCGTGAGGGAGGGCATAACCCTCATAGATTGGTACGGTGTGAGACACACCGTCACCGGAGTCGAAGACGATTCCAGTAGTACGACCAGAGGCGTACAGTGAGAGCACGGCCTGAATAGCCACGTACATGGCGGGTGTGTTGAAGGTCTCGAACATGATCTGGGGATCAAAAAAGAATGGAGAGTTTGGTTTAATTTTAACGAATTGTCACTCAGACAATATTAGAGTTTTCAAGACAACTGAAACAAGGCTTGAACAGCCACATAAACGTCCTTTAAAAAAAAGACAAGTGAAATGAAAGTGGATATTTACCTGTGTCATCTTTTCTCTGTTTGCCTTGGGGTTGAGTGGGGCTTCAGTCAGCAGCACGGGGTGCTCCTCTGGTGCCACACGCAGCTCGTTGTAGAAGGTGTGATGCCAGATCTTCTCCATATCGTCCCAGTTAGTGACGATACCGTGCTCGATGGGGTACTTGAGGGTCAGGATACCTCTCTTGCTCTGAGCCTCATCCCCAACGTAGCTGTCCTTCTGTCCCATGCCGACCATGACACCCTGTTTCACAAAGGAATACACAAGACGTCAGGACCAGTGGAACCAGAAGCATACCGATTGACAAGAGTGTGACTAAGATTTTTGTCCAACTAATCAAGGTCTTGGTTATTTTGTCTACGGGAAATTTACCTGGTGGCGTGGTCTTCCAACGATGGAGGGGAAGACGGCCCTTGGGGCGTCATCACCGGCGAAACCGGCCTTGCACATGCCGGAGCCATTGTCAATTACCAGAGCGGCAACATCGTCGTCACACATTGTGCTTGGTGTATGTGATTGTCTTTCCTTTGTAAAGATGTCTGCAAAATGGACGAAAACAAAATCAGAGAAATGGTCATTTCCCTTAATCCTATCTGGATTGTTCCGTTGTATTTGAACCACATCCGTCAGTTTTATGGAAGATGAGACAAAGCCGAGAGGTTCTCAAGTTGGCACCTGTGGTTTATTGTTTAACCTTGGGCCATCTGACTTACACGCGTTAATATGACAATTACCCTATCACCGACCATTCACATATGACATTATCATATTTCCGCTCACAACAATAGCGAAAATTTGCCGTATTTAATTTGCCAATTAAGCTCCAGAACTGTCAATTTCCTCCAGTCTGGCAACAAGTGCTCGTTCCTTTGTTCCCGGTAGGAATCAACAACCTTTCATGAGGTCGGTCATTTAACAGGGGCAAGAGAATGAATGAAAGAGCCGCTGCTATTATACTGAAGGACTTCATGTCCGAGTTTTGGGCGCGCCTCAAGTGCAATTATACCATACTGAATGATTTACCGTATTGTTTCAAATGAACTTAGCGTAACCCCAGTCTCCCCTCCCCTAAAGGGTTTGGGTCGGGTCGGGGTAACATAGCTTGGAGACAATTTAGCGACCAATGTGACTGCGTCATGAAAAAAAAAAGAAATAGTTTTTTTACACACATGGCAAGTCAAGCTACAAAAAGATGAAAAACTATTTACACAATGGGCCCTGAAAACCTGAACAATTTTACACTGCCAGTCCCAAACATTTGTCATTGCAAATGTACAACACATAATTTTTTTTGTGCCGCGACAAGGACAGCATGCTGTATACATTATGCTCAATTGCACAGCCTGCCATAAAACAGTAGACGTTGCTGAGCAAGCAATTTTTGCATGCTTAAGAGCAAAACCGTAGAGGACCTGGGGTCAATTTCATGGCCCTGCTTAGCACAACAATTTGCTAAATATTGAAATTTCTGTCTTAATAAAAACAGGATTATAAAGACAGCTTGTGCCGTGTATCACTTGTGATGGTTCTTTGGCTGTTGTTCGCTGACCATGAATATTTTCAAATATTATTTTCGAATGGTGGTTTTTTTTTTATTGGCCGGGACATTTTTATGCTAAGGATTTATATGTGCTTAGCAGCTCCATGAAATTGGCCCTAGTTGTAAGCACTACCATTGCACGGAATTTCTAAGATGGTGCATGGACGGTATAATCATAGAGCTAGTCTGTTCCTAGCTCTGTGGTATAATTTGCCGAACAAGTCTCGGTGGCAGTTATGTCATTATGAAAATGGGCGCCGTCATGTTCTATCCTTGTGACATTCTGATCTGTTTTCTCTGTCAGGCCTACTCATTCTCAGCTCTCAAACCAATTGCCTTCCCTCTGGGTTCATCAGCATTTTGTTCCCGCCCTATCAGTATCAAGAATAACAAACAACCAAACAAGCTCATTCATCATCCTAGAGATTTAGGTGCTTGTCAGAAGGGTCTACACGGCGAACACCGGGGCGTTGATGATTATTGAGTCATGGCCAAGAGCAACCCCCCGGGAGAACACATCCATCTTTTCCCCTCAGAGCTAGGAGTATAGAACCCCGTGTATGATTACTAGCTAGCTTCAATGAGTCATAGTTAAGGCTGTATATGGTTAAGCCCAAAGTCCGCATTTAGCTGAGGTATCATCGGTTGAAATCTTGTTAATAATTATTTGCAAGCCGTTCTGATGCATCGTACAAAAACCATGATCACTATACTACAGTCTTGAGCCAACATACAAACAACATAGTGTCAGATGTGCCCCATGATGTTGTTGGTTTCCATGCACTTGAGAATGTTTGATTTGAAAAGCTCTAGCTTTGTCAAGTCTGAAAGTTCATGGCAAACTGTTATAGCTAAAGCCATAGATCTCAGCTAAAACTCAAGTTAAAAAATGACTAGATGCTGTTAAACGATAACAGCCATCATGGTAAGACAAGCATGTGTAGCTTTTACCGTTTCTCTCGGTAAATGGCCTTCTGAGGACTCCGTATAAAGAACCAAAATGCACTATTTGTAAACTTATTTTCAACAAAATAATTATTCCCATATTCATCAAAGAATATTTTATACCTCTTTATAATTCCTATCATGTGATGTACATGTAGTCTGAAACTATATTAATTTGTACCGCACGCATTGTGAATGTGAACACAGCTTATTATGGGATAGCCAATATTTCAACTTTGAACTTTCAGGGAACATGACGATAATTATTATGCTCCTTTTATTGGAGGTACAACACGACTGTGTATTGCTGGATGAAGTGCGCATATATAATCAGTGGAAATAAAAAATGTGCTGGTATTCCTATAGTTATCTCGCACGGAGCAATGTTTATACATAATTTCACAGCATTTTATCTGAATCATAGAGCATGATTGGCTTATAATGTTAAAACGACGGTTGGAAAATATATCAAATTGCTAATTGCAAATGTTACGAGATATTGTAAAGCTGCCAGCTTTCAATTGACACCTTAGCCGAAACGTTCCTCTTTGGGTGATGGTGTAGTTAATACAGAAACAAAAATGCAAATAAATCTTTCAAATCATAACCCATCTAACTTCATACAGCGAGTTTTTGTTTAATTATTTCATCTAAACATTAGCAATGCATCTTTTAATGTCAATAGGATCAATGCAACATAATTATTACAGTAAATTTCTGTTTTCCTTTATTCATTTCTGACACTTTTTAGACCAAGTCGTCTGTGAACTTGTGAAGTTTCTTCCAGCAAAAATCGACCTACTTTTGAGATAAACCACTAGGCCCACCACATAGAAAATCACGATCTTCTTGAAATCAACCGTTATCTTCAAACAATCAGGTATGTGCAGACAGCACGTCTTTCAGTCCATTACAAAACAATATTGCACTCGATGTTTAACGTAATGTAGTTTTTATGATTCGATTAACTAAAAATAGTTGAATGCCAGCATTTTTTCACAGCGAAAAACCAGACGTTGATACCGATCCGGGCCAAACGGCGAGACAGAAATTTTAAAGGTAGTATCATACTTTAGTAAGAAACCAAAACAGAAATGTTAACAAATTTACCTACAACTTACAGGGTGTAAAAATGGTGATTGTAGAAACATACAGTTAATAATTATTATTTCTGCTTGAAATGCTGTATTTATCCAGAAAAGAGTAAAACTTGTGCCCAAAATTATTTTTGATCTTTTAAAGATCCAAAATAAAAGAGAAAAGACTAAAGAAATACCATGGCCGTTTTTCACTGTTTTCTCAAAAAGTGGGCACCGTGTGAAACTGAAATTTTCACAGATGACTGTAACTGTATCGTCCTTGATATTTTTGCCCAGAAATCTGTATTTCTTTGACAAAAACCAAAGTATGATATGACCTTTAAAGGACAGATTCCATCAAATAATAGTTCCTGTTTTGACTGACATTTCCTCGCATAAAAAACACAATGACACGCCCTCACCGACACCACATAGCTGCCCTTTGAGCCTGAATTGAAAAGCAAACATCTAGGGGTGTGAAAACTGAAAAGATAACAAATATTTCGTGTACAAATTGAAGAAGAAATACAAAACTTACCGAGTTGGAGAGTTTTTACAGAACCACCTGTGTGTAGTTCGACGTCTTGCTGCCGTGTGCGCGCGTCGCTCAGACCCACGCCTGCTCGCATTGGCTGACCTGGGCGCTCCCTAGCGACCACTCACGTCTCGTATCACCAAATATGGAAATCCGTTGCTGTGTCTAGTTTGCATATTAAGTTATCGAGGGTACCGCCCATTCTGTATGACGTGCAAGAACTTACAGAAGAAAACAACAACGCACCAACATGTATCATGAATGATGGTGAACGGAATGGCCCTATAATAAAATTTTTATTTTTGCTGTGTAAAGAGCCTGAAATAATGTTTACTAGGACTTGTCTAGAAATAGGTATTTCAGTCGAGTTCTTATCAACGGCGTTGCAATTAAAATTAAATACACATCCAGTTGTAAATTATCTTCCATGTACAAACGAAATCAGTAGTGCGAAATTTGTAGTGCGAAAAAAGTAGCCATTTTTTTAATTAGCTCATTTTATTGCTTAGTCGAAAATGATAATCGGTGTTTGCTAAGTACCAGTTAAAACTAGCAATTAAAGGTTAATTGCAATGCAAGTTTGTTTGGTAATCTTTTTGCCGAACATTTTGTCTTAAAGGTATATAGGCCCCTAATACTTTGTTTTTTGTCAAAGAAATGCAGATTCATGGGCAAAAATATCGAGGAATATACAATAACAGTCATCTGTGAAAATTGCAGTCCTATACGGTGCCCAATTTTTGAGAAAACAGTAAAAAAAAAAAACCGCCACAGTGTTTCTTAAGTCTTTTCTCTTTTATTTTTGGTCACTGGTTTTACTCTTTTCTGGATAAATACAGCATTTCAGGCAGAAAAATTTTTAACGGTATGTTTCTACCATCACCATCTTTATACATTATGTACACTGTAAGTTATGGGTAAATCTGTGGAGATTTTTGTTTTGGTATATGCTACCAAAGTATGATAGTACCTTTAACACCAAATGTCGAGAATAGTGCTAAAGCTTTTCCCATTGCACTCATATAGTAATTAGGCATCTCAGTTTTTTTATAAAAATTTTGACGATTTCAGTCATTTTATTAGAAAAGTGCTGCGAACAAGAAAATTGTATGAGGAACAGAGAATGCCTCGAAAACTTCGATAAATATTTGTATCATTGAAACCTGTTTTGACTGTGGGAAATAATAATGCAAACATGACGTGCATTGAATACGGGACGGGTAATTTATTTGGCTTTTTGCCAGCTCAAACGTTGATGTTGGCAACACTTCAGGTAAATCTTGCAAGCCCCCCCCCCCCCCCGGTCAAATCATGACCGTATTTGTCCATCGGACAACCTGAATAACCGAATGACCAAAGTTGGTCAAAATTTACCTGAGGTGGGCGGAGCCTATGCTCACGACACACCCTTTAATACTTTCATTCATAAAGTCGCAATTTTCTCTGACGAATAATGATATACATGTAATACAGAAACCGATATGATTATGGATATCAAGGTTGGGCCAGAGTGCGATGTAAATGTTTTTCTACTTTTTGTTTAAATGTAATATCATATTTTGGTTTTTGTCAAAGAAATGCAAACTCATGGGCAAAAATATCAAGAAAGATACAATAACAATCATCTGTGAAATTGTCAGTCCCATGCATACGGTGCCCACTTTTTTTAGGAAATCCGTGAATTAAACGCCCACAGTATTTTAAAAATCTTGTCACCGTTTTTTCTATCTTTAAAAGATCAAAATTGTTTTTGGTCATTGGTTTTTACTCTTTTCTGGATAAAAGCAGCATTTCAGGCAAACATAATTTAACGGTATGGTTCTACCATCACCATCTTTATACCCTGTAAGTTATAGGTAAATCTGTGAAGCCTTCTGTATGCTACCAAAGTATGGGAGTACCTTTATACAAACATTACAGTTTTGCATTGCGTTGATATGCAACAGCGCCCCCTAGCGTGATTTTCGCCAGTTATTTTTCAGGCGCTCATCAAATCAGTAAGGTTTCTTTTCATCATAATTATAGCATTGGATGTAAGGAAATTGCGAGTTATGTTATCGGAGTCATCTTGCTTATCTTTGAGAAAGATGAAGTGCAACCTGCTACAAAATATAAATCAGTCAATGGTGTTGGGCAACACATAATTAAGTTATAATGCAGTAACACTTCTTCTTTTTCTGAGGGCGCTATCCGGGTCATATAATTGGTAGTTAATTTTGAGTTCCGTAGTCATAAATTAATGCTATATGCTGCCCACATTTCCCACAAGTTTCCCTCTAAAGCTTAAAAGATAATCCCATTCGGTACTGGTTAACCATTAATAAGCCCAGAAATGTACTAAAGTGGTTTGGAAACAATCATGAATAAGGGAGCTAGAATGTTGAGAAAGCTGTTGGTCCAAATTCAATTCTAACTAGAGTCGGCCATTTTGTTACAATCTCAAAATTCATTTCATATATCTAGGTTAACTGCGTTCCTACCATAAATTATCCAGCAATTTGAAGTGCAGTTTAGTCTTGTGCTCATGAATCACTCCTAGTCATTTAAACAAAAATACTTTCAATATAAGTCCACTTTGGCAATCAAAAGTATGAATAACTTGTTTTGACAATGACAATAATGTAAATCATGATGAGTTAAATCATTTTTCTTTATTTACAATGTGCAATGGAACACTGTATAGCTATTGAAATTGACATTACTGTTCAATTTATTTCCATTTATTGTAGTGATGGGGAATCAAGCCTCCCCCACAAGTCTTAATAAGCCACGCCCATGTAATTTGCCTAAAGAAATTTTGGCACAGCAACAAAGACCCTTTTTGAAAGCTAAACTTAGGTTCTGGCTAAGGTTTGGCTCAGGTTCCCGCAAGGTTCTAACAAGGTTCCAGCTAAGGTTCCGGCTAAGGTTCCAGTTTTGGACTTTCCCTGAAGTTACAGCTTCATTTGCTTCTTCCAGTGATGTTTTTTTTTTCAATATTGACTTCAAAAGCTTTCTAACACTTTGATACCTGCCACTTAAAAGTAGATGCGCACAGTGGATGGAGCCAAAACCAAATTTGGAACCCAAGCTGAGATTTCGAAAAAGGCCTTTTGGTAAAATCTCACAGCCTGAAAATATAACCCAAGAATTCACAAGTTTAAACCTCATTATGCTATGACAAGTCCATGAATAAATCACCGCGTTATCCAATACAATTCAACTGTTGTATGTTAATAAATAATCACAAAAAAAGAAAAGAAATAATATACAAATGATTCTTTGAACATGACCAAGTTCTGCATAGCGTATTACATGTAACCAACCAAATTATCATGTGATTATGCATTGCTTGTAGCTGGTACTCTGCTTGCAGTGAAATTATGCCCTGATGGCAAGCATTACACCTGCAGTAGACTGGTGACTGAACCGTCATGTAAAAATTACATTATTACTTCATAAACCAAGTCAGGGAATACAATCCTTATGGAATCATGTCAAAAATAAGACTGTGTCTAAATTACTTGGCTACGGCTTAAATATACACATGTCCTTATAGCAGCGGCTACAGCCACTTCCCATAGAGTCTGACACAAATGCAAGCCTCTAATTCAGTTAAACTTGAACAATGTCTAGTACCCTGTCTCTTATATGCAAGTGAATTCGATATTTGAATTCCCCTGACTAAAATAACACTGTTGCCGTGTCATATGATTCTGGGCAAGTTTCTTGCATATCAACTGCTAGCTCTATATTAGTCTGGGGTCTCTGTGCCATTCATACTGCTTTTTGACACAGTAAATTAGTGTTATTGTCTACCACATCAACCAAATCAAGTCGGGGTGCTAGACACCGCTGAAATTCAACTCCCACAAGGCTATGGCTACTTCCTAATTACACTGGCTATGGATTGGGATTTGTGCATTCGCCAATGATGCATCCATAGCCACTTCAAATAACATCAAATATGAATAATTATATGTATAAATATAATGTAAAACAAAGCTTGAAAATAAATGCGATACTGATTTTTTTGCAATCTGAGTTTATCGTCACCAAAACAAATTACATCTTGTCTCAACTTCATGATTGCAATAATAACAATGAAATTACCAACTTAAAACAAATGAAACTTAAAAAACAAAATGTGGGTGTTATATTACAGGCAATTAGGGAACAAAGTAGGTATGCGTTATTAAAAGTTATTTAAGGCAATATGTAAACAAAAAAATGTAAAAGAATTTGGATTTGGTTAGAATTTGAACTTAAAGCTAATCTTTTCACCATGTTCAGCATAAAACTTCATTGCTTTATTCAAGTGCACGTTTGTATGCAGGATCCTGGGTAATTAACAATTTATGTCAAATTTACATGAATATTCATAGCCTAGGTCATGTGTCATATACCATTTATATCCATTGTTTCACCCCAAAATATGCCCAAATAATGCACAAAAAAACAAGACGTTTGAAACGACTACTATTAATAATCTGCATGTTTTTTTATATTGGACCTTCATTATTAGTCTTGTTCTTGGAAGCCCTGCTTATCTGCAAATAGCATGCTGACCCATTTTTGGCAGAAGTCCAAATGTGCAATGGTCTTACCATTGCACATTTGGTAGATCCCCCAACATGGCATGGGCAACAACCACTGCCCTTTTGGTGTACATCCAGACATGCAATGGCCGACCATTGCACATTTGGCCGATGTCCAACATGCAATAGATAACCATTGCACATTTTTTTGCAGAAGCTTGCTTTGCCAGAAACCGAAAATTACAATAAATGCTCGATGACAAGAGATGTGTGGTCGACCAATCAAATGATACTGATTTGTGTACGAATGATTTGATTGGATATTAATATTGAGACTATTCAAGGTGTTGTATACCATTCATATAACACTGCAATAGCCAGTGCAGCTGTCTCCTGCTGCTCCTGCCTGGCCCCCTAATGTCATCCCCTTGGATTTGGTGTCGTTCTCCCACAATCCTGGAGTCTGAATAATCTGCAGAAGAAAGTGACCAAAAAAAACCCCAATTATTACTGAGAGAAGGGTCGTTCCCTCCAGTACACTCCAGCCAGATGATTTGGGAGTTTGACAAAATCTGCTAGAGTAACCTTCACTAAGAGTAGGAGGGTCATTCCCTCCAATACACTACAGCTGGAGGGTTTGGGAGTTTGACATAGTCTGCAAGTATCCTTCACTGAGAGTAGGAGGGTCATTCCCTGCAATGCACTCTAACTGGAGGGTTTGGGAGTTTGACATAGTCTGACAGTAACCTTTACTGAGAGTAGGAGGGTCATTACCTCTAATACACTCCAGCTGGAGGGTTTGGGAGTTTGACATAGTCTGCCAGTAACCTTCACTGAGAGTAGGATGGTCATTCCCTCCAATGGACTCCAGCTGGAGGGTTTGGGAGTTTGACATAGTCTGCCAGTAACCTTCACTGAGAGTAGGATGGTCATTCCCTCCAATGGACTCCAGCTGGAGGGTTTGGGAGTTTGACATAGTCTGCCAGTAACCTTCACTGAGAGTAGGAGGGTTATTCCCTCCAATGGACTCCAGCTGGAGGGTTTGGGAGTTTGACATAGTCTGCCAGTAACCTTCAACTGAGAGTAGGAGGGTCATTCCCTCCAATGCACTCCAGCTGGAGGGTTTGGGAGTTGTGCCGCTAACTTTGACTGAGATTGAGCAATTTTTTTCCTCTCTGACCTTTTCTACTAGCTCTTCGAAGGCACACTGGACGCCGTCTTTCGTCTTGGCGCTACACTCGATGAACAGCATGGTGTGCTTCCTGGCAAACCGTAGACCCTGGTCCCGAGTTACTTCTCTCCTCTCCTGAGGTCGGAATCAAAGAGATCAACAAGAATCCATGAGCAACTGGAGGTTCTAAGGACGAATAGGTCTTGTCTTGGCAAAAGTGGGTAAGAATTACTAGCTGAACTTTCATCAATTTCAAGCAAAAGAAAAACAAATCGGGATGTTTCCATGGGCCTGCATACTGCTGAATTCTGCGCTTACGATCTTCATTCTTCGCTTACAGAGTCAGCGCAAAATTGCTACGCTAGCCAGGTAAGCCAGAAATCCTTAGTTATGAAAACTACGCACACAGACTATTGAAAAGTCCTCCCTAACACATGAGGTAGGATCTTGTAAGCAAAGAATTTTCTGCTTATGTGAGCGCTGATTCTGCTTATGCTTTAATAAGGTAAGCAGATCCATGAAATCACAAGCCATACACATCATGTGGGATTCTGACTGGTGTCCCACTATAAGTATAGAATTTACACGCTAAGCAATTATTTGTTGTTAAATACCTTCATGCAATGGTCTGAAAACTTGGAGCAAAATACAACTAGGGCTGTGTCTGATATCAGTTGCCTAGAGCTAGGTCTAGGTCTGGGCCCATTGCAAATGCATTGGAACAAGCAGTCTAAACACGTAGCCATATCTCTGGAAAGCTGTGTATTGTTGTGCTTAGCAAACAAAATCGGTCTGGTGCCAGGCAGGGGGTTATCCGCTATGTGCATGCAGCGAGTGGTCTCCAGACTTACCATGTCAATTTTGTTCCCCACCAGCATTTTGACTATTTCACCCTTTGTGGAGTACGTGTCCAGCTCGTTCAACCACTGGTCCAATCGCTGAAAGCTAGTCTGGTTACTGACATCGTACACTGCAATAAACAATGATGTAGTCATAGTCAGGTCACCAACTTTCAATTTGACAAATGCACAAAATCCCATAGACAGGCTATCCTTGGGCATTTACGAAACGGAGGCTCAGGCTCCGTCTCAGGCTTCGGCTCCATTTCGTGAATCCATTTTTAAATAACAAGTATCAAAATAGAGACTTTGGGCTGCGATTCAAAAGTAGATTCTATGGTTTGAGAAGGAAAACAGAGCTTCAGCTTTGATGAAAAACCACAACCTATATTTTCAGCATAGGATGTCAGAGCTGGAGCCCCCTATAAACCCCCTATAAAAGGGTCCATGATCAATGTCTCTACATGGACGGCGCTTTAATACATTGAATGTGAAAAACCTGCTAGTAATTCTCCATTGGTGATCTGTGCACTGGTTCCCAAAGTCAAATCATGCCTACTGGATGGTGTGAACCAGTACGTGGATCAACGTTCACTACCCTGATTATTGCAAACTAAACAGACCCTAATTATGATGATGACTAGAGCAGGCTAGTCGAAACGTTGAGACCTTACGAGAAGTGCAAACGAAATAGAAGTATGAACGATTCTTACATGGTGTTTCCGCATATTGATCCACATATCGATTGTCACCATGCAAAGCCTCAAATCTTCCTTTCGACCCTAGCTAATGAAGAAACATCACCTTACCTAATATGACGCCCTGGGCCCCTCGGTAGTAACTCGGCGTCAAGGTACGGAACCTCTCCTGGCCTGCTGTGTCCTACAAGACGAGAAAACATCCAAATTTATAGTGATAGCACATTTTTTTTCTCCAAATGTTGATTCAGTCATCTTGGCAAAAGGAGGTTCATTACAATGATTCTCAACTCAGAAAAGGAAGTAAAGTAATTGGTTTTGCGGTAACACCATGGACATATATTTAGTAACTCTTTTGTGAATTTGGGGTGCCTCTGAAAATAGCCGGTTAACTTGACATTTCGGCCAGTATACTCTGGCCATCTTCAGGAGAATGTTGCAGCTGCGAGGTGGAGACATGGTAGAAACTGCTGCTCAGTTTCGTCAGTGGTGAATTGATAAGGAAGTTTGTGGTAGCACCATGTGATATTTTACTCTTTTTATGACTTTGGTGTGGTTCTGAAACTTGTGTGGTTCTGAAAAGAACCCGGAGGGGCGGAGGTGACTCGACATTCCAGCCAGTATGCTCTGGCCGTCTTCAGGAGAATGCCATCTCACCGTGCACACCTTCACATCTTACTTGATACTCAACTCACCCATATTGCTAGTTTGGCTGTGTTTCCGTCGACGGACAATGTTTTGACTTTGAAGTCAACCCCTGCAGAGAAAAAGGAATGAAAAGTGTTTCAATTTCAAGACTGAAAAGGTTGATGTCCAACCAAGAAGGTGAATTACAAGATGATTAAGTCAGAAGAGGTGAAGAAGGTAAGACAGTAGTAGTGGAAATAGGGTCATAGGTCATCAAACACATGCTGGAGACCTTTGGATTCGGAGCATTTCGGTATTGTAATTGTTGAAACTGGGAGGTATGAGCAAAGCTAATACTTGTTTTTCTTTGCTATAACCCAGAGCCAATTTCGTAAAGCTGTTAAGCACAAAAAAATTGCTAAGCACAAAATGTCTTGCTCAATAAAAACAAAGCATCATTTAAAAATTCCATTTGAGATTCATGGTCAGCGAACAACAGCCAAAGAACAATCACAAGTGATGCACAACACACGGAAATTTGGTTGTTAATCCTGTTTTTATTACGACAGAAATTTCATGGTTAGCAACTTTTTGCGCTAAGCAGGGCCGTGAAATTGGCCCCTCGGCTTGTTGGGCTAACAAGTAGATGAGTTTTCCCATCAGAGGAAAAGAACTGCTAGTCCTGAACGTTTCGCCATTAACAAAATGTATCTATATTCAAACTCCTCAAAAAATTACCAATTGTTGCAGACTGTTCTGGATCGAAAGTGTCATCTGTAAATCGTAGCAACAAGCTGTCAAACAGAGAAAGAAAGTTCAGTCATTATTTATATTCATTCTTAAGTCAAGTTTTACAACATCATCTTTTTAATGTCACATACATGTACATTGCACACCTCAGGTATATTACATTATTCATCAGTACAAGTACTGCAAACTGCTCATCAGCCAAAATATTACCTGAAATTTATAAAATTCTTGGAGCTAGAACTTAGGAGGGCCTGGCGCATTTCGATTCTAGCAAGATCTTCCTCAAAGGAGGGCCTGATGAGTTTCGATCCCAGCACTCCCAGCAGGATCCTTCTCAAAGGCTTTCAGAAAGATCCTGCTAGGATTGAAATGTGCCAGGCCCTCCTAACTCCAAACACATTCATCAAGTTTAAAAATAATTAGGAAAGATTTTTCTTAAGCCCCTGAGGTATAAAACCTCCAGTCCACAATTGGCATGTACATGTATGCTGTTCTTAACAGAAACTGAATTGTACATGTACTTAATAGGTAACCTTTTTTTTCAATGAGAAAACCCTTAAGTTCTTTTAAAAAAAATAAAGAAATAAGTACTGTAGTCTATGGCGAGTATCAATGTTAACTACAGTATGACATGAGGCAATGATTATGAAATGACGAGCATTGCATAATGGCCAGACAGATGAGATGATGAAGGTCAGACAGATCACAGAGATTATCTCCATGAGTCCACATAGACTGATCATGGATTAACCATGAGGCAACATCATGATAATAGGTCTTATGCATGGACTTACCATGGGCCAATTTCATAAAACTGCTTAAGCACCAAATTTGCTTATGGGCAATTCCAGCGTAACGGACATGTATGACAATCACACAGTTTTTGCCTTATTCAGAGGATCACAAAGTAGGATTGACAGTTTGCAAACAATTTTAATTAGGCTTATCAGACACATTTAACTATCAGTGACAAATGTATTATGTAGTAAATTTTATGTAATTTCATTGTAGAGAAAATGCAACTCTTGTGACCGTAACAGACATAACACCAAGTGGCATTTGGTGTAATTCTCATGTCCGTTACGCTGGAATTGCCCTTATGTAAGCATGAAAATTCTTCCATGATCAAACAGGATTGCCAACCGCATTTTCATATGATGTTTAATACTGCTTTTGACTTGTATTCGGCCATTGTTTGCTGAGCATTCACATTCACAAGGCGTTTTGGCTGGCAAACTGATTTCATTTACCAAGGTTTCTGTTGCTTTAAGCAAATTTTGATGGTTAAGCAGCTCTATGAAATCGACCCCATCAGACAATATTAATTAGTAGACTAACCACATCACCTGTTACTTGTAAGTTATTTTTAAATTATTTGTACAGGTACGAATGCAACTCATACAGGTCTATGTACACTTAATTATTATTTATGTATGCAATTTAAACCCATTGCCACTAGTAATAACTGTATAATATTTAGGGCTCTGCTCTGTTCTGTGTTGATAACTTGTTTGATTTTTCACATGCAGGGCCCCAAAATGAAACTGTTTGGCATACCCTGGGTAAATAAATGGACATAACAAATAAATAAATGGGTCATAAATAAACAAATAAATAAATAAACTATAATAATTATACAATACAATGCAAGTAATAATATAAATTGTTTGAAACAGCTCATCAGCCAAAATAACAACCTGAAATTTATAAAATACTTGGAACTATAAAATGCTGACGCATTTCAATCCTAGCAGGATCTTTATCGAAGGCTTTAACAGTAGGTTAGCCTTCAATAAAGATCATGGTCGGATCGAAACGTGTCAGGCCCTCCAAACTCCAAGCATGATTGAATAATGCAAAGTACAAGAAAATACAGTTTTCATCTGATCGTGAACCTCGTTAAGGAGTTTAGTGTCTTTTACGCCACCCATATTATTTTCAGTATTTATTTAGCTTCTTCTGTTCCAAAATGAGATTTGTTACTTAAAGCAAATTTATTCATGGGTCCTGTACTAGCTGTAAACCCTAAAATGAACATATTTCGGGGGTTAGTGTAGTTTACACCACTCGTATTTTTTTCAGTATTTATTTAGCTTCTACCATAAACTAACTCACCTGAATACGTTACTTGTGGTGTCCTCTTCAATGTCTGCAAGCTTAAATTTGTGGAAAGAGGGCAGGGCTTTGATTTTTGAGGGAAATTATGGGGTAAAACGGTATAAAGGCGATGCGACATATTTTGCAGACGAAATGCTTAGCTTAGCTGTAGAAAGTCTGGTTTCCGCCCTTATTTCGATGAGCCTTGATGTGTTGGGTCTGGTACCAGACTAACTGGACCAGATCATCGGTGATTGGCTGCTGAAAAAGTTGCCTGGTAAATCCCGCTTTGTGATTGGTCGAGAGTGTCATAGACTTTACCAGAGGGAGTAAGATTATTATTTTGCACAGGTAGTTCGTGTCAAAATGGCGTAAACGCGACTGAAAAGCTGTGTTCAACTTCGCAATAAGTGGGTAAGGAAACCTTCTTTTTTCACTGGAATATTGCCGAAATATGTTCATTTTAGGGTTTACAGGACCCATGAATATTTGCTTTAAGTAACAAATCTCATTTTGGAACTGTAGAAGCTAAATAAATACTGAAAATAATACGAGTGGTGTAAACTACACTAACCCCATATTTCGGTAATATTTCAGTGAAAAAAACCCCCATTTTCTTACCCAAATAAATACTGAAAATAATATAGGTGGCGTAAAAGATACTAATGCCACATTAGAATACAAAGTTGAAAGTAGGTCATGTACATGTAGTGTAGTCTTCTGTACAAGAAAATACAGTTTTCATCTGATGATCGAATGTTAATTACTAATTACACGTATGATGTAGTTACATAAATAAGCGCTATTTCACTGAAGTCTGAAACCTCAGTCTAGTTCTACCTCTATGATTACATCGTATGATCATAGATAACAGAGCAAGGACCATCCTAGATGAGCAAGGTCAATATTCGATGCATCGTACATGAATGATGTACTGCATTGTCAATGTGGAACTGAGCTGAGTTGAGCCTGAGTGACCGTTTAAAACAAAATTGCAATTTCACTTACCTCGATTTCCCCACGCCGCTTTCTCCTATAATGAGAATCTTAAGAGTCGTCAAAACATCCTCCTCATCCATTATTTAAAAAAAAAATGTTTTCGAAGAGAAAACTCCTGATAATCTGACTGTAGCACAAGTTAGTTATCTGCACGAATTCTGCGTAGTATATTGAGCAACTTTGTTGATAACATTTCCCAATTTCTGATGACGTTATCAGTTCAACTTAATATGACCTGAGGCTCATACTATCTAAGGAAAATTCAAGTACTCTGTTTTTCAACAAAATAATTTATTTTATTAATTTTTTATTTTAAATATTTTATGCGTCATGTTTAAATATTTTTTATTTATAAAATTATAAGAATTGACGTGATTTAAATTGTTTTAATGCATGTCAAATTATTCGTTTTGTGTGGTCACCTTTGACCTTAAATTTCCGCCATTTTCAAACTGAAAAGGGCGAATGGTGTGGAACTGGAGTGAGTAGACGGAGCTAGAACTCGTAACTGGAACAAGTAATTTGGTCTTTTGAATATCTCATTTGTACCCATGATATTTGCAGGTATGTTTGTGTAAATGACGTAGTATTTGAGCATTTAATGCCGTTGCTATAAGCCTTTGAGTTTGTCTTTGAGTTTGACTCTTTCGCACACGTACATTACGTACGCCCTACACGCATACTGAATCATAACAACATCAACATGATGATGGTGCATGGTCACGGTGGCTTGTGTGTTTAGTCCACAAACTGGAAAGAATTCCACTGACGGCCATGACGGAAACAGGGTTATTTCCTCCAAGAGTTAACTTATTTGATGCAAGTCATGATGAACTTCAATCTCAGCCTAGTGAAAACTGGTGTAGCTTATCTAAAAAGTGAGATTTTCAGGTTTTTTTGACCTACAAAGTACAATTATACACTTCGAATGCAGCAGTAGCCATTTTTATCAAAACGCCCTCTGTTGGTCCCATACGTTTGTGCACAAAATTGCAACTGATAGCCGTCAGTGGAATTCTTTCCATTCAAAGCCCTGCTTTCTTTCCACAAATTTAACCTTGCTGATATTAAAGAGGGTGTCACATCACAACTGGTAAACATTATTAGATGAGTTAGTTTACTGCACTCTGCAGACATGATGTAGAAGTAGAACTAGAAAATAGAAGGCAGAAGCCATGCATGTCTGAAAATAACCCTTACAGTTGAGGACTAAAGGAAAGCACAGTAACAGTAAACACCATGATATGTAGGCCTACCGGAATTTACAAACATTGTCATTGATCCTTGATACTTAGCCTATGTTGAACGCCATGACTTGAAATTTTGCGATGTATAATTAATTAATGTTGTTGGAACTGTGTCTGGCCAGCCTCCCCCCCCCCCCCCCCCAGGCCTAAGGATGCCAGTACCTAGACCCGTAAACAGGGCCCAGATACATCGCTACTGAGAGTAGCGATGTATCTGGGCCCTGTTTACGGGTCTAGCCAGTACCTAGCTGGGCGCTCAGCCTCTGTAGGCCTAGGCCTTCTCCTTTTTTTTAATTTTGGGACTCGACAGAGTACAACGACCCATTGAGTCCCAAAATTAAAACTGCCCCAGTTACAATACAATGGATCTAGATTGTTACCTGCTGGTACACTCATTTCCTAGATAGATTTTTAGTACATTTTTTCTCATTTATTAGTATTACAAAAATTACAATATTATTATTAGCATGATGGCCGTCGCAAACCAGGCCTGCCCTGGACTCGGAGAACCATCAGAGCTGGACAAACTGACCAGTAACTTACTGCAGGTCCAGGACACGTTCCTCAATCACTGGACGGGCGACAAACTGCAACACTTCCTGGAAGAACACTGGAGAGACCACAAGGCTGCCGTCCAGCAAGGCCGAGGTAGGTGTAGTCCGAAACGGACGAAGTATTATGTAATACGATAATCACAACTAAGAGCAAGTTCAATCTGCAACTATCTTTCAACCACTGATGGATTTTGCCTGGTAACCTGTACACCAAATATTCCATGAGTACCAGGTACAATCGACTAGCGGTTGATAGATAGTCGCTGATCGAACTTGCTCTAAGTAAGGTACACTGTAGCGGTGCAGGTGAGGTGATGACAGTATAGAGAGGTTTGACTTTTTCACATGGTGGAATTGTGTCAATTTAATCTCTTCTTTGAGCAAGTACAGTTCTGAAGAAAACCGCAAGGCTCAACATTTCAAACATCGTGATCTGCTCATCTTCACATATTTGATGATTAAGTTGTTTGTTTTTCTTCATATTCTTATAGATAAAATTAGTTCACTACAGAAGGAGTTACTTAGTCTGGAACAGAAAGAGCTAAACAACAAACAAGGTATGTGGATGTCTGGACGACAACAACAAATTGAAGTACTGTGGAATGCCTCTTAGGCCCACTATAATGAACACCGCTATACCAAACATTTGGCTAAACCGAACACCATCCTTGGCTCCCAATTTTTATGTACAATGAATAGGCCTGCTGAACATTGTTCACTTTAACAAACGACCGCTGCAACGAACAATTTCTGTGCGTCCCAGCGTGTTCGTTTTATAGTGGAGTTCCACTGTAAAAGCACGATTCATATAAATTCATCAAAGGAGACTTGAACATAAAACATTGGAAGGGGAAAACAAATCGGAATTAGAGTGGAAAAA
Source organism: Astropecten irregularis (assembly GCA_963971285.1). Classification (NCBI taxonomy): domain Eukaryota; kingdom Metazoa; phylum Echinodermata; class Asteroidea; order Paxillosida; family Astropectinidae; genus Astropecten; species Astropecten irregularis. The sequence continues at coordinate 9,623,641 of OZ020255.1, forward strand.
TGGCGAGAACAAATCTTGAGTTCAGATTCATATCTGAAAAGTTGCAATGCTGAAGTTTTGTGGGCCAAAAGGAAAAATTCCAAAGAGTTGACTTATTTATTGCAGTGGAAGAGATCAACAGAAAGAGACTTCTTGAGCTGCGGGCGCAGATCAAGGAAGAGTCAGCGAGGTCACAGGAGCTCTTGTTTGAGAAAGAGCAGAAGGAGAAGGAACTAGAAACCAAGACGGAGAAATACAAGAAGCAGAAAGAACGTGAGTCAAGGTGTTAAAAGGCAAAACAGGTCAGGTCAGGTCACTCCAGTGGCTGCTTGGCCGTTGGGGCACTTTGACTTGGCTGTCTAACTCCTCCATCCTTTTATGTCTTCTGCTGCTCTATTACATCCTGTCATAATATACAAATTAGGCTTGCCCTTCACCGACGTGGGTGAGCACTGCATACTCAGTGCTTGTGAGAGCACGTGAAAAAATCACATGGTGGCTCAGGTGGGACTCGAACCCACGACCTCCTGCTGAGTACATTCTGTCATATTCGTACCGCACCACTGTTTCACATCGTCAGCCCACATTCTGATTGGACATCCTCTTCCTCTTTCACCTTCAACAGAACCATGCATAACTGTGTGCAAAAAATGGCAAAACAGCAGTACAATATAAAAACTGATTTGAACTTTTAAAAAAACTTGGTATTCTGGGGGTTTGCAGGTTCGAATCTCTTTCCAGTCCATATTTCTTTGTTACCTTTCAGTAATATAAACAAACTTATTGAGAGAGAGAGTATTGTATGATTTTTCCATTTGTATTTCCGCCATGCAAAGTCTCAAATCTAAGTTTGCAGCATTGTTGCGAGTATCTATAAAATGATTTTTTAGATATAGCGGTATGTGCGTGGTTTCATGGCTTCTGACTGCCAAACGAACAAAGATAATTGGATGTAAGGGACACCACCAATGTAGGGCTGGATAGCTTAGTTGGTAAGAGCGCCTGTATGGTAGTCAGGAGGTCGCCGGTTTTAATCCTGCTCCAGTCAGTTTTTCTTTGTTCACCTTTCAATGACTAAGACATTCAGTCAGTTTCCCTTGTGGTTATTTGATGATTAAAGGTACTAGTATCATACTTTGGTAAGAAACCAAAACAGAAATTGTCACAGATTTACTTGTAACTTACAGGGTGCGAAGATGGTGGTGTTAGAAACCTACCGTTAACATTTTTCCACCTGAAATGCTGTTTTTATCCAGAAATTAGTAAAACAATGACTGAAAATCTTTTTGATCTTTTAAAAGATCAAAAATAAAAGAGAAAAGACTTAAGAAATACTGTGGCTGTTTTTCACTGTTTTCTCAAAAAGTGGGCACCATATGGGACTGAAATTTTCACAGATGACTGTCTTGATATTTTTGCCCATGAATCTGTATTTCTTTGATAAAAACCAAAGTATGATACTACCTTTAAGTCAATAATCCTGTCATTTCTTACTCCTTGGTGACAGTGATTGAGGCACAGGAGAAAGCCACCAAAGCAAGACTAAGGGAACTGAACAAGGCTGGAGGTCTGTACCAGGATCGACTGGGTCTGCAGTTCAAGAACATCGGTGGTAAGTCTCCACGATAACAATTGCATACGATCCATCAGTGAATTGAAATTTATTCAAAGAATTAAATTGCTGGCAAAATGAACGGCCAGAAAATAGTTATCTGTCTTGTGTAATGAGTTTGATCAAGTCGCGTACCGACTGTGTGGTTTATTCTTTGCAGATGGACAGCTGCAGTTTGCGTTCACACAGATTGACCCCAAAGATCATAACAGAGTCTTCTTCTTCACCATTAAGATCGAGAACAACAAATACAATCGTAAGTACATACTGATAGCTCAAAAAGCCATTTAAAACTAGTTAAATCTTAATAGTATATCTGGTACACAGACTTCTTTCATTGCACATAAACACCCTAGTGTAGACTAAAGACTGTTGCTATATCACATGATTCGGGGAAAGCTTTTGCATAGTGATACCCATCTCTGGAATGGACTGGTTCCTCTGTGCCATTCTTATCCATTATGAACAGTGCATTGGTGCAATGAGACGTCTGTTATGTAAGTAAGCAAAAGCTTGCCCCAAATTATGTGTTATAGCAACAGTGTCTTAAGTCTGGAGGATTCAGGTTTTGATGTTAATGTAGAGTGTCAGAATTCAGTTTACCAGATATTGTTCAGTTTTTAACTTGCGAAAGGCTTATTGTTTCTGCAAAGGCTTAATGATGTTATATCGCTGAAAATAATACATGAATCAATATTTTGATTTCTCTCTATTAAGGGATTCTAATAACACTGTCATTTTGGGATTACATTCCTGTGTTTCTGTGCATTTAAAGGTTCAGTACAGGATTGGTAACATACCCAAACAGAAATGTTCACAGGTTTACGTATAACTTTCAGGATATGAAGATGGTGCTGGTACAAACATACTGTTAAAATGTTTCTGCCTGAAATGGTGTATTTATCTCGAAATAAGTCAAACAAAGACTGAAAACAGTTTTGATCTCAGGGTTAGATCAAAACCATTCTTTGTGTTTTAAAAGAAAAAATTGAGTCAGGTTTTTTGCTATTTTCTCACTCGTGACTCAGATGTCTGATTGAGCTCCTATTTACACAGGTTTATTATTGTATGTGCTGGATTAGACAAAGTGTGATGAGTGCTGTTCCGTAACCTTTACCATTCATGTATTAATACCTTTTACAGTGAAAGACTGCAACCCGTCTATTGAAGGGCTGGATAAGATGATGGATGACTTGAACGAAAGCAACAATCTGATGAAGTTTGTCGTCCTCATACGAAGGAAATTCAAAGAGTCGCTGTGAGCGAACAAGCCTGCAAAGTTTTTCGTGCCATTAAGTTCACCCTCTTTAGGTATGATAGAGTGCATGTCTTGATCCTAACCATCTGCACTTACCACACAAGACAAGAGCTGCTTAATACACATTACCACAGTCTCCACAGGGGAACTGGATTACAAAAGGGCAAAAAGTAAACAGCTTGTAATATTTAGAATCTTTTTCAACTTCATGTTTTTCAATTTCAAAAACAATTTTGTGACACAAGGTGAAATGTAAATTGATGTACATACTTTCCTTGTAAATGTGTACAATAAAGTGAGTACTAAGTATTTTTACTGTGAAATCCGGTCACACTCATCCTATTGTTGACCTGCTTAGCTATAAATAAGAAATCAGCTTCACTTCATATTGACAAGTAAATGTATTTGCTTACAGGCTAAATCAATGTAAATAAACAGCTACTTATTGCATAACCTCATTGTTTTGCTTAGGGGCCTGTTTGTTTCGCACACAGGATCCGTGATCTGCAGATCCACGTCCCATGCAGGATACGCTACAAAGGGATCCGAAGCAGCAGGATCTGTGATCTTGTGCGTGAAACAAACAGGCCCTGTATCAAAACTGCCTTAAATGAAACATTAGGTATTTTGATTTTAATATTGTAAATAGAACTTAAACGTTTGGGACATATATTTAGGTGCAAGTAATCTTTGTAGTAAGAGTTGAAAAGTATAACATGATGTATACTTTGAAATAAAGGAAAAGGTTTCTCATTTTCTGCTTTTACAATAATTATCTTCGTGTGTAGTACCTTTAATCTTCAATAAATACTACATTTTGACTTGCAATGCACACATTTTATTTATTTTTAAGAATCAAGATTGTTTCTTCCTGAAAACCAAGGAAATTTATACCCGATATGAGCTTCCAATGAAATTGTATGAAGGTGATCACGTTAATTGTAAATAGCGCCCTCTATAACAGAGATCGTGTCCTCCAAATTATAAATAGCGCCCTCTATAAAAGAGAAGTGTGTTTTCCAAATTATAAATAGCGCCCTCTATAACAGTAGCCTGTCTTCCAAATTGTAAATAGCGCCCTCTATTTTAGCATGCTCTAATAATATGCATGCAACGCGAACGCGGCTTCGGTTGTTTCATACAATTATTAATGTTTAGATTAAAGTTTTGACTTGAAATCCTTGTTTTAGACGCTAATTAAGCTGTTCACTAAAGAGGAAAAAAACAGATTTGTGGTGCAACGTATTTTTCGCCGTTGTTTGTTTATTTGTTTATGTTTATTGTTTAGAAGAGCATCCGTTCCAATCATCTAGTTTGAAAAAATGCATATTATAAAACCATCCTCTCAAAATAATCAAAATTTGGTATTTTATGCTTTAAAAAAAAAAAAAACATAAATAGATAAGGGTCTGGTTTCAAACCGCGCCGCGGGTGATTTTGTTGATCCCAAATCGTGTTATTTAGTTCAATTAATTATACTGTTATTATTCAGCTTGTGTCACATTCTAGTTTTCAAATGATTGATTCTGGTACATGAATTTAATCTCTCAGTCGGAAATTAAGCGATGCTTTTGATCCCTACCGATCCTGTACTCCAGTTTTGATTAAAGGTTGTATCATACTTTGGTGAGAGACCAAAACAGAAATGTTCACAGATTTACATATAGGCCTAACTTTCAGGGTATGAAGATGATGCTGGTAGAAACCTACCGTTAAAATATTTCCACCTGAAATGGTGTATTTATCCAAAAAATTAATAAACAACGACCGAAAATCGTTTTGATCTTTTAAAAGATCAAAAATAAAAGAGAAAAGACTTAAGAAATACTGTGGCCGTTTTTCACTGTTTTCTCAAAAAGTTGGCACCATATGGGACTGAAATTTTCACAGATTACTTTTACTGTATCTTCCTTGATATTTTTGCCCATAATGAATCTGTATTTCTTTGACAAAAACCAAAGTATAATATTACCTTTAATCAATCAATTACTACAAGTAATTCACTGCTTCAACCCAAATAATGGCAGGCTGAGATACTAGTATAAAAATACTCTGATATAGTGGGCCTGACATGCAGGATCATTACCAATGGCTAAATTTAGTCTTTGAGAAGATCATGTTTGTAGGATTGAAACGTCAGACCTATAACTTCAAGCAATTAATGAATTACAGTATCGTAATTAGATAAATAGAACAAAAGACAGCAAAACCTACGTAAACCACCGCAAATCGTGCATTTTAGTACAGTCAATTAGGCTTCGCACAATTCAAAATATTGAAAATCACTGGAGACGAGCAATATATAGCCAACTAAACAATGAACAAAACCGCCAATCCCTATTGTAACAAGGCTTTTCCTTTCAATCCGTGAGGGGACCGTGACTAATTTAGCGTGGGCGGTTGACAAGGTATTGTTTCACAAAACCCCTCACAATGAAACCAAAACCGTGAATAAAGCCCCCCCCCCCCCCCCCCCCCCACCCTCTCAATGTCACAAGTGTTTGACCACCAATAGAGTACTATGACTAACGACTGACATAACCGGAAGCGCAAATACAATAAAATCATTTAATGTTTGCGTTCAAGTTGAATTGAATTGGAGTGGATTGAGACCGAAGTTCACGGTTTCGAAATCGTTCAGGGCCGTTTAATAACGATACACATTTAGAATCAGTAAAGTTTGACAACTGAAGTGGGTGTTACGGAAGCATTGACTGAACAACTAACGATCTTCAACTAATTAAATTAAATTTATTGAAAAGTGAACAAAGAAAAATTTACTATTGGGGCCTCCACCAACGTAGGGCTGGATGGCTCAGTTGGTAGATCGCCTGTACGGTATTCAGGAGGTCGCCGGTTCGAATCCCGCTCCAGTAAATGTTTTCTTTGTTCACTTTTCAACGACTTGAAAATCCAGTCAGTTTCCCTTGTGGTTATTTGATGATTAAATTAAATTTATTTAAGCCATAGATTATTTGATCCAAATTATTTTATTGGGATCGTTGTAGTGCAATTAACTTTATTTTCCACTCTACCCCTCCCTGAAACAGGTTTTGATATTGAGCTTAACACAGTTAATTGGACTTGGCGAGACAACGTCATTTATATTTACAAAAAAGATTGTTTCAACATTGACAAGTTATCACTGCTTTTATATTGGAAAAATTTGCAACATTCATCATTGGCACAGTCGCACCTTAGTGCAATTTTGAATTTTGACTGGCAGTAATTTCTAGACTTCAATTTTCAAACATCAATTTAATTCACCAAAAACTTTTTTTTTTAACACTGGTCAAAATCTCAGTGTATTTTAAGGGAAAATAATCAGAAATTTGTGACCATGAATCTTTTTTGTAAATTTAGTCCAAAGGTATGGATTTTTCTTTGTTTTATGCTCTTTTCTTAAAACTATTTGGTGTCGATGGTGGCGAAACAGCGAATACTAAAACGCCAAATCCTATCAAATCGATAGTGTCCATGAAGAAAATAATTGCCAAAATAACGCTTTATACGGAAGTAGCCGTACTATCCAGGCCACCGTAGATTCCAAGAAGCAAAACAAACTTACAGTTGATGGTCAAACCGCATTGATTCACGTGCACAGTTAAAAAAATAATACCGACTACACCTACTACACGTACACATTCCTGTACTGTACACAGAAGATATCCATTCATAAAGTTTATAACATACAGGCGTGACAGGACGTACGTCGGTAAGCAGACGTAAAGATTCCTTTCGCAAAACTGAGGATAAAATTCACTGAAAGTGATGGCTTCTGACGAGGAAAGATACTCGGGGGACAACATGTGAGTACATTCTTCCAGCTTTTATTGAGAGTTGTGTTTAAAATGGCAGTGAAATAGGTGTGTACAGTGCTATTGTGGACTCGTACTCGATCCAAAACACTTGTCAAATTAGTGTTATGTTCAATTACGTACATGTTGTATACACTGTATACGATTGAAAATTAGGATGTTTGCCGCGTATTGTGGCAGGTGTATGTAGCTAGCTGTACATAATCAGCTTAAGGGGCGTGTACAACATTGGTAAGCGTGACAGAACAGCACTCACACTTTGTCTAGTCCAGCATGTACACGAAATAATAAACCTGTGAAAATTTGATATCAATTGGACATCTGAGTCACAAGAAAATAAATAGCAAAAACCTGACTAAATTAAAAACAAAATTGGTGTTGGGGTTTACTCTTTGTGGATAAATTTCATTTCAAGCGGAAATATTTTAATGACTACCAGCACCATCTTCATACCATGAAAGTAATAATAAATACGTAAATCTGTGAACATTTCTGTTTTGTTTTTTTGCCAATGTTGTACACGCCCTTTGAATTTGGAAGTTCTTCTTCCAGAAAGAGTGAAATGTTGTAAGAAGCCAGTTTGACTTGTTGTAGCTTTTAAAATAAATAACATAATGTACTTACTAGGCCTGATAGTTGATATTGTCATAATGGGAGACTTTGGAGAATCGGTCTTGAGTCAACAGCGCATGCGCAAACCATGCCTGCGCAATTGTGAACCAGCGCGCGTTGATTTGCACGTGCATGCGCTTGCGTTGTTGACTTGAGGACCGGTTCTCCAAAGTCTCCCAATGTTGTAAAAAATATTCGCGCCATTACATCCCAGGCCTAGTTCTTTACACAGTGTATAGACTTTGTCGTGGCATTTTTCCTGTTTATCATCTGTCTTGTAAAAAAGAATTGAGCTGCCTGTACTCTGTATACATGTAAGTCCAGGGGTCGACTTCACCAAACTCATTGCAACTTACTATCAATCATAGAACTTATGATACATTGCAGCCCCACGTAGAAATCGAAGGATACGATGGGTTATCCTTCGTAAGTCGAGTTACGATCGATCGTAGGGCTTTGTGAAATTTTAAACACAATATTTGTAGATATTCAAATTTCAAAGATTCAATATTATGAATGTCATTTTCATAATTCTTGCTCCACTGTTGCTGGTTTTTTTTTTTTTTCCAATTTAACCATTGGGGAAATAGTCAATCTGAGATTTTCTGAAGAAAATTGTGAACTGGTTTACAGTGTCAAAAATTCATTTTTTCCCCCTGATTATAGTAGCACAATGGTGAGACCACTGTAAAGAGGATTATTGTACAATATTTAGCAAATATTATCTTATGTTATAATAATTCAATGCAAGTGGGTAGTGGGATGTTGTCAAATTTAGTTTTCTTAAATACTGTATGACAGCATTTGTTTCTAAAGGGAAACACTTAGGATAAATATAAAATAACTTTGAAACAATTATTTAATTCTTACTTATCCTGTACTGAACCCTTCAAGCAAGAAAACATGTGTACAGATGTACACACCTGTACACACCTGTACATGGATGTGTGTATAATATTTATTTAGAAATTCATTTTCTTCACTATTGCATATAATAATATTCAAAAGGGTGCGGCCATAATTGTTTCCACTGTCCATCCATTAGTGAAATGAAAATTTCTCCCATTATTACAGAAGGTAATGGAGTGAGTGGACCTAGGGGCTGTTTAAAGGGGAAAATGAGACACATTGGATGGTTGAGGCTACTATGATCGAAGGGTGTTGGGATAGGGTCGGGGAGGGACGATAGTCGTGAAAACTCGTGATACATGGAAAAGTAAAGGCTGAGTGGTTTCAACTTTCAAGTTTAAAATCATGGATGGATCAGTTATCAGGCTAATGGGATGGTTACCAGTTAAAATGAAGATAGGCTATCAGTATTTATAAGGGCATGGAAAATGGAATGTGTGGGCCTGTTTGTTTTGCACATTGGATCCCGTAATCTTACTGATCCGGTGGTTGATTTCACAAAGCCCTACTATCGATCGTAACTCGAGTTACGAAGGATAACCCATCGTATCCTATGACTTCTACGTGGGGTTGCACTGCATCATAAGTCCTACGATTGGTAGTAAGTTACGATGAGTTTGGTGAAATCGACACCGGATCCCATTTTAGCGTATCCTGGATGGGACGTGAATCCGCAGATCACAAATCTCGTGTGCGAAACAAACAGGCACTAAATTTGATAGTTTCAGAATTATACGAGAGATCGATCTTTTACTCCTAACATTTCCTTGTTCAATTTGACAAACACGAAGCGACAATTTTCACTTGTTCTCGGGAATACAGAGGAAAAAATATGGAAATATGATCTTGCTGTTTATCAAACCTTTACTTTCCTTTTGTCGGTTGTTTTTTAATTCTTTATCACGTAATCATTGACAGTTATTAATTCTTGTTTACAGTGAAAACCGAGAAATAAAAACAAAAAATGATGCAGGTTTATTATAGAAACAGTAAGACACAAAAGAGCAATGTAGCATACCAAAGACAGATTGTAGTTACCAAGAATCGTGCATGGATATGGCCTGATGGTTTAGCGTTGGCGTACAGTGCAGACATACGTACGTGTAATTACCATATGTTGATGGCATTCCATAGATACAGTCGCTGTCATCTTGTACAGGTCAAGGATGGGTTGCTTCCTGCTCATGACCTGTATCTCACACTCACACACTACATCTAAACATTGTCTAAATTACGTTATGATCGTTATCGTGATTTCACAATTGTTACCGTTTTATATCTCTTTGAATGCCATTCGGAAGTGTCTCAGCAAGACATTTTTTGTTTCACCTTGTGAGAACTGCTTTCACTTTAAATTGGGAACATTACATATTATGAAATTCATATGTGGTTGAACATGTCATGTACAGTTGTACACGTACATGTATGTGTACTCAGTACATAATATGTCATACAGTATACATTGTGGACCTAATTTTTCCACTGTAGGTCTATTGTATCTGGATTTCCATGTTGAGGACCATCAAAAATTGAAATATGTTTGTAGAATTTGGTACAAATGTTGTATCTTTTCTTCTGGTTTGATTCTGTGAGTATTATGCGTCTTGTGCACAATTATCAGCTTGATTGATTTCCAAGACAAATTAATATATGTTTCCAAAGGGTAAATCTGTGCTTTCCTTCTGTATATTGTGTTTTGTTTTTGATTGATTGTGTTTTTTTTGGTCACTTTTGAAAATTTGGACAACTTTGACTGATTTGAGGGATAGTTACAGGGCTCAAAATAGTACTAGGCTGTCTTTCAATGTCTAGCAAAAACCACTCTGGGCTTGCTAGACACACGTCCTTGGTTGCCCATTGGGCTAGTAAAAAATTAGAACCTACATGTACCTGTTATATTAGTGTTAAGGTATGGATTGACATTATGTATGGACTCATAAAATTCTAAACAGGCTAGTATAAAAATCTAAAGTAATCTGGGCAAGCCAAGAAATAAAGTTAGTGCAAGGCATGAGTTATGTCGGCCTGTTGATTAACTCTGAGCCAACAGAATCAGTGAATTCACGTTGATTAGTATTTTTAGCATTACTGTTTACAAATTTTGGTGATGTCCTCTTTACATTATTAGTAAATCTCCAAAGTAGCTTCAACAAGTCAGAAGTGAATCTGTGAAAACAATTTGTTATGCATCATGTACAGTAGCTCGTTGGAGCTTCCTCTTGTTTTATCGTTTCCTTCTTTGTTGCTGCGTTCAGAAGCTCACCTCCGTTTTAGAATGAATGAAGGATTTTCCTGGTTGTTACACCACTGATTTCAGTTGAACACCGGATGGATACTATAAAGTGCATATCATGTACAGTGTGTACACACAATACAGGAATTAGGTGTGTCCGTTACATTGAAATGTGGAAAGTGGAAACCACCAAAGTGGCAGTGCCAGTCATTATTTCTCAGCTTTGATGATAATTCCAGTGTTTAGTGGTACTTCTGCATTTCATTGTACATCTATACATTTTGCCTAGTCATTGTTTTTTGGAGAACATCCTGACTTTCACATTTTATTAGCATTGCCCCTCCCCCCAGGATTCACAAAATGGAGAGATTTCAGCCCAAGTTGTCACTAGTGGGCGATTGGCTATTAAATTTGTTTTTTTCTGGAAAATGTTACGGCATCAGTATTTTCCGACTTGACCTGCTGTGTACCATACTTTTATTCTACATGTACCCCATGTACTGGTATACATGTACTATGTTTAGAAAAACATCCCCTGAGATATGTACAATATGTGTGAAAAAATGTACCGTAGTCCTTAATGACGTCTTGTAATTAGGCCAATCAATGCTGACATGTGTGACGGTCCAAAAAATAGCTGTCTTTTGTTAAGACAACCTCTCTAATTTAACTTAATTCATGTTTATCACCTTACACATGACTTAGGCTATTCTCTGGTTGTAAGTTTATTATTTAAATTTGGGAAGCGCCTTCTATGTTCTGTACAGGTTTAGCGCGCTTTTGTATATTTTGTAGGCACAAATATTGGTTTGTGAGCTGGTTATACTGGTTAGTCTTCCTGTTTCCATGAGAAATTAGTACACGTATGTAGACTACATGATGTTTGCATGCACTATCCCCTGTCCGCATCTCGCGACCGATTCATGGATTCAATTTGAATACATCAGTACAGTCTGGTAATCTTTCTAATGCTGACAGAGTCACAAATACAAGTTTGTATTACAGTTGCCTGTCCCCTTAGAAGATGCACAGTAAACATGATGTGTGCATGCATTCATTGACCTCAGCCTGTCAGTTGATGGTCGTGATATTCCTGGTCTGTCTGTCTTGTCCGTACCTTCAATTCTAGGTGTATTGTATCCCAGGCTTTTGTGGCTTACGTACTCGGCCCGCCCTGCCTTTTCAGTACCACAAGCCGCTGAGATTTGCCAACCAATGCACCACAAACACTGAGCCTTACAACCCCTAACCCTGAGCCTACGGGTCCCTGTGCAACCAGGCAACAATAGAAACCGACATTCCAGTGCTTGATGATCAATCACATACTGTAAGAGTGCAGTCATAGCCATGCAGACTGTCTGTAGTTGATTCTAGCAGCAAGAGGTCAAGCAATGAATAAATACAAATCAAACTCCATAACCATCAAGGCCACGGTTGCTTTTGTTGTGCTGTCAAAAAGTGCATCAAGCGGAACACACACACAATAAAACGTGTGATCATTTCACCAGGGGCTGATTTCACCAAACTCATCGTAACTTACTATCAATCATAGGACATACATGTATGATGCATTGCAGCCCTACGTACATGTAGGATACGATGGGTTATTCCTTCTAACTCGAGTTACGATCGATCGTAGGGCTTCGTGAAATCGACCCCATGTCTACTTGAGTACAAATTCATTGCATCTGCATTTTGTACACAGATGTTCCAAACTTTCCCTCATTATGATCTGTGTTGCATTGTGAAGTTGACATTTGTATGCATTATGATCATCTGGCATTTACCTTTGTGGTTGTTTGTTCCGAGCAGCTCGTCCTCAAATAGTGCCATGAAATGATTAGAATCCCATGTTTGAAATATAAGTACCATTCTGCATTGTGTATGGCATGCACGTACATTATACAGTTTCTATCATTGCCTATTTCATATGCAGCAAATGTGTGAACTGCACAGAGCTGAATGATATTGAGGGTTGAGCATGGCGGTTCGGATGGTTGCCTCCCCTTCTTCTAAAACAAACAGACAGAGAGACAGACAGGTGATGGACAGACAGCTGAACAAAAAAACAGACAAACAAACAAACATCCCATAGATGTAGGTCTACTCGTATTTCAGCATAGTACATGTATACAGTGCATATAGATTTGTCGTTGAAATGTGCAGAAATGTTTGTATTATGCGGATTTTCATGTTTTTTTCTGGCATAAAATTTAATTTGAAATGAATTAGGCATGGTTTCTTGAAATCAGATTTCCCACACTAATAAGATTACGAATTCGTGGTGCAGACTATACCGTACGGGCACGGCCTCATGTTGACGTTGCCACTTCACCCAGCACTGATTGATCTACGGTCGTAATTACCGACCGAGGGTCATTTTGTCTGTAATTACAGCGGACATAATTTCATTTATGCATGCCCGGCGTGGTGTAGTCATTGGCAATCACAGTCCTATGTGTTCACTGTACGCTCAGTTTTAATTAGTGGGAATGGTCGACTCAACAGCTGAAAGCGTGCATTCCAGCATGTGGCGCCACTTATTGTTCGCAGCATGATCTTAAATAAGAGTTAATTTTATAATTTCTTAAATAATTAAGTGCAATAATACCTCCAGATTCTTCTCATGCATATTCATTAGATCTTGGGTCATATGATGCAGTTTCATCGATATGCGAAGTCAGGGTATTAGATTGTGCCCGAGCAACCTCTTATTAGTTTTATGCACAGCTTCACTTAAGCTCTTTAATAATAATCTCATGATGAGCGTTCATTGCTTTAACACATCGAGAAGGATTAGTATAAAACTCAGTCTGATTATAAAATGGTATGTGTTTCAACTACTGATAAGTATTTCAATTAATGAGTCTGATTCTCAATGGATAATGTATGTACATGTACATGTACAACAAATTCAGTCGTTAGCCAATTCCCATACTGTTTGTGATTTGAGTGATATCAGGATCATGGTTATGAATATTGAATATAAGTAATGAAACTGCTGCAAACTGCCAAAATAATGACCTTAAATATGATGTAGAATGCATTTAGCCTTTGATAAAGATCCTGCTAGGATCGAAACATGTTAGGCCATCCTAACTCCAAGCATTTTATAACTTTCAGGTCATTACTTTGGCTGATGAGCAGGGGCCAATTTCATAGAGCTGCTTAGCACAAAAAGTATGACATTTCTGTCTAAAGCCCACCGCACACTATACGATCCGACATTCCGACTAGGACCCGACTGGTTTTTGGAAGGATCGCAAAGCATTCTTGGAGTCTTAACCATGATTGTTCCCAGTCGCAGAGCCACTCTGATGGCCAGTCGACAAGATTCGACTGTCGAATCACGGTTAAGACTCCCAGAATGCTTTGCGATCCTTCCAAAAACCAGTCGGGTCGTAGTCGGATCGTATAGTGTGCGGTGGGCTTTAGTAAAAACAGGATTAACAACCAAATTTCCATGTGTTGTGTATCACTTGCAATTTTTATTTAGCTGTTGTTCGCTGACCATGAATATCAAATGGAATTTCCAATGGTGGTTTGTTTTATTGGGCAAGCTATTTTTGTGCTAAGCATTTTTTTGTGTGTGCTAGGCAGCTCTATGAAATTGGCCCCAGTTTGCAAGAGTTTATTATTTGTACTGAAATGAAATTTGCACCTACATGTAGATCTAATATTTTGCAAGTGACACCCCTGAAAATTGACTGTAAAAACTGCACCAAATTTGGCCACGCTGTTTAGAAGCCCAACTGAACTGCTACGTACACACGTATGTGGATTTTCTAATTACTCTGACCTTTAAGTGGACAAGTCTGTACATTGTAGACCATGTGTTGAACATCGATACGTAAACCCAAGGTTTTTTCTTCGTCAGAAATTGAAAATTAGATGTCCAGATTTGATTTACGGGGGACAACAAGGCCCGTGCAAATTGAATTTTGCAAAAGTTTCATGAATGTGCTAGGAAACCAGACGCGAGAAGAAAGAAGTAGAAGAAGATGCGCGAGAGATACGCAGTCTTACCCCGCTGGCTATAGAGCCTTGCATCGGTGGTTATGGTTAATTCAGTTGTGGGAAAATCACCACCGCAAACTCAGACTTGCATTGCAAGACTGTAAATTTAACAACTACATATACAGTACATAGATTTTATTAAAGGTGTAGTATCATACTTTGGTAGCATACCAAAACAGAAATCTTCACAGATTTACCTATAACTTGCAGGGTATAAAGATGTTGATGGTAGAAACATTTATTACATAGCGTTAAAATTTTTCTGCCTGATATGCTGTATAGTCCAGAAAAGAGTAAAACCAATGACCCAAATTATTTTTGATCTTTTAAAGATAAAAAATAAAAGAGAAACGATTTTTTAAATACTGTGACTGGTTTTCACTGTTTGCACAAAAAGTTGTCACCGTATGGGACTGAAATTTTCACAGATGACTGTTACTGTATCTTCCTTGATATTTTTACTCATGATTTTGTAATTCTTTGACAAAAACCAAAGTTGATTAAAGATACCTTGGTCTGTGTTTTTGGTCGAAGAATTGAAGAGCAAAATTTTAATTTTTTTGAGGGAATTTAGGGCGTTTTCGAAACGGGGGCTTAGGCTCAGGCTCCATCTCTGACATCCATATGCTGAAAATATAGGTTGTGTTTTTTTCATTGAAGCTGAAGCTCTGTTTTCCTTTTCATACTAGAGAATCTACTTCCGAACCGCAGTTAGAAGCCACTATTTTGATACCCATTATTTTAGAATGGATTCACGAAATGGAGCCGGAGCCTGAAACAGAGCCTGAGCCTCCGTTTCGAAAACGCCCTATGTACTGTATGTTTGTGCATTGAAGAGTATTTCCTTTCTCTGTGATTTGTGTGACAAGAAATATGAAACATCTTCTAATAAGGAACTATAGCTTACACGTAGTAGGCCCTACTTAATTATTCAAATTGATTACATTCTGATAGACCTTGAAAACCCAAATCAGTTGGTGCCATTTATTTTGATTTTCAAATGATATTTTCTTGAAATTGCGGCATTTTAGAAGGGAAATGCTGTACAGAAATATTAGTTGTAAAATGAACTTCATAAATAAATACCTTTCATTCCACAACTGAGCAATTAAATGGTATTTGTCATCCTTATTAATAACTTCTTTCCCCTCATAATTGGAGACAAGAAATTTGATCTAACAATGTCTTAAGACACACCCCCATTTTACACAGTTAGAGACGAATTATTACAAACAAGTTGGATTGACAAGTTGAATGTTCAAAATTTACGTGTGTACTCATTCTAATTAGTAAAAATTTGTATACAAATACAGTACACTTGCCAAGTGTAATTATTACACTTGGCAAGTCTAGTGTATTTGTATACAAATTTTTCCAGTCTCCAGCATCATGGGTCCTTACTGTGTGCGCCAAAATGCGGCAGATAATTATGAGTACACACAGACATTACCCATAGGCCTCATAAGCACCTGGGCACAAAAACCGCAAATTACGGAATACGGCCTAGTTGGACTGCATGTATGGGCATGCAATCCTGCCCTGGCCTGTGTGTAATACATGTATGTAGGCCTACATATGTACATGTATACACTCTGCACATGTGTCTCATTAGAAATGTAACATGAAGCACATGTATTGATGCCCAAATACAAGTAGGCTGATGTATCAAGGGGGCGGGGCTGATGTATCAAGGGGTGGGGCTTGATAGTCTGGACACCGACACCCTGCTTCTTCAGAAATTTATGTATTTATTGCAAATGCAAATGAACCATAGAATGTCGCTTTGCTGTATAATATACAATTTTGGCTCCTTGTTTTATTAAGATGGTCTAGACTGTATAGCACCTTGAATTTTCGTTGTTTTTTAAATAAGGCTGTGGCCTGAGCGTTTGCATATTTATTATGGATTTTGTCAGCATTTTCGTGCTCTTTTGGGTGAAATTTTCCCTTTATTGATTTTAATGATCTCAATGATTTTAATAGATTTTGACAATTATGATATATCGGCAAGATGTCTGTTACCATACCGTAAATTGATTGGCTAAAAGAAAAAAGAATTCCGAAGAAATATCAATTTTTGTCAAATTTGTCTTTTGTGAAAACGCTGATGATGAACATCAGTTTGGCAGCCATTTTCTATCTCATGACATCACTTGAAGTTTAACATGCCTTTTAAAAAATCCTTTAAATTCGTGGATACTCGTTCGACTAAGAAATGAAAATCGCGCACCGTAAGCAAAAAACAATTGCCATTAGGTAGTGTAATAAATCAACCCTCGATCCCATGGCGAAATAACCACTTAATTGTACACAATGTCCCGTATCCTTTGATACAGGTGCACGAATCCGACTAGCTCAAGAGCTAATGTTAGTCCAGACATCATAATATGATTACAGCAAGACTCAATTGAAATAGGAGGTTAGGGGAGGTAAAAAAAAAAACTAGGAAAGAAAGAAATCCAGGGTACACAAGTTTGGATTCCTCCTTGCCGGAAATGTGTTCCGTTTCTTATCACACGTTTGTGTTCCGTCGTACGTGTCCTGTTAGGGCTCCGGCAAATTTGTGAGAGTGGAACGGCCTTCCTGTGCCTTGCAGTGTGACGGCATGTTTTGTAGGATGGTGTGTGGTGGTTTTTTTTATCGTTGTCTGCTTAATAGCCTGATGGGAGATATTGGCATTCTCATATTTCCTGTGGTCGTTAATGGTCAGTAGGGTGACAGCACCGGGTTTGATCCACTGCAAGATTGTGGATTTGCATTTTAGTTCAGATTGGTAATTTACAACTTATAGTGTACATGTACATGTCCGCCGACTTAATTTGTAGGTCAGGTTCATACATGTTAAGTGTTGTAGGTCAGGTACATACAAGTGTTGTACACTTGATGGGCCCTAAAGGTTAAAGCACAACTAAGCATTTAGTAGCACACCTATGACACATTTCAGCTGATTAGGTCTATGGGTCATTGATACAATTATGGGGAATACCTTTTTAATTCTGTGTAATAAACCCTTAATAATCTTGAATTAATTGGCTACTTTGTGTCACAATTTATTACAGAACTGTAGCATTTACATTAACACAATGTATCATTTTCAATGATTGTACACTACATTGTGTGGTACATGTACATGTACTGTACATGGCTGTACTGCATGAACAGTAGCACTCTGAACAGTAGCACTCTGTATTGGTGGTAAATACATTGTATAGTTGTGAACAAGTGTGATATGAAGATTCTTACATGGTGTTTCTGCAAACCAATTCACATACTAATTGTTACCATCTGACCATGCAAAGCCTCAAATCTTTCCTGGTTCATTCTTTTATACTGTTTTATGCTACTTAGGATTTTTAACAGTATGACCATGTTATTGTTTGTTTGTGCCTCAACTACTATGCACAGACAACAACTGAAATCCAATACTATAGTCTGAGAGTTGTTTCCATGAAGTTTTAGGTTCTGCAACATGGGGCCAATTTCATAAAACTGTTAAGCACACAAATTTGCTAAGCATGACATTTCTGTCTTAATAAAAACAGGGTTAACGACCAAATTTCCATGTATTGTGTATCACTTGTGATTGTTCTTTGGCTGTTTTTCGCTGACCATGAATATCAAATGGAATTTTCAATGGTGGTTTGTTTTATTGGGCGAGACATTTTTGTGCTAAGCAAATTTTTGTGCTTAACAGTTTTATGAAATTGGCCCATGGACATTAAGAACAAGCTTCAAACCTATTGGCCATTTATTTAAACAGCCATTTCTTTATTAGCTATGGAGTAAATTTTACTTAAGCAATAAGCAACTTGGGACAAAACTGCTACATGTACCTATAGTATGCTTTAGTTACATGGATATGAATTACAATGCAATATTTCTCGTCAAAATTATGCCCAGAGAATATCATTTTTTTAAAAGACATGCACATTTGAGTTACATTCACGACTGCACATTTGAGTTTCTCCTCATATTTTCCTGAGCCTCAGCCAAACAGACAGGGTTGACACCGCGTAGTCGAGACGGCATAGTATAGTGTGTACGAACTGCTGCAGACTTGTAAAATCACATCTAAAAGAGCCTCGGGGGAGAATATAATATCCTCAGAGATCTAGCCAGAATTTTAATAAGTCTACAGTAATCCTGTATGCTAGTCTAACATCCCTAAGGTTTGTCAAATTTGCGATATCGCCAGCCGGGGGCTAGTTAAAAAAAAATCACTCTAAAAAAAGGGAGATGAATTAAGTACAAGCTGCAAGAAATATTCAAGAGTTTTCATTTTTTCGTCCCGTGTTTGATACTTAAATTCTTGAACAGATGATGATGATGTTGTTTCTTCTGTTCGAGATGTTCGTGCATTAGGCTCTTGAAGATGGAATGAGGGTATGGTTGCGATGCTATGTCACGGGCTGATGACTTAAAAGGGTCAGGCCTTTGGGTGAAGGCTGCCCCCTTGAAGAGTATCGCGGAAAGAAAGAAGAATGAAAAAACTAGAGCTGAAGCGTATTGATTTTTGTTTGTTTCCGATCGGTCCTTGGGTTGTTCTTGCTCTTAGATCTCTTTCTCGGTCTTTCATATTGCTCGGTTTCTTGGCGTGCCCTGTCAAGATGCAAATGCGCCGTGCTGTCTTGGTCCTCTGGATATGCGGGTCAGTTGGGCTCCCTCGCTCTCACGTACGGTACTCACAAATTGTGGTTTCGGCTCGTCACTGGATCGGCATCGCTCCAGACATTCGTTTGCGGCACGAGCGTCGGAGCTTCATGATAGCCATAAGGAGAATAGTAATAACCTGATGGGGGACAGACGGTCTTCACGTGTAATTTACCTCAGCTGTGAAGTGATCTTAATAAAGTCAAATCTTCGGCCGTGGTGCTCCGAGGGCAGTACGTGCACCGTGCTCGTCTTTGGACTACCGGTACTACAGGATGTTTTTTAATGGATTTTGCCGATGCATGCATGTAAGATTAAAGAGATCATGAGGTGTCTTTTCTTTCAATCAAGTTCTAATTCTATGCAGTTGAGGAAATTATGTCTCAAGTGACACAGAAAAATTATGTTCACACTTGGAGGAAAATGATGGGTCAGCACCTGATCACCCAAAATATGTTACCTCGTTCCCTTATTACCTACCATATTCTAATTACCAAAGATTATAAAGCGCTACGCGCAGATGGAGAACTCTCCACTGAAACGCGTAATTGCTATGGCCGCCATTCTGGTGTGAGGGCAGGCTCTCGTTGTACTGAGTTTCGATCGTATGATGTCAGCAATGTGTGCAGTACTTGCAAAAGTAGGTTCAGAAAAACCACAAAAAATCGCTGTTTTCATATTCAGTGGCTTCACATCAATATGTCAAATTTTTTTATTTAAAATAAACAATAGGTTTCAATCGAATTTGGACCAACATTTTGCCTAACACTCCCCTTGTCTTTGATGAAACTTCCGGCCTCCATATGTCCCGTGTACTACAAACTACTCGAAATTTTCACACCAGAATGGCGGATCACGACCTCCATGCAAATTAATGCATGCCCTATGGTCAGTTCTCCATCTTGCGCATAGCGCTATATAATCTTTGCTAACTACCATATTCCCCAAGACAACCTTCGTTACACTATGAAAGATTGAAATGAAATATTATACATAATGTATGTTTCATGCATGGAGGGAAATTATGGAGTATTAAGTATATCTGTCCTTGGAAACGATTCTGTCAATATTCAGCGCATGCATTTGTACTAAATCCTTCCGATATCTCGACAGGTCCCCTGTAAATGTTCGGTCGATTTCCTGTCAAATTCTCAAGGCAAGTTAGCTGATTTTTTTTTTCACCATACAGTATACAGTAATATTTAGAGCCGCTCTCCATCATAGGAAACTGATAGGTTTATATTGTGCACATGTTTAGATAGGCGCTGTACCGATGCATAGAAAGTCTATAGGTTGGTTCATGTACATGAAGGAGCCTGTATAGATCTGCGGAGAATATACCGAAACTTCGATTTCATAATTCATCCTTAGTTGTTGCCATGGAGAGTTAACGAGCCCCCGACTGTGAGGGGTTGAAGGTATAATACCGTCTCGTGTGAAATTCGCTCCGAGCGAGGCTTAATGCATGACTTATACCGGAGTTTCAGGTGTTACTTTCGGACATGAGTTATATTATTGGTTATGACTCATGGCGCAGGATTTAAATACACATTACTGTTCCTTCGAGTAGCGATGCGGTACTCATTCGGTTATTCACACTGTGCAGTGTTTATATTAGCGGCAAGTTTGTATCATGTTTAATCCCGACCCTGGGCATTTTGGCTGGCGGCCTCCGTTGAGCTGTCAAAATCAGCACTCTTTAGTATAAAGCCCTCATCTTTGATATCATTTGAACGTATACTTACACGTGGGCAGAGGTGGGCCAGCATTCCCCCATCAGAAATCACAGTGCCATAAACCCTGCACTCTCTCGTTATTCCAAAATCCTTCAGATACCTTCAATGCATTTTAAAACACCTCTAAGCCAATAATATAGTAAACCAATCAGACAACAATTGGATCAAAGGCAAAAGATGACTCCAGCATCTTAAATCACACGGAAAAAACCTCCAAAAGTAAGACCTTTAAGGTACATGTAGTAGGCCTAACTGTCGAGTGAACATTGAAATTGTACTATTTATGGATAATTTGTATACACCCTTTTGATCTCTTCAGCTTCGGCATGAAACTTTAACACCCCCGCCACCAAAACATCACCCTGTGTCCCTGTTTCCACTTCTCCTCCAGGCTAGACTGTCCTCCTTCCCACCCCCCTCCCCCTCCCCTTCGACCCTTTCAACTCCGCTGGATCCATTTCACGCTTATTTTGCCGTTACAACCAGAGCAGAAATCATCATTTCTGATGCCTCTCATCTATACTCCCACACTACAGCAACCATCAGACAAACTCCCCCTCCCCCTCCAACTCCCCCTCCCCCACCCTCAGCAGGATAGATCCACTGTCGCTGTGGCGACACAGCTCAAGGTTATTGAGTTAGAGTGTGCTAAAGCTCTCCCGTAGATCCAATTTTTGCACCCCAAAGAGCCGAGAAAAACTATTTAAAACGAAAAAAAACGAAAGACGAAAAATTTCCCAAGGTGGAAAGTACAAAATATCTTAATCATGAAAAAAAAGTAAGGAACATCTTATTAATACGTTCAATATTAACATTGATTATCAAAATTTATTTAAAATTGTAAAATGTTGTTTTTGTTTATGGTTTTCATGTTTTTTTGTTTTGTTCCGTGCCACAGCTGTGCTCATAACAATTAATTATTTTCAAAATTAATTGGAATGATTTATTAATGCGAGGGCAAATGAAATGGTACAACCTACATGTACCCTTCGCTTGTACTGTACATGTCGGCCTAAGTACGTTTAACTTCCAGGCCGGTAGCTTTATGCATTAGGCTTAAAGTACATTGCACTGTGCGCGCCTCTCATTTGTTGCCATGGTAACAGATTGGCTTTTTTTTTTGTTCATGTCAATAACATTTATTTCCATTCATCATAAAACATTACACAAAGTAGGCCTACATGTTGAAAGGAGATTGATGTGTAATCCCATGAAACCAAATACTTGACAGGGTAACAAAGAAAGATGGATGAAGCAATGAGCAAGTAAATAAACAAACCAACCAACAAACAAACAAATAAATAAATAAACAAATAAACAAACAACCTAACAAACTGATAGGCAATGTGGATTATGCACACAATCACAAGATATTAACAAAAATATTGATGGGCGGGGCATAAGAACAGAGTCAATTACAACAAATTGAGATCAAGCAGAATTATTAATTTTACCCCAAACCTAATTGGACCTTTAATTAAATAAACAGGTACTTCAACCACGACACATATATCGACACTTGTAACCTGGGGCCAATTTCACGGAGCTGCTTGAGCACTAAAATTTGCTTTTAAGCACCAAAAACTCTTGGTAAATAAAATCATTATGTGAATGTTATGCTCAGCAAACAATAGCCAAATACAAGTCAAAAGCAGTAAACATCACATGAGAATTTGGTTGGCAATCCTGTTTGATCAAGGAAGACTTTTCATGCTTAAAGCATTTTTTAATTAAGCAGCTCTATGAAATTGGCTCCAGATGTAATTTGCAGTGGAAATATTTAATACCTTGAATGTTTATAATTCATATCAGAAATTTAATAAATCATACAAGATTTATTATCACCCTGCTCTTGCTTGATTTCATACCAAATAATTATTGTATTTATTGACGGCTTTGCCCTCCATACTTCATGTGCGTATTATTAGTCTTCTTGCAAGGCTGACTGCTTCATTTAACCAGCTGCTCCAAGTCTGGCCGAGATTGGAGGAGATTTGGCCTTGTAGAATGTTTTTTTTTTTCTTCGGCCTGGTGTGAGTCACAAGTTCACAAACTCGTTGCCATGGAAATTGAGAGTGATGCGTCAGGGTTTTGTATATGTTGCTGTGAAGGTGTCTCAAGCGGAATGGATTTTGCGCTCATAAAGGGACGCCAGATTTTTGTTTAAAAAATGTACTTTTGGGGGGTTTTGTCAAACTCTCTTAATTCATTTTCAACCATAAATCCTGACAGTTTCTTTATTTTTGTCTCCATTATTCTTATTTTGTGCTTTTTGTTCCTATATGTGTGCATTGTAAGTTTATTAGGTTAGCATCAGGTTTATTGGGTTTGATTGATAGTTTGGGGCAAAAAAAAACTTGGCAGTTGGGACATAATAGCATTTGCTGTTGGGTGTTCAAACATTCTGAAATGTTGTTCATGAAATTTGTCATGTACACATTTTTTACAATGTAGTTTTGGGTAATGTTTATTGCGTGTTAACATTCAGGTCACGAATAAAGTAGAAATGTCAAACGTGATAAAAGTTGAAGCAAACTGACTGGGTTAGACACCCCTCGGGGTTGCAGGTACTCTACTGGCCTGAGAGAGAGACGTGTGAGCACGTAGGAAACTTTGACTCATCGGGAAGGAATGTCACTTGTCATGCCTCCAGAATGTTGGCCCATATATTTGGAAGTGAGCCCTCTGTTGGTGGGTTGTGTCCATTGCTGTCTTGTTGTTGACAGCTAGTGTTGTGGAATAGTGAGTGAGGGTTCTTCACAGCATCTATTGGCCTTGTGCTGTACTGGCGTGCAGTCATGTTTTGCCAGTGCTCTGTCAGACTCAGTGGGTAATTAAACCACAGATCTTGTATTGATTTTTAACGCTGCCCATTAACTGTCCGGCCATTGAGTGTGTACCACAGGAGCTGTATGTAGTAAGCATGTTCAACATACACACATGTGCGATCTGACTGCGGATAGCCAAGCTTGGCACAGGAATTTTACCAATACTCAGGCTAGTGCTTCTTGCTTCGAAGGACAAATCCTAGCCAGTTATTGCAAGGAATTTCTCCATTTTGTGTCTACAATTGGAATCTATCGATTGACTAATTTTGTGCGGCTTGTGATTTTGCTCCGCTGGTTTCTAAACTGCGAAAGAAAACAGGTTAGTATTTTTACCTTCTCAGATTTTGTACTAGCACATAATATCTCCATCATGGTGAATTTATCGGGCTTTATTGATCATGAAATCCATACACCATGTATAAACCATTGCATATGATGTACATGTCGTATAATATTTCATTCCCTTGAAGGCTATGCATTACCAACCTGTATTATTGAGAGACGCGCTTCGGCTGTAACCAAAAAACATTTTTTTTTTTCTTTGGTTTTCAAACTAAGAATTTGAATTGTATTTAAAATTACAATTTATACATTTTGTATTTTTATGTTTTCAGTGTACTGAGAATGTTCTGTTTGTTATCATTGCACTGTAATATTTCATGTTTTTCGTTTATTGTAAGTGAATATTTTAAATAAAACATGATATTGTTGTCATGTTTCATGTTATTGTCCTAAGAGGTAATTTAGACTTAGACAGGTCTACATGTATGAACATTGTGTTCTGATAATAACTGATCATTTCAATAGGTCGAAAATTTTAAGGACTTGTGTACCAGTTAAATGAACACTATATCTTTTTCCCTTTCCTCAGTGAAAATTCAGATGAAGGTTTTAGACCATAAGGATTTTGAAAAGAATTCATAGTGAAAATTTAAAAATAATATATTTGGACAACACTAAATTGTCCCTGTATCGTAGCTTGTCACCTTAACCTAGGTTTGACAGGGCATACAGTTATTAGTTCTGTTTAGAATCACACATACTCAAAGAAAGGAGAAATTTGTGGCACTGCATTTCTAGGTTTTCTTGTCACAAAAACTGTTGCCTTGTACCAGAACAACAGGTAATAAATACACCATTATTGCCTACAAGTTATTGGCCCCTGCTGTACATTGAACATTCCTTGAATTTGGCTCTTGTTAAAAGGGCAAGGGCACTTGGCCATTGTTGGGCCCCAGGGCACGTCCATTGGGAAATCCTATAACTGTCCATGGGAAGATTAGTATGAAGGGGCACCGAGGGCCAGACCAGGGCGTCAAGTCCAAGTCCAGGGGCCTTTCTTGCCTTAGTGAGATGCCAATCTTGATCTGGTGATCTGGCTAGAAAATTAAAAGTATCCTCAGTGACTTTCACTCTTAAAACTATCCTGGGGTCGATTTCACGAAGCCCTACAATTGTTAATAACTTGAGTTACGAATGATAACTCATCGTATCCTATGTAGGGCTGCTATACATCATTATTCCTGCAATTGGTAGTAAGTTAAAGGTAGTATCATACTTTGGTTTTTGTCAAAGAAGTACAGATTCATGGGCAAAAATATCAAGGAAGATACAGTCACAGTCATCTGTGAAAATTTCAGTCCCATACGGTGCCCACTTTTTGAGAAAATCGTGAAAAATTGCCGCAGTATTTCTAAAGTCTTTTCTCTTTTATTTTTGATCTTTTAAAAAGATCAAAAAGATTTTCGGTCGTTGTTTTACTAATTTCTGGATTAAGTACACCATTTCAGGTGGAAAAAATTTAACGGTAGGTTTCTACCAGCACCATCTTCATACCCTGAAAGTTATACGTAAATCTGTTAACATTTCTGTTTTGGTGTCTTACCAAAGTAGGATACTACCTTTAAGATGAGTTTGGTGAAATGGACCCCTGAATCCCTCTAACAGCACCTGAGTCAACATAGATTGACTTGAAGCTGACCACAAGGCTTCAAGGAGGAATAATCCATCTTCATTTGGTGTCTCATAGCCACAGAGCCAGTTTTTTTCTTGTCCTGCTGTGTTTACATGACATTTTCATTTCAATACTTGAATGATCTTGGCACCAGTGTGTTGGTGTTGTGCCTGCCTTCGTGGAAAAACCAAATGTAAACATTAAAGGTAGTATCATACTTTGGTAGCATACGGAAACAGAAATCTTCACAGATTTACCTATAGCCTACAGGGTATAAAGGTGGTGCTGGTAGAAACATACTGTTAAAATTGTTTTGCCTGAAATGCTGTATTTATCCAGAAAAGAGTAAAAACAATTTACCACAAAACAGTTTTGATGTTCAGAAGATCAAAAATCCTGTGAAAATATTTGAAAATTCTGTGGCCGGTTGTTCACTGTTTTCTCAAAAGTGTGCATTGTATGGGACTGGGAATTTCATAGATGAGTGTTACTGTATCTTTCTTGATACATGTATTTGTGCCCATGAATCTGCATTTCTTTGACAACAAACAAAAGTGTTTAATAACTTAAAAGCTAAAGACCAGTAATTGTTTTGTTTTGTGTGTGTTTTTTGTTTGCTGTGCTTTTGAACCAGCGTTGTTTGTGAGAAAAAGTCCCATTGGCCTTCAGGCTCCACACATGTGGCAGCCATCTTGGCCACATTGACATAGGCCAGTCACACTGGCCCAAGGCCATATTTTTGTTTTAAGAAACCGTGCTTAGAAACAAGTCCAAATGTCTAGTTGTAAGTATTCCATGCTTTGCATGGGAATATAAATAAACAAGGTGTGAGAAGCTGAGAACAGAATGAAAAGTCTGTGAAAAAACTGTACTCTGACGGATTAATCCTTGCCATTATCACCCTGGCAACAGCAGGCTGGATGGGCCACTGGAAAATTCCGGCCTTGACTTCTAATCAATTTATCCCACATTCCATGAAAATTTGCCATTTTTTTCTTGGGCTGCAGGCCTTGTTTAGGGTCAAACATCTTTTTAGCTTTTAAAGGTGTATTGTACAGTATAGGCCTACACTACAGGAGGCCTACATGATATTGGTATATAAAGTTTTAAATTGTGTAGACTGTTAAATTCACCCGGAAAAGATTTCATCGAAATTGGTGTTCAAATTTTCAAGAAAACAACAAAGGTGGTGTAGGGCCTAATGATTTCTGTTTTTATAACTTACAAGTTCATCTTTATAGGCCTACACACTCCTGTTGTGTTTTATGTCAGCAGTGTCTACTGAAAAGTAGTGGTTCAACTTTTACGTTTGTAAATTAAAATATGACAGCCTTTTGGAGGAAAATATTTCATGGGAAAAAAATGGTACGAATTATGGACTTTATGGAATGTGCTTCGAAGCCGAACTAAATAGGCCCAATAAGATTTTGATCTTTACAAATCCTAAATTATACCAGTTACTACCTTTTCTTTTAAGTTCCATATACCGGTACACACATGTAATATTTTATATTGGAAAGATACAATATTATAATTCGCACTGAATGAAATATATAGTCCTATATCACCAAATCAATACACTAATGTGCTCTACAATGTTAATGGAGGTGTCCTACCCCACTATGCCAAATGTAAATTGCATCATGTTGTAAACTGGTGATGTTGGACTTTGAAGGACACTTGAAAGTAGATAGAAACCAGACATTGTAATTTTACATGAGACTTGATGGCACACCACAAGTTGACCAAAAGTCCAAAGTGTATAGCATACAGGATCCCGGCACACTGTTTTAGCAAATTCGGGAGGGGGTTGGGATGGATTTTATCAAAGCCTACCTACTGAGTGGGTTGGGATTTTTATAGAAGAATAAGTAGTTTCTGATCCAGCTGTGCCATTTCCCGGTTGCTTTGGAAATTGAGCAATGTGATGTCCTTGTAATAACTGCTGGACCATGGACAATGTTGACCCTTGTCAGGACACCTGGTCTGGCCTGGACTGGTCTGGCCTGGCCTGGCCCCATGGGTGGTCAATTCATGGGTTTCTGGTCAGTTTCACCATTCCTCCATGGTTTCACACAGTCACAAGCCCTCCCCTATTCATTGCTCTGTTTGTGCCTCTTAATCCAGCGTTGTTTATTCAGTCTGGCCAGCTAATTATCAAATAACTGTAACCAGTTTGCTGCAATTAGAAACCAGACACTATAGACCAAACTTATGAACCCATACACAAAGCCATATACACAGTACTGTGCTGATAACATCTCCTATTAGTAAGTGTGTAAGGTCAGGCATTCTAAACCACAACCTATTTTGTTAAGTTTTTATGGCTTGACTTTACTGCAACCACAAGGATACAAAGCAAATATTATTAGTCTGGAGTTTTTCCTTCATCAACTGGTATTTTAATTGAAATGTTCTTATCGTTAAAAAAGCAAACAAGAACATTTATCATATTTTTATTCCCTCAACGGATTTTGATAAGAGTTTCAAAAATAGCAAATTAATGGTTGTGGGATCCTTTGGATATGCTGTGTCTATTTAAAAAGAAAATTCTGATCAGGTTCCGTCTTAGGTTCCGGATCAGGGGTCGATTTCATGAAGCCCTGCAATCGATCGCAACTCGACTTAAAAAGGATAACCCATCATAGGGGGCTTATCCTAGTATGTAGGACTCCAATGCATCATAAGTCCTAGATTGATCGAAAATTTCAATGAGTTTGGTAAAACCGACTCCTGGCCTCGATCTCTTTCATTTAAACTTACTTAGGTAAAAATGCAGGTTCCAGCTTTTCACAACAGTTTATGAAAATTGTAGTGTTGTTTCAAACAGAGAATCCACGACAAAGTAGTAGTCGGAAAGCCTCCATGTTGATACTCTATCCTAAGAATGGATATGTATGATCTGTACTGGAGCCAAGATCAATGACTTGATTAACAGATTTGGGAGTCTTTGAGATCTATGTTAGCATGAATATATGCATCCCATGTGATCTACTAAAATATTGTTTCAACCCTTTTAACACTTGAAAATGTTCAACCCGGAGCCAACCCGGGTAGGATGGCTGTGCCGGATCGAAATCAAGCCTGGTAGGGAGCAGGGTTGAAAATCTCAACCCGGTTCCAAACTGCATTTCTCCCCGTGATGCTTTCATATGAACTGGTGCATAAACGTAGTGTGAACGTTGCGTCCTTTGATCCTGTTCAAAAACTTGCCGGGCTGAATCGGGAAGGATCGGGGTTGTTTTCAACATGGATCCAAAAGGAGATCTGTGAAAAGGCCTTGAGATCCCTGACCCATTAACAGCAGACTTGCTTATTCCACAAGCTTTGCTGTGTTTACAGAACCATTGGACGATTACTCACAGCTTATTGAGCTAGTAGAGTAGCTAGACCCTGACCAAACCCTCCCAACCTTCCCTCAGGTGAATCCATCAAGGTCATGCCCTCTCCCTGGTTGAGGCTAACAAGGGGCTCCATTGACCCACATTCTTCCCCCTGCCTGCCTGCCTGATGAAGTACAAGGGAACAATTTGTACTCAGACACTGACACCCATCAGGAGTCAGGCCAGACAAGGCTGATAGGCCTGGCTGGCTGGGCATTTAGGAAGCAATCTGTCAAGAAAGACATCCTCACCACATAAACCACAGGATTTACTTTAAAGGGATTCTTACAACAGTGCCTCAACTGTGTACAGACAAAGTCCAGTTACTCCCGCAAATTCTTTTCTTTGGATTGTGCAATATCCATGGACTTTTATAATATGCCATACTTTGACATTTTTTTAACTGTATATCATCGCCTTAGTACAATAAGATCGTTATTCAAAGGGGCGATTGACTGGACTCAGACTTGTTCTCAACAGAGCGGACTTGTAGTCTTGTATTCCAGACTGAATACTGGTAAATAAAAGCCACAAACCCTAACAAAAAAATGTTACTGAATACTTAACAGTTCTCTTTATTGTCCAAATTTCCATCATCAGCATGTGCAGTGCGGTTGCTAAAACTACATGTATTGTGGAAATAAATTGACTGTGTTTAAAGATCACCTATGTTTGCATGAAAGGAATTTGAGAAAAAATATTGTAGTGAACAAATCTAGATTAGAGAGAAAGACTATAAAGTTTGTGGAGGTAATGAAAAGTATTTGAGACTGTAGAGGCCTTTTCACACATCTCCTTTTTTATCCATGGTGAAACCAACCCTGATCTGCCCCGGTTCAGCCCGGCAAGTTTTTGAACTGGATCGGAGAGACTACGTTTTTGATGAACTGACTCATACGACACAGATCACTGCGAAAAATGCAGTTTGGAACCAGGTTGAGTTTTTTAATCTTGGGGCCGATTTCACTAACGCTTTGAGATCATCGCTAAAGCTCAAATCCATTGCTAAACGGAGAATCGATCGCTACTTTGCGTAGCAATTTCCGTTTAGAGATGGATTAGGGCTTTAGCGATGATTACAAAGCTTTTAATAGTGAAATCGGCCCCTGGTTCCTACCAGGGTTGATTTCGTTCTGGTTTGGCCGTCTTACCCGGTTCGACTCGGGGTTGAAATTTTGTGTGAAAAGGGATGAAAAAGATATTGGGGTTCGATCCGGTTCCAACCCCGAGATTTTAGATAGTGTGGAAAGCCCTTAGGAGTAGGGAGATCTGGGCCCCGTTTCCAAACCTCAGCTCCGGCTCCGGCTCAGGCTCAGGCTCTGGCCGGCGCTGTCATCCTTATGCTGAAAATATAGGTTGTGGCTATTCATTGAAGCTGAAGCTCTGTTTTCTTTTTCAAAATAGAGTCTCTACTTCCAAGCCACAGCCAAAAGATTTCGATACCCATTATTTTAAAATGCTTTCACGAAATGGAGCAGGAGACGGAGCCTGAGCCTGAGACGAGGTTTGGAATAGGGCCCTGATGTCAGAAAAGCACCAGTACGGTACCACAAACAAATAAACATGCTTACAAATAATTATTTGGATTAATAAATTCGCAACCCTGTAAAATCAATTTATTGATAGGTGTCTCAAAACTCTTGAGTGAAGTGGACTCAGACTCAATATTTGGAAAGTTCAGATACAAGTCTAGTGCTTATCAGTGAATGCGTCTGTTTCAAGACAAAGGATTATGCCTTTATGGTACACAAACAGACAAAACAGCTTTGCTATGGTAGACCTACATTATCAAAGAGTACTGCAGACTGTGTGGTACTTGCTACATGATAGGCTTACATGTAGATACCATATGTCAATTTCCCTGATAACAATCACAATGTGCTTTCACAATCTTATTTATATACAGTGTATATTTTTTTTCTCGGGACTGTTTTCTTTTTACTTTAAGCAGTAGATTTGACCTTTGACCTAAGCCGCTTGGCGTGGGCCGAGTGCCCCCCCCCCTCTCCCCCTTCGTTGCTTGTCTGTGCCAGACATCAGATGGTAAAATGAAGCCTTGCAGCTGAGAACTGAGAACTTTGAAAGGGCAGATGTAGCTCTGCGGGATGCTTATTGTGTGGACTGGCGTTGCCGTACCCGTATCGTTTCAGGTCTCACTGTTTCATTTTTATTAAAGTGTTCCCACGTCCCAAATGGAGGAGTGGAAGAGTCTGGTACTGAAGTCGTTCAGGCCTCCGTAGGGAGTGGACTCTGTGAAGTGGTTATATTTGTAGTGTTGATTGTTGATCTCCAGTTTGGCAGTTGGCTTCTTGGTCTTTGCCTTGTTGCTCATGGTCATTGCCTTGATGCCCCTTGGTCATTGCCTTGGTGCATCTAGTCATTGCCTTGATGCCCCTTGGTCTTTGCCTTGGTGCCCCTGGTCATTGCCTTGGTGCCCCTGGTCATTGCCTTGGTGCCCCTGGTTATTGCCTTGGTGCCCCTGGTGATTGACTCTGTGCCCCTGGTCATTGCCTTGGTGCACTTATTGCCCCTTTTCAATGCCTTGGTGCCCCTGGTTATTGCATTGGGGCCCCAGGTCATTGCCTTGGTGCCCCTGGTCATCCTCTGGTCATTGCCTTGGACCTTGGTGCACTTATTGCTTTGTTGCCCCTTTTCAATGCCTTTCATTGGGGCCCCAGGTCATTGCCTTGGTACCCCTGGTCATTGTCATGGTGCTCCCTGTTTAATTGCCTTGATGCCCCTTGACCGTTGCCTTGGTGCCCCAGGTCATCATTGTAAAATGGGTCCTTTGCAACATTGTACTTTAAATAGAATGTCTTAAAGACATTGTTCTTTCGTATCTCAGACTTAAAAACCAAATCGGTCAGTGGGCTACAATCTGACTTCTATGTGCCATGTTTTATGATATTGCTTTGTAGCTATGTCATGGTTAGCATTTGCGAAAACCTTTTAATGTTGAGCAATCCTGTATGTCATTGGAACAAGAAAAAAGCTCTTGAACTGGTATACATTTTTCCAAGAATAACCTATGAATAATATCTTCTATTTGTTAAAGATGACCCTTTGTTTTGTCGAGAATCACTTGAGAGGGCAAATCATTTTTTGTTGTGGGCCAGATGGTTTATGTTCAGATACAAGTGTCTAGGTCGTAAAAACACAACCATTAAAAAAAAATCAAACCCATTAAAATACCAGCGGTCTTATTTACCTAGGCTACAGTTAAGCACCTGTCACATCAGTCACTCGTCATTTAAAGCAGGCTTAATGAATATAAATGTTAATTTCTGCCAGTCTTTAATTTTGAAGATACTTATATCTGTGTATTAAGTCTTGTAAAGGTAATTTCATACTTTGGTAATTTCATTAATTGGCAAAAATTTTAAGAAAGATACAGTTAAAGCCATCTGTGAAATTCCCAGTCCCATATGATGCCCACTTATTTGAGAAAACAGTGACAAATGCCCACCGTATTTTAAAAATCTTTTCATAGAATTTCTGATCTTCCGAAAATAAAATTTGTTTTAGGTCAATTGGTTAAATTGACTCTTTTCTGGATAAATACAGCAATTCAGGCAGAAATATTTTAATGGTATGTTTCTACCATCGCCATCTTTATACCCTGTAAGTTATAGATAAATCTGTGAAGATTTCTGTTTCGGTGTGCTACCAAAGTATGATACTACCTTTAAGAGAAATGGGGTAAAATGTTGAAACAGTAATAGTGCCGTGATGTGACAATTTCGGAAGTGCTGAAGCTTGTCCAACTGGGACTTTCAGTGTGGTTCTTGTGAAGAGCTTATTCTAGGTATGTCACCAGATAGTGTTGAGGACAAAAAGATGACTGTGTATATGGGCAATTCCACGGAAACATAAGTTAGTTACCTATTATTAGTGATGTTGACCTATTCCTTGATCAATCATTCTTGAAAGATTTAAGTGTTAAAATGTTTTATTGGAATCAGCAAGTATACCATTTTAGTATATGATTCCTTTATTTCCTTGAAATGCATGCAAATATGCAAGCAATAGAAAAAAGTCCTCAAACCATGAAAATACCCATAATTTTATACATATTTCATAAATTTTTCTTCCGATTATAAATGTCAACAGTCGTAGAATGCACAATTGGTAAGGCTGAGCTTCTGTTGTTTTGGTCATGGGTAATTTTCGCCTACAAACCCTGCAATCCCGGGCAAACAGATCATATTTGGGCTAGAATTACTTGCATCATAATGATTCAACAGCATCTATATTGACCAGTGGTGTAAGTGCCAGACCCTAAACCTAAAGTGAGAAATTAAAACCTCAACAATATTTCGCATCAGGTGACTCATCGCCACCGGTCAGAAATTTGTTCCATCCCCCGGAATAATAATCCAATTTTGCTGCATTATGTGCTGACCGGCGCCATTCATATGATCGGGATCATCGGTATAACTAACCCCCTCGGGCATTGCATTTTAGGCACCCCCACCGGTGGAATGGTTGCATCCGTGGCATATACATCATCATCGTTGGGATGGTATTGTATGGCATACCAGTCACCCGTTACTCACTCCGTAGACAGTGTTGTGTAGGCAGCTCTCTGATGTAGTACGTGGGATGAGGTTATGGCTAGTGTCCTCCGCTTCATCAACATGGCGTGAAGCCCATCACTAGTTGGATGTACTACAGTGTAATATTCTGAAGCAGAAAGTTCATGTACATGTACGTGCTTGCTCCGTCTTGTGACCTGCCTTGACGTTCTTGTGGATATAAACTCAAGATTTGTGGTTTTGAATTCAACTGTGCGAACCAAAGTGAGAGTATCTGGTGAGGTTGCCGAGGAAACGTGTTAAACTGCATCCCTTGTGACATCATATTGCTTCTTTATCCTGGTTGTGAAACCAAACTTAGAGACCCTCGCGAAAGGAACTTTACCAAAGGTTTGTAGAAGGCGATGTATTGTATTCTGTAATAACTCTTAGATTTTCCTATTTAAAGGTAGAGAACATTGCCCGATTTCACGAAACTTTACGCAGTTTCGTAAGTCCACTTACGCCACGATATTTGTGGATAATAACAAAACTGGAAATTGTGTTTAGAATTTATGGTTGAGCCAATTTGAATTTAATATCCACTAGAATATTTGACACTTCATTCTATTGAATATTTATACATTGGGTCAGGACTGGTGCCCGATCTTAATTAATGAACACTTTGAACAAGCCAGAAATGAAGCAATTTTATGACAGAATATTTTATAATTGTAGACTTGTTTACTCATTATTTCTTTTGAAATGAAGTGTTGTTTATCTGTGAACAAAGGCCAGTTATATTATTGCTGGCAAAGGCTTCAAATGAACAAATTGATAATTTTGAAGGTTTATGTTTTTTGTTCTTTCTTCAGATTTTCGTATTTGAACAGAGTTTCACAGTTAATAGTTCTTTTTTGATTATTTATGTGACCTTTTCAGTAGGCCTACAGATTTTGCATACTCAGAACATAAAAAATGTCAAACCTTACATGTTTTTTGTGTACGTGCATATTGTAGCTAAGGTACAGTATGTACTACACTTATGCAGTTTGGACTATTAAGACCCATGTTTAGACTTAACCCAAGGTCAAGACATGCAGTGCGTTCACACAACAATTAAATCTCAATCTCTGTGCCTCGCTTCACATGTGTGAATTGATATGCAAATTATAGAACTAGCAATGAGTCATGGGGCATATCCACGGCTTAATCGCTCTATAATCTCCTGTTTGCTGTAAAGGATACCCCGGATAAAATTATATTATCTTGTCAAATCAAAACGGGAAAGAAAAATCTGACATGGCCTTTTAAAAAAACTTTCCTGAATTTGTCCAAAATGATAGCGGAAACACGATTTGGGGAATTTGGGATGGCAAGGATTTTAAAAAAAATATTGTGAGCTTGAAATTTAATATGAAATTGGTATTTGTTGACTCTTTTGCGGATTGACAAGAAGTGTCAAGTGAAAGTATATGAGAAATGCATTGTGGGATAGTTTGCGCTGCAATAGGGCTCCGTCAAGTCGCACATTGCCCAATTAACTTACACGTAAACGTAGTGATATTTTCCGAATATCCGGGTAACTATAGCTGTCGATATAAAGGGCGTATTCTATAAATAGCTCGAGTGCGGAGCCTTATTCTGTACACAAAATCCCATAAACATGCTATCCATATGAGAGGGTCTGGTTGAATTGGTCTTTGGCCGACAGACGTAAAATGTAGATTTTTCGGAAGGAATGCGGTTTTGCAAAGAATGAGTTGATGACACGATGTTCAAATCCTACAAAGTACAATAATAACAAGTTTATACAGTGTCATGTATAAAGTCCTGTAGCACGTACATGAAATACTGTTCCAGGCCTTGAATTTTATTTTGAAAGGGGCAAGGCCACTTTTCCATAACAAGGGGCACTTCCATTGGAAAATCATAATGTCTATGGAAACATTTGAATGGGGCACCAAGGCCAAGAACCAGGGCAATGAAGGCCGTGGCCTCTGTTAAATTACAGGCTTGCTGTTCCCATAAATTTACCTCTCACCTTTTGTAGACAGATATTCAATACGAAAATTAATATGCAGGAAGATATGACAACATATCACCTTCAGACACATGATACAATTGTGTCTTGTACATGTCTATTCTCTTTGCTACACTCAGCCATTGTACATGCTCAATAACCATGAAGCTATAGCTAGCTGTGTACACATCTCAGCTTTTAATGAGTGAGTCATCAAATTTAATTCTTCTATCACTAGCGGTTTATTATCTTTAGCGCCGGTGTGCTGAGAAGCGGACTGTGTATAGTTTGTCCCATAAATCACGTTGTGATACTGATATGATATTGAAGGCTGCAAAAATGCCAGCAGGTTCTATGGAGTCTGTTGGGATACAGTCCTGTCCCGAGTGAAGAAAGAAATTGTTGAAAGTGAAACTATAGCTTCGCTGGAATTTAAAGGTACAGTACAGGATTGGTATAAACATACCCAAACAGAATTGTACACAGATTTTATACGTATAATTTTCAGGGTATGAAGATGGTGCTGGTAGAAACAAACGGTTACAATTTTTCCGCCTGAAATGGTGTATTTATCTACAAATTAGTAGTATTAAACAAAGACCGAAAACGGTTTTGATCTCGGGGTAAGATCAAAACCATTCTTGTATGTTTCCTAAGACAAATTTAGTTGGGTTATGGCTATTTTCTCATGACTTTGATGTCCAATTGAGTTCAAATTTGTACAGGTGTGTTTTTATATACATGTTGGATTAGACAAAGTGTGAGTGCTGTTAGTGTTTATACCAATCATGTATTATACCTTTAGGTTTTTTTTTCTTGGTGATATATTTTTTTTTCTTGGTGATATGAGGAGAGTGTGAACTTGGGAACATTTGGAATCAGAGTGGATTTGACAGAGTACTGTGCATATACAATGGGCCTTTGATTACCGGTACCTTGTAGTTGTATGTTTACTGCATCTTTTTGCTGTCAATGAAATTACACACGTATCAGATGTACATGTACATGTACGTACAAGTGTATCCAGTGTGCATGTAAATATCCAAAGTGTAATCATATATTGTGCCTCCATGATATCACTGGCACATATATTACTGTACAATGGACAGTATCTTTTGTACACGTGCATTGTCAATATTATAAACACTTTCGTTTTTGCATTGAGATGAGATATGCATTGTTTTAACAACTGGAAGAAGATATTTTTAACAATATCAAATTGATTGCTGAATCGGAATAACCAGTCATTTTTGGGTGAAATCTGCTAAATTTCAGAGAACTTTGTCATTGGGCAGTTGATGTTTAATTTAATACAATGGAACGCTGCTATAACAAACATGCCAGTATGCACAGATATCCTCTGTTACACTTACAGTGGTCATTTATCATAGTGATTTTAAGAACCATATTGAGTACATCATGTATTGTACACGAAAATTGGGAGCCAAGGATGATGTTTGATATAGCCAAATGTTTGGTAATATAGCGGTGTACTTTATAGTAGCGTTCCACTGTACATGTGTGTGCGTTTACATGCAGTTCTGTTAACAATGACGTAGCAGTGTAGTACGTGACTAGTAATTTGCATCACGGCTATTGATAAATAATGATAATTGAAATGACTGATGTTTAACATATTGTCAAGTCATCTGTCGTTGTCAGACTCATGCTGATGAATAATATGATTGTTGTGCACGTGCTGTTGTCTCTATTCAGAAAAAAAACCCAATGAAGTCTCTGTATCTCTTTTTATTGTGCATGTTTCAATGGGAGCTTGAATTATCTAGGCTGTGATATGTACAACGGGCATAAAAATGCTAATTGTTTGGGTTGGGTTTTTTTGTTGTCCTTCTCAAGTCAAGAGGGAGAGTAAATGATAATATTTACAAATGATACAAATCCGGTGTTTACTAGGTGGGATTTGTGGCTTCCAAGATCAGGGGGAGTTGGTGGGCGAAATGGTCGGCCTACAAATATTGACACATCTCCCCATCTACCATCAGGGCCAGGCCTGGTGTTTTCTCGGGAGGTATATATGGGGCTCCTGGTCATGCTATGTTTTCTCAAGTAGGGCCTATATGGTCTAGGGCTTCCACTGGCAAGTTAAGTCAACATGTTTGGCAGTGTGTATGCATGCAGGGGTCATGGCTCATGGCTGTCTCTATATTCTTGTGCATAGCCTCGGTGTGTTTGTTTGCACTGCGAAATCCTCAAGTGCTGATAATTAGTGGCATAGACTACCAGTTAAAAATTGAAACAACAGTAGAAAATACCGGGTGGTGCTGTTGGAATAACAGAGATTGAGAGCTTGTTTTTATTTAAAACACAAAAACGTGGTTTGTGATCCAGTCTCCCCCCTGTGAGGGTGACTGTGGTAGTGTGTGGTAAGCAGCTCTTGTCTTGTGTGATTTAGTGCAGAGGGTTAGGGTTAGGTCCTCCTTTGCAGAATGTGGTAATGTGTGGTAAGCAGCTCTTGTCTTGTGTGGTAGGTGCAGAGGGTTAGGGTTAGGTCCTCCTTTGCAGACTGTGGTAGTGTGTGGTAAACAGCTCTTGTCTTGTGTGGTAAGTGCAGAGGGTTAGGGTTAGGTCCTCCTTTGTAGACTGTGGTAGTGTGTGGTAAGCAGCTCTTGTCTTGTGTGGTAGGTGCAAAGGGTTAGGGTTAAGTCTCCCTGTGGAGATAGTGGTAGATGTGGTAATCAGCTCTTGTCTTTAGTGATAAGAGTAGATGAGGGTTAGGGTTCAATAGGTCCTCCTGTGGAGACTGTTATGGTGTGTGGTAAGCAGCTCTTGTCTCGTGTGGTAGCTGCAGTGGGTAAGGGTTAATATCCAGTTCTCCCTGTGGAGACTGTGGTGACTGTGGTTATGTGTGGTAAGCAGCTCTTGTCTTGTGTGATAAGTCTAGAGGGTTAGGGTTAGTGGTAATATCGGGCAGACTACAGTAAACAGCATTCTGACTAAAACTTAACAATGATGTTTTTTATTCCTAATGCCTTTGATATTCTATGTGGACAACTGTTGTTTGAATAGAAACCAGTTGGGCTTCTGTAAGGAATCATATTGCAATGTTGAGCTACATGTAGAAGCGTGAGGAAGTAACAATTATCACATTGCTGTTTGTGTGCTTCGTCCGTCTGTCCTGTCCGACCATCTTAAGAGCGTCTCGTTACCGCACATGTTGCTGTCTATATAATACCCTGAGTCACACTACTCACAGGGCGATTAGAAAATCATCACGACAGGACCAGCACATGGGAAATCTTGGTACAGACTCGCACAGCTCAATTCATTATGATGATTCTTTGACTCCGAAGGGCACGGCATCTCTGTATTGAAAAGATACCACACTGACAGTGATGCAGCCCCGCGATTATCAGCTTAAATTTTAATAACATGTAATATTATAAACCTCTGGAAATTAAATTTGCTCAGCAGTCAATGTAATGACATGAATTATATATAATGCTTGGGTTTAGGAGGGCCTGATGTTTCGATCCTAGCAGGATCTTTCTCAAAGGCTGCTCAGGGTTAGGAGGGCCTGATGTTTTGATCCTAGCAGGATCTTTCTCTTTGAGCCTTTGAGGATCCTGCTACTTATAGGATCGAAATGTCAGGCCCCCCTATTAAACGCTAAGCAGCTTACAGTTTGGATGGCATTACATGACCATGATTTTGTTTCAAATTTAATTTGATTGAAATTTCATCCATTGATTCCATTGGGGCAATAGAAACGGACTGGAGATCTGCAATGAAAAAGAAAGACATAAAACTAAGACTCCCAATTCAATAAAAAAAATTCCTCACTAATAAGAGGCCTATGATATATATATGTAATAGGATCTTATTAGTACAGAGTTTAATACTGGGGCCAATTTCATAGAGCTGTTTAAGCACCATAATTTGCTTAAGCACCAAAAACCTTGGTAAATAAAATCAGTATGTCAACCAAAACTCCTTGCGAATGTTATGCTCATCAAACAATGGCCGAATACAAGTCAAAAGCAGTAAACATCACATGAATATTGGTTAATCCTGTTTGTACACACAATGTAATATTTGCGTCGCAATTTGAATTGCGACCCAAATAGTCACGCTTTTTTGGTGTGTGTGAACGTGCCTATTGTATACCGAACATGTACCTTGGGTCTCACATTTTGTGTGGAAAACATACTGAACACTGTTGTTATCAGCCTAATGAACGACGGCTATAACTGACAAGTTCCGGTGGAACCCGTTGCATTCGTCATAGCAGGGCGTTCAACCGTAAATGTATCATACATTCCAATGGAATGACGTTTCTGCCAGCGGAAACATTTCCAAAAACTTCCGGAAGTAATGGATTAGGGTTTTCATAAAAGACCACTAAGCACACAGTAATGTACTTGGTATTGCATTGTCATCCTTTATAATGTATTTATTCCCCAAAGTCCCAATGTGTTATCCCAATGCAAACAGTGCTATTCAGAGGGCGTCAAGCCCAGAGACTAGAAACCCTATTGTGTGGAACAGATTCACATTTTTTGACAGTTTCCGATGGTGTAAACACCAGATACAATGGAGTCACTAGCGCCAGTGGGGCATAGCATAATGGAGTTATTTTGCGGTGAAAGTGAATAGGACTTAGTAATGATGAAAGCTTTGTATAGCAACTACGCTATAACGGTTTGCAGTCTATTATTTTGTGTGTGTGATATGAGGACAATTTGTGTCGGAACTGAAACAGAGAGTATCAGGTTTCTGAGAATTTGAGTTCAAGAATAATGACTGGGTGTCAAGTTATTTGGGCAGTCTTTTTTAGAAGAGTTTGTAAACTGAGAGGAAAAGTGCTAGGTTGACCGTGCTGGACTTAAAATAGGAAAAGTACCTACACATGTATCACATTGGTAAAAACTACAAATGATTTTAGAAAAAAGTTCAAAAAGTACAGGGCTCTAGCCTTCCTTTGTTTGGGCACCATACTCCTCAGGGATGTTTCAGGAGTGAAAATATGGCTTTTCTGACCCTCCCGAAAGATAAAATTGTGAAGTACACAAAGATTTCCTTTGATGATAATTATGCATGCACCAAATCCTTGGGTCAATTTCACAAAGACTTACAATCGATCGTAAATTGAGTTACGGAGGATAACCCATCGTATCCTACGTAGGGCTTCAATTCATCATAAGTCCTACGATTGATAGTAAGATTCGATGAGTTATAAAGTGAAATTGACCCCAGTTCTGATTTGACAGTGTACAATCAGTGCTCCATCAGCACTCTTTAATCATGCCCCCCTCCCTCCCATTCCCCCTCCCAATTTTGTATCTTTGACTAAAAAATTCAGAATGGTGTTGAACACATCAGTCAATCACTCTATCAACTTTACCAATTACTCTGTTTTTACTACACAGCTCTGTGCCATGCAGTGATGTACCTGTACATCTATAGGCCTAGGCCTGCCACCTATCATTTCAATTCTCGCCCACCTATTTCGAGGAAGGCTTGAGAGGGAGGGGTGGGGGGAACTGGCCTCTGTTTTCCAATCCAGGCTTTGAGCTAGACACAGTTGATTGCCATGTTGTGTCCCCAACATGTCAAAAATGTGGACAAAATATCGGTGCAATTTATGACCTTGTCAGGGCTTTGATAGGGGGCGGGGCATCCAGCCTACAAATGGACTTGAGTTTTGTATTACGCAGGCCATTTTTATTGAGAGCAAAGGAATTTCAGAATGAGAGACATTCCAGCACAGGCCCAAACAACTGCCTTAAATGTTTGTCTTGTTTATTTATTTGTTTTATTTCCGGTGAATGGAGATTCTTTCAAGAAAAAATCACAAATTCAAATTTGTTCATAATGGGTGCATTCGTTTAGCTCACCTGGGTCAGCCCTTACTGGGAATGGTCGTGTTTTACTGCACAAAACAAGCGAGAGAATGGGGACGAGGTTGACTGGTGTTGACCCGGGGGAGCTAAACGAATGCACCCAATGATCGTTACATACAGATACAGGTTTTAGTCATAATGTCTGAAATGATCATGTTTTATTGATTATTGGTTAATTGTAATTCATTATTATTGATTTTCAAACAATTTTACAAAATGTACAAAGGGAATGACATATGAAGTTGTACAAGACACTTTAGTGATTATACATTATTATTATTATTATTATTATTTATTTCTGGTAATGACACCAAGGATTCCTCAAAAGTGCCCTAGGCACTGTAGCTCGAAAGCCTGATGAAACCTTTTATGGAAAGATGATGAGAAAAAGATACAGTTTTAGAGGTGGGAGGAAAACCCCAGAGTAATATTCTGGGTAAAACCCACAGCTTATCAGGTAGGGACTGAAAACCCAATTGATCCACTTGTGGACCGAGCCGGACTTGAACCCGGTCCACAGAGGTGAGAAAGGCGAGGAAAGAACTGCTACACCAACCTGACTCTCCTATACTTAACACATTTATAAATGTACAACATAGCATTTATTAAAGTTCAAGCACACCGTTGAATTTCAGTTTCAGTATTAATTTAATGAATCTAGTAAAAAGTACACCCTGCAGTGTATGTTTACACTGAAACCAAGACATCTCTGAATCATAATTTTCAGTTAAAGGACTTACTAAAAAATAGACAAACTCAGGGTGAAAATCGGGTATAATTTGTCACATCGAATATTAGATCTACCAGAAAGTGAGACCAGGAAGTGTTTACATTATTAAGTTTTAAATCCACGTTTTGTCCACGGTTCATATTTCGCATTTTGACATCAGTATCGACTGTTTCCTTCCTGGGTTTTTTTTTTTCACATCGATTCCGCGAACTGATCCGACTTTTTATGAGGTGACATCATCCTACAAAAACAGTCTCTTTCAGGATCTTTCCTCCCAAAGAGCGATAGATAGGACCACTCTGTTCACCGTCAAGAGGTTTTTATATCTCACTCGTCGTTCTGTAGGGGCTCGTTATGTCAAACTTAAGCGTCCTGGGTTTGTGAAATGTCAGAATATGGCCAAAGTAGAAAGATCTGTGAATTTACCAAGAGAGCTTATTTAGGACATGGTTTTAGTCTGAGAGTATCCTGGTGTCTCTTGGACACTTCGTTTGGTCCTTGTTTCATCCGGGGTTTGCATAAAAGTCTCGCAAGTCGGATATTTTGGTCACCCTCTGCTCAAAGGCAACATCTGTGTCATTCGGACATACCAGCGAGTCTGACTTTGAATCGTAAGCAAGTCTGACGTCATCGTTGCTGGTGGGATACATCCCAAGACTCATCAGCTGATTTCAATGTCAGCAAATGAAATAAAAAACCTTAGGAACATTCGCAAATTCATTTGAAAACATCCAGAAACTGTAAGGCCTATGCCATTGACGGCCTGGCTTACGCACTCCAGGAATTGTCCTACAGGTTCCTTTGACAATACCGAGGACATACGGAGCCTGAGCCTGAGCCTCTGTTTCGTAAACCTTCTAGATATTAACTAGAATGAACGATTTCTCCAAGAAGCCATTATGATCAGCAATGGACTAGCTACCTTTAAAAATGGAGACCTCACAAAACCTCAGAAATGATAGGAACGGAGTCAAGACAAGCCCACTGATGCCATCAGTGATATTAGGCATGTATTCCAATCGCTCACCATCCGATCATTACCTCTTGCCTCTGGGAACTCTCGCACCCTGGCACCTCCGTGTTTTTAACATAGCCAGGTAAAGTTACATGCTAATCATGAACATAATACTGGAGACAGCGCGGGTACAAGACCTCGGCCGGTCCGGTCGGGGCATCCAGCCAGTATCAGTGCCTTCTCAAGTTCATTGTGGAAGTTCTGGGCGCAAACCATCTGGTGACCGTATTGTGTATGTCAGATAGGATCTTTGACAAACAGATTGAGTTTATTGTGTCTTGTGTGGCTTTAGAGAGTATACGGTTATCGCTGTTTACAGAAACAGACATATTGGGGCTTTTCACACTATCCAAAATCTCGGGGTTGGAACCAGATCAAATCCCGAGATTTGTTTCAACCCTTTTCACACTGAGCCAACTTGGGTAGGACGGCGGAACCGAATCAAAATCAACCCTGGTAGGAACCAAGGTTTAAAATCTCAACCCGGTTCCAAAAGTCTGCATTTTTTGCAGTGATGCGTGTCATATCATAGAGGAAGGAAATGAACAGGTTCACTAAAAAAACGTAGTGTTAATGTTGCATCTCTTCAAATTCAATCTGATTCAAAAACTTGCCGGGCTGAACCGGGGTGGATCCGGGTTGGTTTCAACACAGATCGCAAAGGCGATAGTGTGAAAAACCATTTTTCACTAGGTGCTGTACTATTTTGTGTATTTAAACAAGTTTGTATGTAACTTTGTGTATGGAGTTTGGACAAAGTGGAAACAATTTTAACTGATTCAAATATTAAACTGATATTAGCTGTACTTGCTTGGGCAAGTTGCGCAGTGACCATTATCGGCTAAATTACATGTAATGCTTGTAGCCTGTAAGTGAATAATTTTCCCAACCCCGTCTCTTTAGTTTATTTTTACGGTCGCTCCCTGGCAAACATCACTCATGTGCCAGGATACATTACCTGAATAAGATATCCGAGATGTTGAGTACCCACATACATCAATATACCCACTGCTTTGTGAAAGATGAGAAACATTGCCCTGGGCACAAGGTTGCATTTCGAACTTGGCTGGTACCACGCCATGTAGGACCATTG
Organism: Astropecten irregularis; assembly: GCA_963971285.1. Classification (NCBI taxonomy): domain Eukaryota; kingdom Metazoa; phylum Echinodermata; class Asteroidea; order Paxillosida; family Astropectinidae; genus Astropecten; species Astropecten irregularis. The sequence goes on from OZ020255.1 coordinate 9,667,866, forward strand.
TGTATTTCAATGCAGAGTGCTGCAGGGAACAGTTTAAAGGCACAAGGTTGCATTTTGACCTTCGCTGGTACCACGCCATGTAAAACCATTGTGGTTTTCAATGCAGAGTGCTGCAGGGAACGGTTTAAACGGACAGCTCAGTCAACAACCATTCTTATACCATAACTTTTCTATTGTGTGTAATTTCGGAACGTGACAACCAGTTTAGCATGTTTTTATAAAAAGATTACTAAAATTACATGTATTTAGGCAGCTTTAAACATCATACCACCAGCAGTTCTTGAATTTCTCATATTCTGTGGCCTTCTTTGCTCTTTGGACTATCCATTTCAAAAATAAGTGCACATTTACAGCAAAAATGGCTTAGATTTCCCTTCAGAATTGAATTTCAGGCCTTCAACTGAAATGATGTGAAATAAAGCATTCAACTTTGCAAGGATGCACTTTTTTTAATCCCAGCAGGATCTTTTCTCTGTAAGTCACAGGACTTTGAAGGAAAATTATAGTTTGGGCTGTTGTGAGCTGTTTTCGGTGAAACTTGGATTGTATTTTTCATGTCTGGAAGATTTCACATTCCGCAGATTCTGTGCATAAGGGTTAAAAGCTTTTTTTCTGTGTTTTGTAAAAATTTTCCATGGCAGAATTCCAAGCCTGGCGATATCGCTCCCAGGTATCAAACAGAATTCCAGAAATAGACCAAATTCGCCTCAAAACCAATCACTTGGGCACGCTGGCATGCTGTGATCTCCAGTGGGATGGTGTGGAAATGGCTAATTTCGCTCCCCACGTCCACCAAACGCCAACCACCACGGGGTGTCAGTAGTGGTCAACAGAAAAAAATGCCCCGACATCCTGATCATACCATGAGAGAATATAGAAACAACAAAAAAATCCCTGTGGTATGACCCCTCATTGCGTCCTAAACCAAACACCGGATATCACCACATTGCGCTAGGAAAACTTTCATTTTAGTGTATTTTCTTTGCGATCCTTCTTATAAGAGAGTCCGGGCAGCATTCTCACAAGATTTCATGAGAAAATGTTCTTGCCGGAACTTTGGATTTGGCAAAAATGTTTTTCTTGTATAATTAGGTTATCTACTCCATACATGTACATTCTTTATGTAGGGCCTATAGCCTACATGTATATGTATCTTTTGGCGAGCTGCTGCAAAGCAGTGCGAGTCTATGTAACACCGATTTCCATCCATCTGTCTGTCCGGCCTCGTGAAATGTTAACGTTTTTTTATTCAGATGAAAAGTTTTTCAGTGCTTCATAATAATAATAATAATATAGACATTTATAGTGCGCCTTTCCACAAAAGTGATCAAAGGCGCATTACAAAAAACACAAGTAAATCAATGAAAACAAGAAAAAAGGAAACAGAAGAAGACAGTATTTAGAAGAAAGTTAGAAAGATAGGTCACCATGCCAGTGCCCAAACCGCAGTGTTGGGATACGTCTGTCCTGTCAACGGATAACTAATTAATTAGGGAACGTTTTAATTTTTGGGAACGTAAGAAAATTCATCTCTACAACCTCAAATTAGAGTTTATACTCTTAAAATTAGTTATTTTAATCCGGAAAGACAATAGAAAAATGTGACATTTTTTATTTTTATTTTAATTGGCTATCATGTTTGTAACTGCACGTAAGGCTGCAGCGAGCCGTGACAGCTTCGCTGTTCTAGTCTAAAGCTTTATAAAAAATGCTGTTTGTACTTTAAGAAGTGAATTATATATGCATGTATATATGTAATATTGATAATGTGATTATGATAATGATGCGGTTGCCTTGGTTACAACTTGGAAATAATAGAAAGAAAACATCTCGATATCTTGGTAAAGGCCATAGGGGAAAGACGCACACAGTTGACAGTACTCGATTGTGTACATGACCCTTGTTTGTAGAAGTGGCCTGGCTTCTATTAAGCAAACACGCAATCAATACAATGTGTTTCATTTTAAAGCTTCCTATTTCTGTCCATAGTTGAGTGGTTAAGTGCTTGTTCAGTCAGAAGTGTAGTTGACTCTACAAAAAGTACAAAGAGTTTCAACATGGTGTGCATACAGTCGTACATTTATCTAGGTACTACAAGGGGTCGAAGTACACATTTATGCAAGTTTCTATCGACCCTCAGAAAAGATGATGACCAATTTTTTGATAGACCCTTTTTCAGATGGACCAGAAGTGTGCAGTAAAGGTACCTGAGAAATACGTTGTGGAATAGTTTGCGCTTGATTTGTACACAAAATCCCATAGACCTTTTTCACGGTGCATCCATCCCCATTCGAAGCAGTGTAATCAAACCGAGGCTTGGATTCGAAATAGTCTGGTACCCGTTTTCTTTTGTGAATTTGTGTTATGTTTTCCAACGGGTGTACAAGGAAGGCGACAAAAATGGATGTGCCGTGAAAAAGGCGTATAGGCTAGCTATCTGCGTCAGTGTGTCAATGTAAGTGAGCATCCCCATGGTACACTTTTCCAATGGGGCTCCGCGCTCGTGACGTCACATTCAGATGTTCGGACAAACAAGTAGCACGTTGTCCAATTTACTTACACGTAAACGTTGTGATATTTGTCTGAACATCCGGGTAACTACAGCTGTCGATATAAAGAGCATATTCTATAAATAGCTCGAGCGCGGAGCCCTATTTATTGAGACAAAGTCGCAGTTTTCCCCACAAATTTATCACCACATACATGTATTCCCAAAAGAATAATTCAATATTTGTTCCCTGATTCTGCTCTTGAAAAATGAGTCTAATTCTTACATTATATGAAGTATTCATTGATTATTATTTGAAAATTCACTGATGAGTAGCGCATGCACACCGTACAAGTATACAAATTATCATTTGTATCGCATGAAAAATTTACACTCTCATATGCACCTGTACAACACAGCATCTGACAAATGATAACATATTGAATGTAGGTTGTACAGCGAACATCTGCATTTATTTAACGTCCTCCATTTTGTTTTATCACAGTACATGTACACGTATTTACACTGCACATGTACAATAATCAAACATGGAGGACATGTACATGTAGGCGTCCGCTATCAGATGGCGTCGCGTCTACAAATTGCCTAAATGGTTGTATTGATTTAATTGAGTGGCAGGGAAACGATGCAGCATCAATCTTACTTAATGAACATGTACACCTGTGCTGTACAGTAGCGTACTAGATAATAATGATAACAATCTATGGCTCAGAAAGATATTTCAGCATGGGCATGCAATGTACATTACTTGTACAATACAATGTATGAAATGTTATCTTTGAACGGTCAAGCACTATGCCTCGTAATTAAGGCAATTTATTTCTGGCGGTGTACAAACATTTTTTTGTAATGTTGAAACACTATCTAGGTTGAGAGATGTTTTCTTATTAGCATAAATTAAAATATTTTGTGCAGTACAGAATAAAAATTTTCTTTGTGTGATAATTTAAGTGTATTGATTTTAGCCTTTGAGAAAGATCTTGCTAGGATCAAAATGTCAGGCCCTCCCAACTCTGGGCATTTGATATATTTCAGGTCATTATTTTGGCTGATGAGCAGTTTGCAGCAGTTTATTACTTGTATTTGATATGTATTAATTTGAGCAAGTTATAATCTTGGTTAAATGTTTTCTGGGTACAGTAAGATATTGCCTTTGAGCAGTACATTAAAATGTTATCATGAACATAGTTATCATGTACATCAGTGAAGGGCAAGCCTTTTTGCAATATTCTTTAGGACTTGATTATGCAAAGTAATAAACTGCTGCAAACTGCTCATCAGCCAAAAATGACCTGAAATAAATAAAGATGCTTGGAGTTAGGAGGGCCTGACACGTTTCGATCCTAGCAGGATTTAGCCCTTGAAAAACATCCTGCTAGGATCGAAATACGTGATGCCCTCCTAACTCCAAGCACTTAATTATGTACACGAACATACCAATACGTGTACAGCTTTAAAACACATTCATCAAACTTTAACCATCCTCGCAATTTGACTAGACACATTTCTGATACAAATTTTTCCGGACTGAAAAAAAAGAAAAAAAAAGTCAAAAGGTGAACTTAAGTGCAGTTTATGATAATAAACAAAAATATACCGAAATACAAATTACGAGCGTTATGATTGCGTGCAAAGCGTCTGTTATCTTGGGAGGCCATGAGTTCCGTCAGCAGCTGTTACTGCCTAGCAACGGGATTGCGCCAGCCTTCAAATGCATCCATCACAACATCCATTAAGCCAGGAATTTTTCAGGGGAGTCCAAAAATAAAAAATGAAGAAGAAGGAGTGATGGGTAGGAGGAGGTCGTCGTGTGATAAGTTTAGAGGAGAAAAATTATCTTGTCGAGGCCCACACAAGGTTTTTTTTCTTCTCTTGTTCACTGAAAATAAAATAATTCTTGGAATTAAATGAAATAGGTTGGGTTATGTTCATGATTGCAGGCAATTTTATGTACATCTATGGGATACTGTGGCATAGATGATTAGACTTGGCTCAATTTTTATGATGGCTCTTGTTGTCGACCGATCACAATTTGTGTTCTTCGTGAACTGTTTCATATTTTAGCAGTTTCTGTCGACTGTAAGCTCTGGAAGAGGCCAGCTTAATTTCTGGACCCAATTTCAGTTGCTTACTGTAAGCGTAGAAACAGCACTTACAGAAGCTGACATTTCTGTTCTTAATACTAGATCATAATTTGTCGATTAGTAAAGAATTTAAGTTAAGTTGGGTTTACGTATTTCACGTACATAAAACTACATATATGTTAGGATTTCTCGCTTTATAATTGGCTTGCGTACAAATTTGGTGCTAAACCTGTAAGCGTAGAATGAGGATCATAAGCACAGAATTCCTCAGTAAGCAAAGTCATAAATTTTGCCCTGGTCTTATTAGTAGCTCATAGTGACGTATCATTGTAAATCTTTACATGTATGAAGGAGGAAAGTGCTGCCACACAGTCTAATGTCTTGCTTATTTTGTGAAATACGCCAAGTAAATAAACCAAAGTTTCCTTCTATGACTTCAGTGAAATAAGCTGAAATAATCTTGAAGACCATCTCAATCTAAGGCATCCTGCATGATCTTCCGTTACATCTCAAGTATACCTCTTCCCCAATGCAGAGTTTTTTTATTGGCATCACCTTGAGGGCCTTGTTCCTTCATCTGCTCAAGGCTTAGCAGAGGAAAAAAATCAATTAATCGCTGGACATCTCCAGGCATCGATGCTATCAGCTCTGACCAGTGTGCAGCCGCAACGGTCAAGAGAAATTATCCGAGTGACCCTGGCGGGCGTGAGTTCCTTAATCACCGATCCAGAGGAATCCGCTTTTAATTATTTTCTCCCAGTCAAAATGAAAAGTGCAGATTCCTCGAGGCTCCGGGTTATCATGTGAAATGTTGTTTTGTGTAAAAGCGCACAAGCCTCGCGTACGTGTTTTATTTTATTGTTAAACAAATGTTTTTGGTTTTGTTCGAGTAAACATGATGAAGTTGTCGTTGGGAAGAGCTTAAGGTGGTGTGGTTGGTGGAAGGGGGTGCGTGAGCCTTGTGGGAGAGGGCGTTCTATCATACGTCATCTTTGGTCTATAGAGGGCGCTGTATCTTACGTCATCTTTGGTCCTTAGAGGGCGCTGTATCTTACGTCATCTTTGGTCTATAGAGGGCGCTGTATCTTAAGTCATCTTTGGTCTATAGGGGATGCTGTATCTTAAGTTATCTTTGGGCAAGAGAGGGCGGTGAACTCTGCGTCTTTAGACTTGAGAGGGCGCTGTATCTTACGCTATCTTGGAACTGGACATGGAGGATTATGACCTTGTTTCTTCCATAGCTGTATATATTAAACTGAAACCCTGGCCTATGTACATGTACCATGAAGGGCTGGAGTCCCAGTGGACGGTATTCACCTATAATGCAAATACATGTAGGCAGTTTGCTGCTCAAAACATAGATATCTCTATGCAGCTTATGACTGAATCTCAAGCTGATCTTCAACCTCTAGCAAAAAATTTGCTAAGCAATAAAAGTATTCCCTGCTTAGTGCTAAGCTTCTTTATGGTCTGTCTTTTAGGCTCGGGTCTTGTCTGTAAGAAGGTCCTTGTCATCATCCTTGATGACATTCAGAGTCTCAGTCCTATGAGATGCTGAATGAGAGAGTGTTGTTTGACTGGCTGAGGCCAACTGTCTGCTAATTATATACCTGAGTCTAGCCATGAGGATCGGGGTCATGCTCGGGGCAAGGGGGTATAGGTCTGCCAAAGGGACATACATGTAGATGTAGAAGCATCTGTTCGTCAAGAGATGAGAGACATACCTGTATGGTACATCAAGGTGTTGACCTGTATCTTGAATTCTTCATACATGCTATTAAGACTTTTAGCAAGAGGGGTTTCTGGGCATATATTTCTTCTTTGTGAGCAGTGTTTAAGTTTTGCAGATCAAACATTGGGATTTTGGGGCACCCCTCCTTCTTCTTGTCAGTAACTAAAAAGGCAAAGTTGAAGGCCCTTCATTTTCCATTTGTACCTATGTGTAGGGCCTAATTTACATGTACATGTACCTTGCTGATAATGTATGCTGTAGTTTGATGTTTTGGAGAGCCTTTCAACTTCTCTTACCCATGTTCAGTATGCTATTACAGTGGAACGCCACTATAACGAACACCGCTGTACCAAATATTTGGCTATACCGAACATCATCCTTGGCTCCCAATTTTTGTGTACAATACATGGTTCTTTAATTCACTATAATGAACTACAACTATAGCAGACGATATGTGTGCATCCTGCCATGTTCGTTATAGCGGCGTTCCACTGTACTACAATCCATTTGTTTATGTATGGTTGACATCATCATGAGCATTGGGAATTTAGCCTACAGTTCTCCTGATGACTACTGGAGTACACTTCAGTCAACATTTAACAAACATTTACGTTTTTACAGTGTTTGGAAAAGTGAATTGTGAACTAGTAATGTTTCTGTACCAGGCCGGTTAGTTGACCATATCTTGTCTCTTTTTGTAATTTTTTGTTCAGGGCTGACCAGGACAGTCAGAGTGACCACTCGGGCGACATGGATGCAGAACTGGACAGTGACCAGGAGCAGGATCTGGACAAGATGCTGGGGACCTGGCTGGGAGAGTTGGAGGTCATGACCAAGGTAAGCATCTCTGGAAAGAAGGACAGCAATCACTCAGGGTTCAAAATAACACAAGACCAGTATACAAATATCACATGGTTTGAGGGTGGACAGTCGATTCTAGCTCCTAAGGTGTTGGAAGTTGACAAACTATAGTTTGCAAAGCCTTGAGAACTAGTTTGTTAACTTGCAACACCGAGGCAAGCTAGAATCGACTGTCCACCCGAAATAAACCATGTGATATTTGTTTTACTATACCTCATAAATGTTCTTTATTGTCCATAATTAATTTGGTAGAGAAGTGCAGCAAACGGTCATTTTCGTGAACTTCATGTAGGGTGAAGTTCATGCAAGCGCACTTCAAACTAGGATAGATGCGCGGTGAGATGTTCCATGCGCAGTGAGATGTTACATGTGTAACAGTTCCTTCGGAGATAATCCCCGGCCTACTCGCTGGTGATCAGCTATATATCCACTGGCACTTAATGGTGAATTGACTAATTTTCATTTCAACTTTTTTTCTTTGCACCTTTCATCAACAATTCTAAAATGAAATTTCAAACCCCCCCGGTCAGTCCATAAAAAAGCTGTACATACAAGATGCATATCTGTCAGCGTTCTAATGGGTTGGAATTTTGCATTAACACCATGTAGATATATCCTCTTTTCTGAGAAGAATCAGTGGTACAGTCAACGTTTCAAACAGCGTATTCTGTTCATCTTCAGGTCTTGAATCTTTATTTGTTGATAGCTGCCTTCTCCTGTAATAGTTTCCTTAACCATGTCCTCGTATACATGTGTGTACATGTTCAAGACTCCAAGTGCATGTGTCAGCTGGCATCCCTGCCAGGGACTAGTAGTCTTGCACCTGTCTCGTCCTTCTATTACCGGCCTCACCTTGCCTGCCCTTGGCCTACCCTCACGCTGGCTTGATTTAACGTCCATTTATCACACTGCGTTTAACTCCCGGTCACCCCTTCAACAATGTCCAGTGATCTGCTTCATGTTTGTCCACCTGACCAGACCAGCATATTAAGGCCATTTCCTCCTACGCATGGATACACGGCTTGATTTCTACAGTTTTTAGCAGGGTGTTCAAATGCCAGTCAAGAAGCAAGTCAGGCTTGATGGCAACAGTCAATGATTGGAATGAAATTGTGATATTAAGTTAAGATCGGTATATGATTGTAAATTGTGCTTGTGATCATTGGAGAGCCTAGGGCTGGAAATAAATACAGCTGACTACATAATTAGCTCAGTGAATGAGTCAAAATAGAAAAGCAAGACCGATGGACCATTCGTAATGCACACAATTCGAAAAAAAACAACCTTAAACCATAAACAACAATAAACAGAGCCCTGGGCCCATTTTGCATAAAAATTGCTAATCAGCCCAAATAAGCAAATTTCAAGCTGAGCCGCTGAATACCGGCCATTAAGCAGTACATGGGGTTCTGGCCGGTAACCCATGTCTGGCCTGGCTTAGCAAGTTTGTGCACTTTAAGCAACTCATCACAAACTGCACCAAGGGTATAGAGCTATCGGTACTTGACAAGCTTTTATGCTGAGCATGTCTCAGCCGGGAACCCGTAAAGGGCAGTAGAAGTTACATGGAATTTTAGTTGGTAACCCTTGCTTGCTTAGCGACGAAATCTTTGCTTAAGCGAATTTTGCCCCAGGCTGAAGACGAGAGCTGTCTGTGAATGGTACCCTGCTGGTACACAGTGCACTTGTCTGATTGCCAGAGGCTCTCTTAGTCACCCCAGCTCAATAACGGTCCCAGACCGGCGCACTTCTGCGTGCCCATGTTCCGAATATTCCTCATGTCTGAGTTATCTTGCCTTCTTCTATATTGTTTGTGTACTGTCGTCTCCCTCTACCACCGTAAACCAAATTATGGTACTCAGGCGTATATCTGAAATCCAATTTGAAAGGGTCGTGTCTTGCGTCTGGGGGCCTGCATGTTGTTTTGTTGACAAGATCACAAGTGGGAAGGGTGTTCTTTAGGAAATATAGGGCGCCTGATTCTTGTAGGAGTAGGGAGTGGATGAAATGGTCTTCACGGGGGCATTGGAGGCCAGCTGAGGGGCCTGGTTATTGCCTTGGTGCCCTTTGTCATTGTTATGTTGCCCTGGTCATTGCTCTGGTACCTCTGGTTGTTGCCTTGATGCCCCTGGCCATTGCCTTGGTCCCCATTGCCTTGGTGTCCCTGGTCATTGCCTTGGTGACTTTGGCCATTGCATTGGTGCCTTTGGTCATTGCCGCAGTGCCCCTGGTCATTGCCTCAGTGCCCCTGGTTGTTGCCTTGTGCCCTGGTCATTGCCTTGGTGACTTTGGTCATTGCCTGGGTGCCTTTGGTCATTGCCTTGGCGCCCCTGGTCATTACCTCAGTGCCCCTGGTCATTGCCTTTGTTCCCCTTTCAAATTCCCAAGTAGACATTCTCCCAGTATTTGCTGTACAGGTAAAATTTGCCTCGCTCCTTTAAAAACAAAGTGGTTGCCCTGCGGTCATGTCTCAGTATTTGTCAGACAAACACTTGAAAGTTCTGAGTATAACTCAGACTCAGGGGAAGACCAGACCTTAATATTAAATCGGAATCCAGATCTGTTGATTCTGGGCTGATGTCAGTTGACAAGAAAAACACAAAGGACAGAAATAAACCTTCCCCTCTCGAAGACGTCATGTTTTTTTCCTGTTGTACTTTACAGAATTTGGACTGCACCATGCCCGAGACGCCAACCTCCCCCCTTGCTCCCATGGCGCCTCGTTCCAACGGTCTGGACAATTTCCAATTCTCCCTACTCAACCTGGAAGGTAATTTTTATACTCTCTAACCCCGCCTACTAATTTGCATAATTTATTCATTCATTTGCATGTTTTTAATATTCAAAGTGATTGTTTTCTTTTAAACAAATACACACAAAAATCATTTTGGTTGTTTGTTTATAAACTGTTAGTACTCACGCCAAGTTTTTCTCTAATATTTGAGTGTTCCCATGGTGATTGATGAAGAAGTTGCAATTTATTAAAAATCACAAAAATTAATATTAATTGTCCTTCAGAAACTCTGTTTGCATCAAAATATAAAAAAAAATCATTCCATTTGGAGAACTGAGTTCCGTTTGACATTTTCGAGATTTAGATATGAAAACAAAAATTTGTGACTTCCAACCAATAATTTGCAGTTACTTGTCGTTCGTGTTTATCGTTTTAAAATCGGTATGCCATTAGGAGAGCATCCCATCGCAGTTTGTCCTTGGCTGTCTGACGTTGTGCCTGCTTGATTTCATTTTAAATCCAACAAATTTTAATTTTTTTTCTTCTCGATTGAATGATCCAATTGTAACAATTTTTTGAACGTCCTCTACGTCTCCTGCGGCCATTTGCGTAATGTGATTATAAACCTCGACGATTATTTTAAAGGTTAAGTCTTTGGAATTGCGCGTTTTTTATCCGTTTGGAGTGTTTACGTGGGTGCCCCACAGTCAAGTGTCACTCGCTGGGTGCTGTATTCTGTGTGTTCGCGATCCCAATCATTTCTTGGCAGGCCTGTGAGAGCCCTTTTTTCAGCCCCTTTGAAAATGGCCTGGAAATTGCGTCAGAAAATCAGGATGCTGGTGTATATTTAGCCTGCTTTAAGCCAAGATGTTCAACGACAGAGATGTCAGGTTAAACCTTGTTGCGCTTATTTAATCCTCCCCTGATCATCCTTCTAAAATGGTTTGCCCTTTTAATGGTTCGCGCAGAGCGATGAGTCCTGAGACAAAAATACTTGAAAGCTAACATCAGGAAAATGCATCAAGCTAAGGATTTGAGGCTTGACGGTATACCGTGCAGCTGTGCAGCATACGGCAGCAGTATCATGTATCCAAGATGTAAAATGCTACATCTTGAGATCGCATCCGTGATGCTCCGTGAATGTGAAACCGTCCGTTGGCTCAGGAGGAGAGAGAGAGAGAGAGTTCAAGGAGCTTGTAAACTCGGTCCCAGCACCTGGTATCTGTTTACAAAGAAGAAATGAAAAAAAGAAAGAAATTTGACAGGTCTGATGGTACGAGACTGCGTTGAACTGCCACGGACATGTTACGAATTAAAAAAAACTCTTCGTGACTCATAACGGTCATCAATATTTCATTTCCACGGCATTAACTTAGATAAGGCAGAGTGGTTTGCCGGTGATACTCGCATTGTCGGGCATGTCAGACCCACGCATATTATGTTGATGTACGCTCAAGCTGATGCTGCAAAATAACAAAAAAGCTCTGCGGTCATCGAACTTATGTTTAGAAAAAGAATTGCGAATAAATGACGGTGCTTGAATTATTATTGGATGCGTAAGCCAAGGGGATTTTTCATGGAGTCTTTTACTATGTGAGTCAGCTAAATCCACATGGCATAAACAGACTGGATTCCTTTCTTGACTGTTGTCTCCGTGATTGCATACATGTATGCACATGTACTACGAGCTGCTTGAGACGCTGTATGATGAATCATGATCCCATCATAATTACAAACCGATGGAGGAAGGAGCTCGGGCAGAGGGACCCGTCAAACCTGGACGAAATCGAGTAAAAACAAAATTACATCCCATTACAGAATAAGTGACATGCAAATTGGGCCATTCTTTAGAATTCCAGTCTGACCGGCGGCTAATCTACCGGGGATTCGAGCAGACCTACTGGTTTTTCTTTCCAATAATCCCCTCATCCGAAGAAAAATTGAAAACCACAAGCGGCGTGCTTTTCTTTTGTGGACAGCAGATGAAAATTACCCTTTTTGCCCTCCAGTGTTAAAAAATTCAACCCGAGTCCGCGGGGACGGTATGACTCACCGAAATTGGCGGTAGAGTTTACCTTGAGAGCCAGATATGTTTCTCCTTGTTGTGGCTCGGGGGCGACTTGCCCTTTTTCTTTTCTTTCTGGCAAAGTTTTGCTAAGCATTATCATCGCGGCGTTGTTAGTCTACAACTTGACCTAACGTGTACTTTTTTTCATCTTGGCTTGCAATTGTATGTACTTACGGTACATCATCATACATTGGTAGCATACCAAAACAGAAATCTTCACAGATTTACCTACGACAGGGTATAAAGATGGTGATGGTAGAAACATACCGTTAAAATTTTTCTGCCTGAAATGCTGTTTATTTTATATCCAGAAAAGAGTAAAAACCAATTCACTCAAAACAATTTTGATCTTCGGAAGATCAAAAATCTGGCTGTTTTTCACTGTTTTCTCAAAAAGTGGGCACCATATGGCACTGGAAATTTCACGGATGATTGTTGCTGTATCTTCCTTGATATTTTTGTCCATTTGCATTTCTTTGACAAAAACAAAAGTATGAAAATTACTTTTTTAAACATTCCTGTGTTGTTTTGTCCTATCTTGCTGCCTTTATGGTAAGGTCATTTTATACCAAAAACAAATCTAATATTTGGAGAATCACGAAGACCTTCTCAACACCAGCCTCAGCCTTTCCCGGCAAGATGGTCCAATTTCCTGAGCTTTCCCCTCCGTCCCCATCCCAGCCTAAGCCTCCTAAATCATAGGATGAAGAGAGGACCTTTGGCTGCTGGAGATAAGACTATTCTCTCTGATCGTGTCAGAAATAATTTACGGTCACTCGATACACCCTTGCCTTCCATCAAAAGCCTGATTCTTCCAGAAGTCGTACTTTCGCTTTACCTCCCAATTGGGAGTTTCGTCGGGAAAAAGATTTCATTTCATAGTATTTTGTTCTTCTTGATATTAGTCACAAGTACTGGACTGCTTGTCCTTGTGGTGAAAATTTACAAAGCATTAATTTACATTCACATCACAGGGCTCGAAATATCCACTAGACCTTGGACCGAGTCTAGTGATTTCAGAGTCGGTCTAGTAAGTGTGTACTGCACTAGTCCGGCTGTCTAGTAATTTTGTTTTCCTTGCACAATTAAAATATTGTGCCTAAATTGACAATTATGGTTTTCCTATGTACATGAATGCCACAGGTCTAGTGAAAAAAAGTTCAGGTCTAGTAAATGCTTCCATCACTAGACCAGCTGTCCAGTGTTTTTTTTCACGAAATTCGAGCCCTGCATCATAGATATGAGATTATAATACACGATTGGTAAAGGTCATAGAACAGCACTCACACTTTGTCTGATAAATAAACCTGTGAAAATTTGAGCTCAATCGGACATCTGAGTCACGAGAAAATACTGAAAACTTGACTAAATTTTTCTTGTAAAACATAAAAAAAAAATTGTTTTGATCATACCCCAAGATCAAAACTGTTTTCGGTCTTTACTGATATCTGGATAAAAACAGCATTTCAGGTTGAAATATTTTAACGGTATGTTTCTACCATCTTTATACCCTGAAAGTTATATGTAAATCTTTGAACATTTCTGTGTGGGTGTGTTTCCAGTACTGTACCTTTAAAGGTATTGCAAAAAAAAAACTTTTTTCAATATTATTGTGAATGTACACTAATCATTGTAAAATGATATTGCTGTCATCGCAGGGGGACATTGTTCATTGCTAGACTAAATGAGTGTTCTAAAATGTGAAATGTTTTCCAATTTCCTGATAAATTTATATATTTTCTCACCCTCTTCCCTTTTCAACTTTACAATTTTACCTGTTTCACTTCCTCCTAGAAAACTGCATGGACAAATCTAATACATACATCTGCTTTGTATTATAAATCAATTATGTTTTTTTTACCTTCACCAAATCGTTTTATTTTTCTAACTCTAATTTTAGGTTCCGACAAAACTAATCGTGTAAACTGTTAATTCTTATTTCAGTCTTAAATTTAAACAAGTTTACGTTTGGTTTTGTTTGCATTATAAACAGTTCATTTGCCGGTTTTGATTTTGTTCATTTCTTTTTCTGTTGTTGATGCTTTTTACTAAACCAACTTTCATGATTCGTTTTCTTTTTCTCTTCGGAAATTTCTTGGGATTTGTGTTTTCTTTTGAATTGCGGCTTGTGGCCATCAGCTGCGAAGGACACATATGACACCAACCTACAAGGTAAATAATGCTTCCCAGGGTGATGAGGAATACCTGGGATTGAGGTTGAGAGCCAGCCTTTAGAAGCCTGGCATCTTTTCCAAACTTCGGCTCTGGCTTTGGCTCCGGCTCTGGCTCTGCCTCGGGCTCCATTTCGTGAATCTATTATAAAATAACGGGTATCAAAATACGGTTTGGAAGTAGAAACTCTATTTTGAACAAGAAGACAGAGATTCGGCTTCAAGGAAAAGCCACTACTTATATTTTCAGTATATGGATGACAGCTCCGGAGCCTGAGCCGGAGCCGGAGCCGAGGTTTTGAAAAGGGCCCCTGGTATCTTTTGTTTTTTAAGGCTGTGTCGCAACCTAATGACTTGGCTTTGGCTTTAGTGTAATGGTTTATGATTACCAGCCAATACTTGAGAATGAGCTTGAGAAATTGGCTTTACAGGCTTTGGCTTGCTGTTATGGCTTGAGCCTACCAGCCACTATACTACGGACCAATACTAACAGCTAATACTTGGCAGTGAGGTTGAGAGATGGCCTACTGAGGCTTTGGCTTACTGTAATGGCTTTTGATTACCAGCCAATACTAAAAGTAACAGCCAAAACTTGAGAATTAGGTTGAGAATTGGCTTTTAAGACGCTTTGGCTTACTACAATGGCTTTTGTCTTCAAGCCAAAGACTTGTGCACAACCTCAAGCCTCAGCCAGTTCATTAGGACACGGCTTTCACTCATGAAGTGTAATGTGTAGTATTAATAAAGAACAGCTAGTACATGTGTTACTTTGTTCACATGAAAGGTATAGGCCTAATTCATAATTGGACTACTAGGCTCTGTGTTTATTATGCTCTCAGATCTCAGGTTTAGTTCCCTTTATAAATATTTAAATATTTACAATTTCACTTCTTTCTGGAAATTATATTTCATTGAAAATGAAATTAAAACTGCTCAGTTGTGTTATTCTTGAGTGCAGTAAAAAACAACAGAGCTCATGTCTTTTAACTAGATGCATTTAAGTGGGGAATTTCAATGAGTTTTTAATGGGAAAATACGAGGATGGGTGATTTTATGTTTTGTGGGTGTAATATTTTGGTTCGTGTTTGGTTGTTGCATGGGATGCTTTACGTTTTGGAGCTAGGGGAATATGTGCAGACTTGTGCCTGTGGAATTTTTTCCCCGTGTCTACGTTGCATTTTGCTCGTGCCTTGCAGCAGTGAGATATAATATGCATGCCTTGTGTGTGTACATGTACACAGTTGAAAGTATGCTTGAAATATGACTCTAGCAAGGAATCAGTATGGGGTGCCTATTGTGCAAGTCATGTGCTAGCCAGTCTTTTCAATATTTGCTTGTCGGTACTTTGGGGTATATTTATAACAAACAAGAGCATTTTAAACCAAGACTACAACACTGGTTGAGAACTATGGGGGTTTACGAAACGGAGGCTCAGGCTCAGGCTCCAGCTCTGGCTCCAGCTCTGACATCCTATGCTAAAAATATAGGTTGTGGTATTTTTTTTTAAACTGAAGCTGTGTTTTCCTTTTCAAACCAGAGAATCTACTTCAGAACTGCAGCCAAAAGTCTCTATTTTAAAACCCGTTATTTGAAAATGGATTCCGAAAAAGGAACCGAAGCCTGAAACGGAGCCTGAGCCTCGGTTTCCTAAACACCCCAGGAAACTTGTATGCTTACATGAAGGTGCCGAAAATGCCAATATTTAGCCATTAATATTATGTACTGGTTTAAATATTTTAAGGCAGGGCAGTCTTTTTAAATTTCATTATTCACAAAATGGCACGCCATAGTGTTTGTAGAGTTATTGCATATTTTCACATGTTTGGTCGTTGTTGTATACCTTAGAATGCTGGTATTTTAATCCCTAAACACCGAGCACTTGATTTTTTTACCCGCAAGAGCGGTGCATATTTGTCTTGAGTGCTTGAACGTAAGGAAAACAGTCCGGGTGTAAACATATGGCCCACAGATAAACACTCATAGACTTGCAGTAGATGAACGGAGAAATTCCATTCCCATTTGTGGGGGAAGGCGCCAGGTTCCTTGACCTGCTTAGCATTAAATTTCTGCTAAGCATTTTTTTGCAGTGATTAGCAGCAATTATCAGTTAGTGTACATAGCATGGAATTGGTGTGGTTGCCTCTGTTTGTAGCTTAGCGTAACTTTGTCTTGTGTTGTAAATTGCTTACCTCAGTGTGTCTCAATATTTATGTGGCTTTGATTTCATTATTTGGCTTTGTGATTGGCTTGCTACAAATGTGTGTTTATATGACAGTGGCTGTAGTGGCTTCCCATAGACTTGTGTAGTATTGAGCCTCAGCCTCAAAATTTGGACACGGCTTGGATTGGTTCCAAATTTCTGCTCACTAAGCTAGTGAGCACAACAGGTTACCAGCCAAGATGCTGTGCAAAGTATACTGCACTTTGACTCGGTACTCTACCGAATCACGCTTAGCAAGACAATTTTGCTAACTAATTCTATAATAAGCAACTTTAAGCTTGATTTGCTCTCATTCCAACAGAATGCAGAGTATAAAACAAATCAATCTAATAATGAGATTTTCTTCTTACAAATCGTAAACCGGAAAATTGGCTTTTGAATTGGTTATTTTCAAAGGGCAAGCTTAGAACTGGGAACTTGTTTTCGTTTTGGGCTTTGGTAGAAATCTTCGACCGAAATAATCTTCTTAAACGTTGCTCCTGGGATCTTCACTCAATAGAGAGAAAAAAATGGATGAAACTCGGTCGTCAAACGGCACAGGGGGGCTCCGATCTCGGAATTTCATCCAGTTAACTTCAGCTTAACCTGGAATAGGAACCATTCCACAGTGGTTCAAATCTTGGGTCGAAAATACAATACGCATGATCAGTTATAGCACCGCATAGTGCACAAGGACCTCCTTTGCAGTGCCTGTGCTACATTGGGCAGCATACAAATCTTGTGCCAACGTTGTGGAATGAACAATTTATCTAAATTGCATATTAGGGAGACACTTTAGCGTCTGAAAGTGAACATTTGGGAGACATCTGCAAATAGGGAGACTTTTCGGTGTCTCCATTATACCAGCTACCTTTTAAAGACATATATGTGTACTGTCCATATTTTAATACAAGACACAAAATGCGCTCAATATGAACATATGTCAATTTGAATTTCATTGGTTTGGAGGATGTTTAGAAATAGGTAAGTAAAGTTTGTGCACGACCCTATGGGAAAGTCTCCCTAATGACCCAAACCGGGTAATCTTATAATAACTTTTAACAAATGAGGACATAATTTTTTTAACTTACCACTTTTTCCCTACATTTGGTCAGCTAAACTGATATACACTTGCCAAGTTCCTTATTGCTATTTATTATTATTTCGAGTATAAAACCACAATACCACGTTCAACTTGCTGTAGATGCTGTTCAAATCTTGTCATTCAGTCAAGTCCCTTTTGGGGATCAAACATAGAATGTCGTGTATTTTTAGCGAGATTGTTCCTCATAAGTAATGATAACATTGCAACTCAATTACACGGAAAAGTACAAGGGGGAAAAATTGTGTTTAATTTCTGCTTGTGAAGTGCTTACGGATTGTAGAACGAAATCAGTTGGCCAAAGGTGCAACCCTGTCATAGTGCAAGTCAATTATTTATGCTTTTTGGAGATTCTAAAAAAAATTCATCGTAGCAGGATCTTGAATAGAACTCATGAAATCATGCAATATGCTTCATGCACTATTTTGTATTTGAACTGTTGGCCAACTCTTTATTTTAAGCAATACTTTCTGCTTAAGTATTGTACTTGACCCTTTGTTATAAAGCTGTAAAATATATGCGTCTTCAGCTGGGAAGAAGTCCTCTGTAACTTCAGAATTGCTGACCAAAGATTGATTTTGAAATTGCAATTATTTGGCTATCACTCATAAGGAGTATTGGCTGGCTTACTTAGTAGTTTTTATTCAGTAGGGCTTTTTGTGCTTGATCAAAATTGGATTCTTAGTTACTTCTATGACATTGACGCCTAGGTTGGTTAGTGGCAATAATTTATTTGATCACTGGAAGTGGCAATCGTTGCCACGAGAATATCGGCCCAGCTTCTTGCGCCACGCCGATGCTTTGTTTTGCAATCCTGAATTTGTGTCAACCCACGCCTCCTTCACAAACGAGAATTGTGTTCAAGTTTAATCCGAAGAGGAAGAGGCTAATAGATGCCATACGTCTGAGGGGAATTCAGCAATATAAGAGGAAAGCTTACTTAGCTGCCAAATGTAATTTCCTGTGTAGGCAGTTATCATCAATCCCTTTGTGTAATAGCCTACTGTCAGCTAATATTACTGGTTAAGCCCCCTAGGATCAATGCACACGGCCCTCCCTTTGTTAGATCTAAACAATTTTTTTTTTTCAATTTTATAGCCGCCATATGTCAAATAATTCAGAAAAAACACCCCTGTTTTTTTTTAAGGACTTCAAAACAACTAGAATGGATTCTTATTCTCGTGGGTAGTTTTTGTTTTTGGTCTCGTAATTCGTCTTTTGAATTAAAGATGAACTGTTCCTTTTTATGTCATTTTTAATAAGATATGCATTTCAACATTCTTGTGCAGCAATAGCTCCGCACTTGTGCTAAAAATTAAGCACCGGATCTCAGACAAACATTGCAACCATGCAAACGTGTGGTGGGTGTGCGCGTGCATGTGCACTACGTGCAGTCAATGTTTGTTTGACATCCGGGGATTTTGTGACGTCATTAGTGCGGAGCGCTATTGTGAGGGTTTTGAGGGGTAAATGAA
This sequence comes from Astropecten irregularis, assembly GCA_963971285.1. Classification (NCBI taxonomy): domain Eukaryota; kingdom Metazoa; phylum Echinodermata; class Asteroidea; order Paxillosida; family Astropectinidae; genus Astropecten; species Astropecten irregularis. Next base: position 9,686,802 of record OZ020255.1, read on the forward strand.
AGTTACAAGCTTTCGAGAGAGGAAGAGCATTTCTGGAAAGACTTATAAGTATTTTTCAAAGTAGGTTCCAGTTTATAATATAGTCTGGTATCACTGACAACGTGATTCAGGAATTGTGCATGAATAAGCACTATAGAGGCGGGGTCCAAGACCCTTCAGTTTTGACAGGGGCCAGGTGCTCCTCTGATTGAAAAATGCATATTTCCTGTTTGTGAAAGTTCTGTTCCAACCAAACAATGGAACATGTCGGGTCATTGATATTGCCATCTCTGTAGACCAGAGACCTAATAAGGAACATGTCCTGGTATAGCGCCCTCTTGTGATAATTGGGGTCTTTCTCAAAGCTCGGCTCCGGCTCCGGCTTCATCTCTGTTTTCATACGCTGAAAATATAGGTTGTGGTATGCCATTGAAGCTGAAGCGCTGTTGTCCTTTTCAAACCAGAGAATCTACTTCCGGACTGCAGCCAAAAGTCTCTTTTTTGATACCTGGGGCCGATTTCATAAAGCTCCGCGACATGTCGCAAATCGAGTTACATAGAGTAAGGATGCGTCTTAACTCTTCGACGCGTCGGAAGTTTTATGAAATCGGCCCCTGTTATTTGAAAAAGGATTCAGGAAATGGAACCGAAGCTTGAGACGGAGCCTGAGCCTCTGTTTCGTAAACGCCCTAGGAAACCGAAAATAGGTGCAGAAAATGTCAATATTAGTCATATGTACTGGTTTAAATATTTTATGTGATGCATGACTTGATTGTTAGTTGATATTTGTACATGTACATTCTCCATGCCACTACTTGTAGTACAATATTTATAATTTTATAGATAACATATTTGATTTTATACATGTAAGATTGTCATAGTGTATTTAGGACGTAAATAAATGTTATGCTATTACCTGTATTCTTACTCATCTCAGTTGATTAGGATCTGCTGAATGTGAGAGTGTAACAGTGAATGCACCCAACTTGTTGAAACTTTGTCAAATCTATCTCTTGTTTTAGTTTGCATGTAAGCATGTGCTGTGCTAATTACTAGAAGGCTATTAACCCAGAGTTGGTCTCTGTTTGAGAAGATTGTGCTCTAATTGCAATGTTGTTTTCTGTCAGTTTGCATGTTTGCAGTTTGTGACGAGGCTGATGTGTGAGATTCAGGGTTTCATCGTTTGTCTTTGTCGTTAACGTTCTTAGATTCTCCGGATGTTGATCTTGATGCCCTCCTCGGCGATCTCTGCCAGATGGAGCAGAGTCTCAACGCCCAGATGGAGAACTGCAATGCCGCTAGCGACCCCATCCCCCACTTCCCCAGCTACAACCTCACTGATGCCGCATCGGTGACCAAAGCTCCGCCCGTCATCCACACCATCCCGGCGACCCCGCCCGTCTTTACACAGTCGAGGTCTCTCGCTGTTACCAAGACGATGGAGGAGGATGAGGATGAGGAGTTCACCATGCCGACGGTGACAGACTCTCAGCAGAGAGTACAGATGGACGATGCGTTGCCACCACCGCCTCCTCTAGTGATGGATGATGTCGTCGATAACCAGGCCCCCTTGCCTCCCCCACCCCTAACACCTCCAACACCCCCAACGGGGATCCCGAGCAGCCAGGTATCCTTCCCCCCTCCCCCACCTCCAAAACCCCAAATGGCGCCCTCTGCTGCCGCCGTACAGATCGCCGTACCCCCTCCACCGTCTGTCGTCACAGCGCCGCCTTCCTCTCAAAAATCACATCCAGCTTCGCTGACGATAGACACAGGCGGTACACCAACTCCGGTGAAGACAGACACGCCCAGCACCATGAGTCCTCACACTCCACTGAGCCCAGGACAGACACCTGTAAGTGCCACCTGATACTGCATTTCTTTCTTGATCTGGGGCCAATTTTACGGCCCTGCTTAGCACACACAAACAGGATTAACAACCAAATTTCCATGTGTTGCGCATCACTTGTGATTGTTCTCTGCCTGTTGTTCGCTGAACATGAATATCAAATGGTATTTTTTATGGTGGTTTGTTTTATTGAGCAAGACATTTTTGTACTAAGCGATGTTTTGTGCTTAGCAACTCCATGAAATTGGCCCCAGGTAATCTACGGGTTGTTCATTTGTACTTGATTGATAGTGAATTGAGGTTTTAATTAGCAAAACCAATGAGGTTTCTTAGTGGCGAACTTTAGTCAGGTACCACTACACAACAGCGTAATATGCATACTGCATTCCATTCGCACAAAGTGGAACCTGGCCTGCATTTCACTGTCTGCACGTATTTTAGTTGCGTGCATAAAATAGCAGGCCTTGCGCTAACTTTTCTTCCTGGCTAGCACACTGGGCCAGCTTACATAAGATTTTACTAGCCCGTTTAGATTTCTACTAGCCCGTACATATGTTGATCCATACCTTAACATGTAGTTCTTATTTGTTTCACTAGCCCACTGGGCAACCAAGGAAGCGAGTCCAGCTTGCCCGGAGTAGGTTTTGCTAGACATTGTACTCCTGGCTAGTACTTGAACCCTGAATATGTCTGCTGTACTCTTCTACACAATTGCCTGCCACTTACTGCACGGCCATCTTGCCAGGTCATATCTCTGTTGGCTATTTTATTCGCCGTTATCCTTTGATTTCCAGTACTCCATTAGCGTGAGGGTTAAGCTGCAGGATTTTGAAGCTCAGCTGGCCAACGACACCACCCTGACGGAGGAGGAGAAAGCCGCTAAGCTGAAGGCGGAGAAGATCAAGATTGCCCTGGAGAAACTCAAGAAAGCTCGAGTGCAAAAGGTATTAAATGACAGATGGCATAGGAATGTAAAATCTTTAAGAATTTTTGAAAATCAAATGTTTGGAGGTCTGAGAACATGTCAGAAAATTTTCTTTTGTAATACTAGCAGTGTTCACATGCATTGGAGTTGACCAGATCTCCAAGTTGCCAGTATAAAATTGCCTCATGCGACATGACCCTTTAAGACTGGTTTCCCTGACACTTGAGTGGTGGTGACATTAACTGTTGCCTTGCTGTGGATTACATACCCTTGCCAGTTCTTCTTATACAACTTTACACGGATGGTACAGAATTGGTAAAGAAAATACACTTCAAGATCACAGATTCACATAAAACTTACACAGTATAATGGTAATGCTAGGAGAAAACATACCATGAAATGTTTTTTGTCTGAAATGCCATATTCGTTGAGAAATAAATGAAACTATTTCCCGATTGGAATAATTCGCTTCGAAGCGTTTTATTCATTTGTTGAAATGTGTAAACAGGTTTTCACTATTTTTTCGTCACCCAGATGGCTGATTGACCTCAAACTTCTACAGGTTTGTCAGTTAAGGTATATGATGGATTACATAATGTGATTTCACTGTCAGCAATGGTTTTGTCGCAAACACCAGTTCTGTGCCATCCCTTTAAAGACCGTGAACAGTACACATTTCAATGTGGGGGACTAGTTTCTCCTTTGCTTTGTGGACATGTACCCTTAATAGCCCTCACAGTGTCTGTACTTTAGTCTCGCGCTGGCAGATTCACACTCTAAAGTTCTGCCTGCAGAATGTTGCATTCACCCACCAGCTTGTTGACTGGCCATCTCTCCGCCCCTCACCGCTCCAGGGGGAACATTATTTATAGAAGAGGTGTCTGTGAATGCAGAGAGCCTCATTAAACACACACCCAGACATTGATTACACACGGATGTTTAGCAAGCCACAGACTGCCCATGTAGGCATGCATTATGCAGGCAGGGCACAGCAGACAGAATATTGAGTGCTGGGCCTCTAGGCTACTTTTTTCCTTCTTCTTCTTCATCATGAAGGCTGAATGTAGCGTAGCTTCCTTGGTCCCCTGCTCAGAAACATGCACAGTTTTCATAATGCACAGACTAAAACTGCCTTATGGGACCTTTTAGGTATACCGGTAGTTCCCTTTGCCGCATATTGAGAATGGTGCATTATTTTAAAAGTGTCCTGATGGCACCAGCCTCTTGACCTTTAGGGTCTAGTTCCCAGTTCTGCATATTGAGGATAGTGCATTATTTTAAAAGTGTCCTTAATTGTGGCACCAGCCTCTTGACCTTTATGATCTAGTTCCCCTTTCTGAATATTCAGGAGTGAGCATTATTTTAAAAGTGTCCTGATGGCACCAGCCTGCTGACCTGTATGGTCTAGTTCCATTTTCTGCATAGGCAGGATTGTGCATTATTTTAAAAGGTGGCCTGACTGCACCAGCCTCTTGACCTTATGGTCTTGTTCCCTTTTCTGCATATTTTAGGATCGTGCATATTGGGAAAAGGGCACGATGCTCTTGCGACCTTTAGAGTCTTAGGGGTTGCATCCGAATCTGTTGTCTAGAGCTAGGTCTAGGTCTTCGCTCCTTTGGAAATATGTAGAGACACCAATACAGTAGACCTAGCCGTAGCTCTAGAAGCTGGTTTTGGATATGGCCTAAGTCTAGTTCCCTACACCTGCTATGTAGGATCATACCCTGTTTCAGACTGTACTCTGACCGTACCGACCTCTCATATGACCTCTCACAGCTGATCATCAGGATTTACACTGAAGACGGGAGCTCTAAGACGCTGTTTGCGGACGAGACGATGACCTGCCGACAGATTGTACACACACTGGTGGAGAAGAATCACTTGGAGGAGAAGGCAGACTGGGCCTTAGTGGAACAAATACCAGACCTCTACATGGGTAAGAAGTTAACCACACTCTACCATTACCTTCTTCCTCTTATCATACCATCATTGATGCAGTGTTTTGGTGAACTACATGGAGCCATTTCTCAAATTGTCTGGCTTTGTCTCATAGGCATCAAGGTGACCCAACAAGGTGAACCGAAGTTCTTGACAAATGTTTAACTTTGCTCACATCAAACTTTGTACAAGAATGTCATAAAGATTTGATCTTCCAACCCTCAGGTGGGTTGAGGACAGCCAGAGGATGCTGAAGTGGCTGGAACAACAAATTATTATCTCTTGGTCTCTCAGAATTACTTCTCATTCCCTGAAGAGCAATTCCCATCTTATTGAGTTACACTTGGATGTCCTTGGTATCTTGTTAACATTCTGTATTCTCTTAACAACAAATTTTCAGAGAGGATCCTGGAGGATCAAGAGCACCTTGTGACAGACGCCCTGCTGCACTGGAAGCGAGACTCAACAAGCAGGCTCCTGTTTGCAGACCGGAGAGAAAAATACGCCATCTTCAGGAATCCACAGGTACTGTCAAAAGTCTTCTTTCATATTGAGTACAATCTAAAGGGCCAGGTCCAGGACAGACAACCGGGCAAGGGCATCCTTAGATCTTCCTTGCAGCCTAACTAGTGAAACCTTCACTGAAGCGACGTATCTGGCAGTCGTTCAGAGGACAGTCAAAGTAAACTACTGGTATGAAACCAGCAGGCCAACAGGTTAAGACTTAGAGAGCTTAACCAACCTAATGACCTCTGTGGTGATCCAGGGACTCTAGGTAGAAGGCGAGGAAGGAACCTTGATGTTCCACTCAGTATGCCTCAACCGCCTTCTTGACACAATGCCTAAATTGAGAGAGGGGTCCTTTTAAGTCACTCAGGGCACGAGCAAATCATCCTGTTGGGATGCCAAGCTTGAAAGTGAGCAAGGCAGAAATATGCTGTCTTGAAATCAAGAGCTCGAGAGTAAAGAAAGCAAGATATTCAATCACTAACCTTCTTTGTTCCTTCTCTGCTCCACCAAAGAATTTCCTGCTGTCCTCTCACACGTCACAAGTGGCCACGGAGTTTGCCGAGAAGTCCAAGCAGACCCTCATTGATGAGTTCTTCTCAGAAGGGAGGCAGGGAGTCCCCGAGATCGAGGGACCTCTCTACTTAAAGTCCGAGGGCAAGAAGTCCTGGAAGAAGTACTTCTTCGTCCTGAGGGCCTCTGGGCTTTATTACAACCCCAAAGGGAAATCCAAGGTGAGTGTCGGAGAGATTAAACATGAAGAGACTCTCATCCTTCAGCCTGGTCATATCTCTGTTGATGTGGTTTGGTCACAAGTTGGGCCTTCTCATATTTTTAATTGTGTGGTACCATGCATCTGCTCAAAAAGTAGTCATAAGCTCTACTCACCCAATACCATGATCATTATAAGCAGTGAACTGACAACATTCTATAGTAGAGATGAATTGTCTAGCAGTTTACCTTTGTCATACAAAATTCTGTTATATGTTGTTCTGTTGCAGTCTTCTAAGGACCTTGTGTGCTTGGTGCAGTTTGAGCATGTCAATGCCTACAACGGAGTAGGATGGAAGAAGAAGTACAAGGCACCGTACGATCATTGCTTTGCCCTCAAGGTAGAACCATCTAAGAAACTTCCTCAATTCCTCCTAGAGCCTAGACAGAGTATCCAGAGGCAGGTCTCTGGAAGCTTTTAGGTCCTTTCAGAAACATCTAACATCTTGTAGATCCTTGTTGAGCCTTTACGAGACTTCCAGAACCTTTTTCAAGCCTCTAGCTTTAGTCTTCTTTATAATATTCAGCATGATAGAAAACATGAGGAATTGCCTAGAACATAGCCAACAAAAAGTGGTTTGGAGTTATTTTACACAAGAAGCTTGGTCACCAAAAACCCTAAGATGTTGTCTTGTAGGTGGGCCTCCAGGAAAACAAAATACTGCCTGAAGAAATGTTGGTTTAAAGATAATGAGGCAGAGTTTGAACAGCTGTGGGTGAATGTTACCCTGAGAATTGGGACTTTCTTTATCAAAGACGTCTCTCTAATTTCCTCGGCAGCATCCTCAAATCCAGCAGAAGTCCAAGTACATCAAGTACCTGTCAGCTGAAGACTATCGCACCTGTCAGAGGTGGATCGCCGGGATCAGAATAGCTAAGGTGAGGCAGAGGTCATGGGTCCGAATCCCACTTCAGTCAGAATCGTCTCAGGTTTGACATCACCGAGGAAAATAGCGCTCCAAGTGTTATATGCATTTGGAAAGCTCATTTGTGTGGTTTGAGTTCGTAAATTTGGCCGTTCATTTTTTATTTCATCCATTTTATTTGACAGTATGGGCGAGTGATGTTGGACAACTACACAGAGACCCAGCGTGAGATGGCTGATTACTCCTCCAGCGTGGAGAGCATGTCCACTAGCAGCCTGGGTGATAGCTCCTCTATCTCCAGCATGCATTCTAGTGCCAGCTCACACAGCACGCAGAGCTCACTCGGTAAGGAGCTAGTCCTGGAATCAAAAATAGAGATGTCCAAAATAAGCCAAGGACCTTAAACCAAGATATCGTAAAAAAAAAAAACAGAGCATTTAATATGAGCACAGTATCTGGAAAGCACCATTCAAAAGCGCAGATTATTATCCCCTGGTCATTGGGCTACATAAACATTCCTGAAACCATCTCAACTCCCTGGGGAGTATATAGCCCCTGCTGCTATTAGCGCATGGAGGCTAATCAAGCACACAAAGCCATCTCTATCCTCACAGGTACCTATTTACACCTGGGTGAAGAGGAGCAATATGTGACAAAGCGTCTTGCCCAAGGATGCAAGCACTATAAACTCATTGGTAGATCCGAACTCATAATCTGTAGATTCATCACGAGATCTTGAGTACAGACACGGCAGTCCGATAGGGCCACGGCACCCCAGTATCATTGTATTAGTTAAGTCGACCATTCTCTCATCTTAGAGTAACTGATGCCAGTCAGAAGCCATCAATAAGGATATTTCTTGTTCCACGATTATCTGCAGGTGTCAGTCCGAGTGGGAGCACCCTGAGCGTCCCCCCACTGCAGACCATCAACAACCCGGCCCGGCACAACAGCATGGGCAACATGTTTGCCAGCGCCTGGAAGAAAGGCAAAGAGAAAGAGAGCAGAGTGGATTCTCCAAACTTGGTAAACAAAAAATCAGAATCTGATATTCAGAAATAGAAGCTGCTATTGATTGTGCGTATAATGATCATTCTAATAAATTTGGGAGGCTAATCATCCTTACTCGCAGCTTGGGTGCTGAATTGCGAAGGATGCGGCTACAATGTGATCGAGTTGCAGGCATTCATGGGCGGCCTTTGGCTGCCAGCCACGTCAACCCATTTATCATCATCAGCACGAAAGTGTTCAATTTTTGTGGAGGGAGGGAAACCGGAGAACCCGGAGAAAAACCCTTGTAGTATAGGAGAGAACCAAAGTACAACTCTACTTACATATGAACCTCGCCGGGATCGAACCCTGGCCACATTAGTGAGACATGATTTGGGACTGAGTTACATTGTTCTGGTCTAAGATTCTGGTCTATCATCCTTTGCACAATGTTGGATCTGGGCAGATTCAAGAAAGGGTCATAGCTTAAATTCCTTGGGGTGAGGGTGATAGAATCAAGAAAAATAGAAGGAAGGCTCCATGAAAATTTCAAGGGGTTGAGGTTTCAGAATAAAGGGCCCTTGTAAAAATACCCAAGGTTTTAAAATTTTTAAATGAAGGAAAGTTCCCAGCTTAATAGTCAACTCAAACTGTTTCAAGGCTCAAAGCTTGTCTCAAATAATTCCCTTTTTAATAACGACCCATTCAATTCAACACCAGCACTCTGTTTCTTTTTGCAGGATCGCTATTGCAGCAAGTCGCCAGCACAGGGAGACAGGATTCCAGACGAGGTATGTGTAAATAACGTGTAGTAACTGGAATAGTCGGTGTCTGTTTGAAGAAACCTGGTTGTGCTGGTACCAGGCACTGCTTAAGTGGTGGCGGTGTATGACAAGCAATTTGGAATAGAGATGGGAGGTTCGAATCCTTTACCAGCCAAAGACTAACACTTAGGCCCATAGTGCGTCCTAGACACACATGTGAGACTTCGGTCAAAGTCAGGGTCAGAATAGCCCTGGAGAGTATCAAATAAGTCATGGAATTGTGTTAGCAAATTTTTGGGGGAACACTGAAAGCATTTTTTATTTTCTGCTGTAACAGGGGACTTTCCAGTTCAAAGCTCCGATCATGTCCCAGTCCTCCCCAGCCGGTCAACCAACCCAGTCCAACATCGATCCCTGCAATGACAATGACGTGGAGAGGACCCTGATGGAGCTGGAAATGAACCTGGCTCGGGACCAGGAGGCCTCATCCCAAGCACGCCAGCCCACTCAGGTACTCTCACCGCCTCAGGTGTTGTACAAACCCCCGGGGCCGGTCAAGACAAACATGAACAACTCCAATGCCCGTCCCGTTCACGTCCATGTGACGGCTCGGAATTCGGATGCCGTGACTGTCAAAGTCAGCCCAAACTCACCTTCATCCACGTCATCTATCTCATCTCCAAATGGCATCTCCAGATGCGAGCCAAGGAGTTGTCCTCCTCCGGTTGCTCCCAAACCTTCTCCTTCTTCTAGTATCTCGTCTACTACTACTTCTACTACTTCTACTAACCAAACTTCTCCGAGCTCTGATGGTGGTACCAAACAGACTTCCTCTATTATTAGTTCGAAGCCGAGGGAAACTAACCTGGGAAGGAGCGAGAGCAAGAGGGTTCAGTTTAAAGAGGTGCTGGAGGAGAAGATCCCTGTCCGCGGCCGAGCTGCTGAAAAAGAACCCATTGCATCACCCCCTAGTTCACCCTTGAAGCCCATCCTGAACACCTCACCCCAGAGCGCCACACCTCCTCATACCCAGCCTCACCCTCATGCCCAGCCTCACCCTCACACCTCCTTTACCTCGCAGCCTCAAGCCATGCCCTTCTCCTCCTTCCACCCGCCCACCACCTCCCAGCCTCAGCCTCCTCGCTCTTGCTCCTTCAGTCCGAACACTTACCATCCTCCACAGACCCATCCTACATTCTCACCACCTAACACATCTAACATTAATACGTCTCATCAGCCGGCAAGCGGAGGGTTGACAAATACCGGGAGACCGCCCAGAGCACTGCCTGCCACGCCATCGCCATCACCCCAGAGTAACGGCTACGGTCACCTCCAACAGGCACCACAGCAAGGACCACCAAGGCAAGCCAATACTTCTTTCCTTGCAGAGCTGAACAGCGCCCTCGTCAAGCCCAAACCCGGGGTCCCCGCCGGGAAGCCCCCCGTCTCCCCAAGACCTGCCGTATCCCCAAGGCCAAAGCCGCTAAAGCAAGAGGTCCCAACGCAGCAAACTATCATCAGACAGGGAGCCCCTATCTTGCCCAGGACACAGGTACAGGCCTCACCTAATTCACCCAAAGAGAGCATGACGACATTCTGCAGCCCCCCTAAGCTGCAGTCGTTTTGCAAGCAGGGATCGCCGGTCCCAAGCAGGGTCCAGTACCCTCCCAACTCCCCAGTCACCCCTCCCAAAGCCAACCACAGCCCAGGGGATGGATCTGCTTCTCCTAGGGTCAGACACTCCCCTCCCTCATCCCCTGCCTCCCAGGGGGCCATATTTGTCCTCCCCCCTTCCCCGACCGCCCAACACAAGCGCGCCTCAGTTGCAGGGGCACAGGTGAAACGCAGTTTGTCCAATAAGGGTGCAAAGCCGCCCCCGCCCCCAAGAAGAGACGGTAACACGCATTTGAGCGGCGGTACCGGTGAAAAGAAGCAGCCGCCTTTCCCGCCCCAAAGGACCACATGATAGACCTGCTGAAAAAGAATCCCTTGCTCATTAGGTTTAGATGCTTCAAGCCTCTGTATATATTTGGTAATTGTAGTTAACAAGTTTTCATCCTCCTCCTCCAACTGTTGATTAGAAGAGAGGAGACAAGCAGGCCTGGAAAGTTATCCCATAAGAAATCTTGCCGTTTTTGAAGAAATTGATGGAACTGCATTGGTCAGTGATCGATGTATTAAATTTGATGGTGTCTGCAATAGTCATTCAGAATACCGCCCTCTGTTGGTGAGATGTAAAGGATGTTCACTTGTTACATCCTCAGTTCATGAATTGGCCCTTAAGCCAATTAAACAATTCCGTACAGATTTTAAAATCATTTGAAAAATCTTTCAGCCTGGTATGAAAACCAAGAATACCAAGATTTTTATCTTTTTTTTTGAAAAATCACAAAACGGCAATTACCAATGATATGCAGAGGCAGGAAACATTTTCAGCAATTGCGCATGTCCAAATTTTATCCCAAAAGGCATTATAATAAATGACGCTGATTTGCAAAAAAAAAAAAGGCTGCTCGACAGAAATTTTGTTTAAATGTACGAAAGCAAACAACGAATTTGCATTTTTGTTCACCCTCCCTCTTTACAATTTCTGCATTTCTGTTTGGCAGTAAAATCCAGAACAGCACTGCATCAAACAATTTTACACTAAAAACAAACTAAAAAGCTGCAGAAATTAAAACGTGAAATACTACGAAGCATTATTTTTAATTTTAAACATGATGTAAATAGGAGGAATACACTCGTAGTGGAATTAACACTGTATCATAATCTTTGTTTAGGGTATGAAAAAGCTATTAACGTGTAAATAGAATATTTTTTTGAACTTGACGAAAATGCTGACAACGTGTACAAAAAGTAATATTTAATTGTGTGAGGTTTTTTCTTTTTGGGTTGGGCAGGGATTATGATAAGGAATACCAGGGTCTAGACTTAAGGCTCACTGAGATTTAAAAAATATTACTAAGCGGATTCTTCAAGTGCACATTATTTGCAAGACGAGTTTGGCTTGAAAATTGGATAGGGGTTGGAGGGACAGGTTGTTGTGGGTGTAGCAAAGCAGTTCCTGGAGGCGGATTTGATGCAGGTTTACAGCAGGGCAAGTTTTAGTATTTTTTGTTTTTGGAAAACAACGTACTTGATTACAAAATGATATTTTTGTACAACATAGTAAATACTTTACATTTATTACGAAGTTATTATATCCATAGATGTATAAATTATAAAAAAAAAAAAGATCGCCTGTTTTTTTTGTTTTTTTTGTGGGTCGTTTTTTCTTCCCAATACTCTAGGACTTGCAGAAGTAGATATTTTCATAAATGTATTACAGAAACTTTTAGCCGTTAGCCAATAGCTGCTAGATAAGCTGATGTACAGATGTCTTTCGTAAAAAAAAAAGTATTAATAATCCTTTCTTCTGATAGCTTTTCTATTATTCATGTTTGATTACAATTGTCCATTTCTGATAACGAGGGCAGATCTAGTCTTTCGTGAGTATTAATCCTGTTGCATTTCCTGTACATGTTGGTTAATAGTTTGATAAACTAGTCGTTGCCCCCCTTTTTCACAAAACGAGAGTTTTATTCTCTCATGATCGTGACAAACTCCCTCTAATATAGTATTTTTGCACAAGGGATTCTTAAACAAAAAATGGAAGGAAAATTTTATTTTGCATAATTAGTATGTTTTATATCTATTAATTACAATGTTTTTCTCTGAAAGTTTCTCAATTAGGGAATTTTCTGGTATAGAAGATGAGATAAAAATAGCCACCAAATAATTATTTGATCTGCGAAATATATATTAACTATTTGAATAACGTAGGAAAGCAACAAGGCAATTTACTGCACGTAATTGTTTTAGTTTTAAGGGTATTGATAGATCATTTGGATTCAAACCCGAGACCTTTGAGATACAACACCAGCTGTCCAATAGCTGAGCTGCCTTGCTGTGCGCACGATCGGTGCAACATGAGACCTGGGGTCGATTTGACCAAACTCATTGTAACTATCAATCATTGGACTTATGATGCATTGCAGCCCTATGTAGGATACGATGGGTTATCCTTCGATACTTGAATTATGATTGATCACAGGGCTTCGTGAAATTTTAAGTTGAAGTAGTGCTGCTTGCACAGCATTCCTAAGGTCTCTGGTTCAAGTCCCATTGCTGACCATATGTTTTTCAAAATATTTTAATCCCAATCATCTTAACATATCTTAATTTTAACCTAGAAACATAAGAAGCAAGCCGCTTAAAAATTCAAATCCGTTTATTTGATCGCATTCAAATTGCAACGTGGAGCAAATTAAATGACAAAAAAACCTGAGCAGGCAAAACAATAGGTCATATATAGTTACACAGAAGGAATAGTTCAGTGTATAGTATACAAATAATGAATGTTTATGAGTGGAATGGTAAAAATAATTTCATGAGGTGACAGATGGACTGTTCCATTTCACGAGGCGAAGCCGAGTGGAATGGAACAGTCCATCTGTCACCTCATGAAATTATTTTTTCCATTCCACTCATAAACATTCATTATTTGTTTTATATAACATCTAAGTAGATCTTTGTCATTTTATTTTGATTGGAGGATAACATTTTAAGAGTTAGCGAGACAAAAAAAGCTTAAAATCTTGGCAAACTTTATGCTCTTATTACAGTAACACGCGTTGCACACCAACGCGTACGTGCGCACGCAGTGACAAATAAATGGAACGCCGCTTGACCAATCACGTATTAGAGTCCCTGGCGTGCAATGGTACAAATCGGATGGCACCAAAAATGCACGGTGGATGGAACAAATTTCAACGGTTGTGATGTAAGCCATGAATTGGTCTATTTATCAAATATCACGTGACATACAATCCTCCAATCAAATGACAAGGATCTACTAAGGTGTTATATAATATTAATATGTGCCCTCTGAGTGATATTGGCCCATAATATCAGCCCTTCTATAGCATCCTATTTGCCCACTGTATTGTAGTAACACCCCGCATCAGCAAAATGTCTTTCATATTCTGCAATTTCTTTTCCTTTCATTTTTACGTGCGTGTACGGACCAAAGCTTTATAATCGAATCAACAACAATGTCAGTGTCAATACTTCCCCTGGGGTGGGGTGGGGTTTAGGGCGGTAAAGATGCACAGATCTCAAGAATGATTGGCTGAGCATAATTTGTCGGACATATTAGTAACTTTCCTCCTTTTCACTCACTTCCATGGGTTGGTTGTTGGTTTCAATCCCTAATGTACTGAGTATTAGCATTCTTTGTGATGTAGTTTCGTGGTATGGTCTGATTTGTGGTACATGTGATGTCAATTAGCATTTAACATTTCTAATTTCTTTTCTTTCTTGGTAATAACCACTGTCACAACGGACATTTTTATTTGATTGATGTAGCATTCAGTTCATTTTAGTTGATTGATTTTTGTTTTATTTTGGAGTCTGTCATCTTTCATTGCACATGTTTCAGTTTTCAGTGGATGATCATAGCTCATTTCAATGATCATATTTACACTTTAATAATACACGCAGGTTGTAGCACAGCTTTTCTGTGAATGAATTTTTGGCTGAATTTGAAGAATGTCCGGTTTAAATACCCTGACTTGATTGGTTCATATTGTTCATGCTGATGCTGTTGCATTGTTATCTAGGCCTTGTCCAAAACGGGCTTCCAGAGCTACGGCTAGGTCTATTGTCTTGGTGTGTACGCGTATTTCCAATGGAGCGAAGACCTAGACCTAGCTCTAGACAACAGATTTGGTTGCAGCCCTAGCATCCTCCAAGCTGTCGATGGGTATGGTACCCAAGCTCCAGATTAGTCTGATGCCTTCAGCTCTTGATAAGTCTGTTGCGTCAAGCTCCAGATTTTGTCTGGTGCCAAGGCTTTAGATTAGTCTGGTACCTCAAGCTCTGATTAGTCTGGTACCTCTAGCACTAGGTTAATTTACCATGTTGCAATTGTACCAGTTCCAGTATTCAGGAGAACAAATCAAGTCAGGGTACTGTTCTGGGCATTCTTTTAAAATTTGCACAAGGATTGAAGAATGAATTTTAATCAAGACAAAACCACATAGACTTGGGTCAAAATGGAGGTTTGGCGAGGCACTCGCCAATTAAGTTATCTTTGGCAGACAGCATTTTGTTAGTGTTCTTCTCAATGGGAGACTTTTGAGAACCGGTCTTCAAGTCAACAGCGCACGTGCACGCACAACAGCGCAGGCACAAAACAACGCGCGCATGCTCACAATTGCGTGCGCGTGCGCTGTTGACTTGAAGACTGGTTCTCAAAAGTCTCCCATTGATATTAACAAACAAAGTTTCTGCTGTGGTAAGTTACAGATGGTTAAGGCACTGAGCAATGGTGTGAAACTTCACTAGAAACCTTGTGGTCGTTATCGATGTAGTTGAATGTTTAATAATGTGGCTGGTTGGTTGCCTGTGTTCAGGACATTTCACTGATTTCTTGTTTTCTTGCACCTCACAGGACTCCGAGAGCTGATCTTGCAAATGCCAGGGGGCAGCATGTGCCATGGTCTCGCATGCAATATTCCATCTAGATGTGGCATGCCTTTGTGTTCCAACAACCTCATCCCCAAGAGAACGCACCCGCACCCATCCCATACAAAAACCAAGGAACCGCTGACCAGATCTGATTTGTTTGAGGAAGTAATGCCCAAACAAACAAACAAGGTTCTGAATTTGGGATGGAGGCAGTCGTGTGTAGCTCTGGGATGAAGGTTGTGCGGCCATCTTGTCTATATCTATCTACAACTAGCTCTGCATGCCCTTTGTACTGATGCTGCACAATGCACATGCTCTGCTATGTGCCGTCTTGGATCTCGTCACACGCCTGGAACATTTTTGGCTGTTCTCATTTGAGCTACCTACTTTTGAGTTTGCATGGTTGTGTAAAACAGCTGTTTTCCGTTGTTGATTTGTATTTTATTTTTGCGGACACGTACTCCAAGTCAGCTCTGTGCTCTTCTTCTCATATTGTGCATAATTCTTCCAAATTTTACCATTGTTTTGTAAAAACTTTCCTTTTTTGTCCAAGAAGGAAGCACCAATGTCTCCAGAGTGAAGTTGGTAAAATATGGCCCCACATTTCGCTCAAGTTGGTTGACTTGTAGCAGCAATTTAAATGAAACGCAACTTCAGTGAAGAGTCCTGAACATAATATGTATGAAGAGCAGTAGTGAGCGGACCTGGTACTTTTTTATTGTACTTTGGGGACATATTTAATAGTCAAACTTTCTTTTGTCTCTGCCAAATGGACTTACCTGGTCATTATCTTAATAACTGAAGTGCGATCTTCAAATTTAAAATATAAGGTGTCTTTATAGCACCTTTCATATATCAAGTTACACAAAAGGGGTTTGCTTGACTGTTGGGGATTTGGTAGCCCATGAGAAAGGGTCATGCGCTAGCCTTGGTGGGATTTGAACCCAATACCTGCTGCTCACTGGTGTAGGTGTCTAGTACTGGGACATGAATCTATCTGGCTTATACAGAGGACAAAATCATTTGAATCCGTTATCAAAGCCGGTATCGATGGCATCACTGAGAAATCTTGTCAGACTATCAAACCAAATTTTCCGTCACATTTGGCAAAATCGCCGCTGGGACTCAACTCCATTGCTACCACATGCATCGTGTTCACTGTACAATCAATGTTGCTTTGACTACTTTTGTGTATGGTGTAGTTTATTGTAAATTACCAAAGTATTTCTGTCAGGTTTCAAAGTATGTGTTCACAAGTGGTCTAGTTTGTAAACAGCCTTCCTTGAGTAACTTGTTGTCACAAGTATGAAAAGTTGATGATGGATATACTTTTTTCTGGAATTCACAAGATGTGGAGGTCATCACAAAGGGCTACCCTGTCCACATTGTCCTCTGGGAAGTCACTAGTCTTGGTTGCAAGAGGTTCTTAGCATTCGGTCCTAGTCCAACCGCAACCATTATACCGCGCCAGCCGGCCGGGTGCACTATATGTGCATGTACATTGTACTTATAGTGGCTGGTACTCGTCATAGAGAGGGCACTGTTGTAACAGTCGCTTCATGCAGATATCAGATCCAACACCGCGAAAGGCGTCTTAAATCCAAGACTAGCTCTTGAAATCAGTTATTTTGTTGTAGCTTGTGAACACGAGGGATTTGGACGTGGCTCAATTCCATGGCTCTCACTGCAGAATTCTGTGCTTATTATGATCCTTATTCTTCAATTTATACCATGTTGGCTCAAAATGTCTACACTAGCCAAGTAAAGCAAGACATCCTTAGTATGCAAGCTACATGCGCGTACAATGGAAAAATCCTCCGTGTTTCATGAAATAGGATCTCTTAAGCACAGAATCCTCTGCTACCATACATGCAGATTTTACTCCTACGGTTTTAAAAGCAGAGCCATGACATTGCCTTGGGCCCTGATTGGAACTTAGCATCAGATCAGGCATGGTTACAGTGGTGGTGGTGTATACAATGAGTGCAACTCAATAGCACTCCGCACTCTCGCTAAAAATAGCACCGGATCTCAGACAAACATTGCAACCATGCACACGTGTGCGTGTGCGCTTCCATACACTACGTGTGTGAGACAATGTTTGTCTGACATCCGGGGATTTTGTGACGTCATTAGTGCAGAGCGCTTTTGCCATGGTGCCACATCAGAACAAATACTGGAGGAACTAACTTGGATTTAGCCAAAAACTTCCAAGTGTAATGACAGAAAGCATTTAGGTGGAAACTGTACATAAAGAACGTTTGAGGAATATGGAACCATTTTTCCTTCGAAGGCAAAATGTTTCCCTGAATTACAAGCGAAGTACATTTTTTTTTCTGTCAGCTGTTGAATTTTGGTGCATACATTCATTAGGAATCGTCTTTGACCCTGATCATGGGGTTTAGAAAACTTCCTGAAAAGGTGTCCAGAGCGAATAGCAAAATACATGCACCAAGGCATTGGAGCACTCCAGGGGCCAATTTCATAGAGCTGCTTAAGCACCAAATTTGCTTAAGCATGAAAAGTCTTCATTGATCAAACAGGATTGCAGAGCAGGACATTCACATGGAGTTTTTGCTGGTATAGGCCTACTGATTTTATTTACCAAGATTTTTGGTGCTTAAGCACATTTTGGTGCTTAGAGCAGGTCTATGAAATTGGCTCCTGAGGCCAATTTCATAGACCTGCTTAGCACAAAAATTTGCTAAGCATGACATTTCTGTCTTAGTTAAAAAAAACCAGGGTTAACAACCAAATGTCCATGTGTTGTGTATCACTTGTGATTGTTCTTTGGCTGTTGTTCGCTGACCATGAATATCAAATGGAATTTTCAATGGCGGTTTGTTTATTTGGCGAGACATTTTTGTGCTCAGCAAATTTTTGTGCTTAGCAGTTTTTTTTTAAATTGGCCCCTGGACTGTAGAAACCACTCACCCGTTACCAGGCCTAACTTGTGTCAAAATTACATGTACACATCTTTCCCTATATTATCTTCTATATTACCGTAATACACATCTACATGATTGTACATTCTTGTATGTGGTTTAACTCGATAAGCTCATGTTAAATTTGATGATTTCATTCAAGCATTTCGCATTGGTTCGAATCTTGTGCACAAACTGCACGGTTTGGTTGAATGTTAACTGTCACAAAACAACCACAAGATTTCAAAGTTCAAGATTTAAGTCTGTTTTTTGAATAAGGTAGGTATGAGTTCATAAAAAAAATGGTGGTAAGGTGGTCCCACACACAAAAGTTGGCTTAAATCTAAGTTTAATAATATGCACATCATTATCATAATGGCTGATTCAGTGGTGATTTCTGGAATAGATTTGGTACAATTCTTTGAATTCTTGAGTCCCGTACATTTTGGTGACATTTGTTTCATGTTAGTGACTATCTAATTGAGAAATGGTTCACAATAGCAACCTCTAGCCACCTAAAGTTATCATTCCAAAATTACTTTGTACAACTGAGCAACCCCCTTTTTTATCAAAAACTCAAAAATTGTTTCTGAGGAATACTTTAATCGCTATTTTTTACCGAGAAAAAGTCATAATTTTGCCCCCTTTTTGCAACGCGTAAGCATTTGAATGTGTGCTTATACCATTGTTATAACTTTCCGTTGCATTGCAAGTTTAGCATCAGTTTCATTGTCAATGTCCTCGCCTTTATCTGTGTTAAAAGTTCGAAGCCTTTGTCACAGTCTCACATATTTCGCTTTTGGCATAAATTAAAAGGGGATATCGACATAAGTTTCATATGAAAGTTTGGTAACAGGGAATGCCCTTCTCTGATAGGAACATGGTGCTTTTGTGAACCAGTGCGCCAATATGTCCCTAGTGGCTTGAGAAACTTCACTGCGTTGCTAGCTATTGAACTGGCCTTGCGACAGCCGATGGTTGCATTTTGCTGGCAGTGACTAGAAGATTCAATTTCGTTCTGTGCGACAAATTCTATTGAATGCTTGTTGGTCAAAATTAGTGACATAATCACGGGCATATCTCTGGCCACTCTCGCCAAAACACGTTCCTTGTATAAACAGTTAATCGCAAGTCCTACTGATGTACATTTCTAACTGTAAACTATTAACATACAGTGTGCTACTGTCTTGGTTTTAGTTGAATATTTACAATTTATATATTTAGATCTGCCGTTCAGTTGCATATTTTGTTAGAATACTTTAAATGGCATTATTTACTAATATTTATTACCTGCAATATTTTGCGCTTGAAGGAAATTAAATACTCCATGTTATATAGTCAAGGGAGGCTGGTTGATATACTTACAAAGTTCGTAGGAATATTATGCAAATTGTACCATTCATTTGTTTGTCTTTACCTGACCGAGAGCATCCTCTGTTGTCTAAAACTGATTATGTTGGTCATGGCGCTCTTTCTTAAAGGTGCTATCATACTTTGGTAGCACATTATATCTAGAAACAGAAATCTTCACAGATTTACCTATAACTTACAGGGTATAAAGATGATGATGGTAGAAATATATCTTTCAAGTTGTTCTGCCTGAAATCCTGTTTATCAAGAAAAGAGTAAAAATCAATGACCACAACATTTTTGATCTTTAAAAGATACAAAATAGCAGTGAAAAGATTTTGAAAATACCATGATCGTTTTCACTGTTTTCTCTAAAAGTGGGCACCGTATGGGACTTGAAATTTCACAGATGACTGTTGCTGTATCTTCCTTTATTTTTGCCTATGAATCTGCAATTCTTTGGCAAAAACCAAAGTATGATATTACCTTTAATTTTAATGTGACATTCAATGTTCAGGGTTAGTGGTATGTTGCTTTTGCATAAATTAGGCTCCCTATAATAAATAAATAATTCATAACTTGCAGGAATTATGAATGTCCCATGTATCAAAAATTTAAGGCACAAAGTCTGGACATACGGAGGAGATATAACGGAACTTGAATTTGGGTGAACTTAAAGGGACTTCCTTTTGTTTGTTTGTTTGTTTGTTTGTTTTCTGAGAGTTTGAATTTATGACAGATATTATGGGATACACCCATCCGCACTGAGTTCTGAATAAGCCATGTGCGAGATAAATCTGAATAGTATCTGGTACACAGGCTTCTTTCATTGCATAGAAACACCTCAGTTTGAATTTCCCAGACTAAAGACACTGTTGCTATATCACATGATTTGGGGCAAGCTTTTGCTTAGATGTCTTGCACCAACGCACTGTTCATAATGGATAAGAATGGCACAAAGGAACCAAACCACTCCAGAGATGGGTATCACTATACAAAAGCTTGCCCCGAATCATGTGATATAGCAACAGTCTTTAGTCTGGAAAATTCAAACTGGGGAGTTTATTTGCAATGAAAGAAGTCTGCGTACCAGATACTATTCAGATTTAACTCGCAAATGGCTTTTAATATTGGCTTGTTCTCATATTTTAAATGTTTAACATGTCTCGTATCGTATGACACAAACATTAATTTTTCTCTGGATTAAAGTGGATTTTTAGGCAAAAAAGTACAAAATACTTTTTCCCGATTTCGCTTGTTAA
The DNA here is from genome assembly GCA_963971285.1 of Astropecten irregularis. Lineage (NCBI taxonomy): Eukaryota > Metazoa > Echinodermata > Asteroidea > Paxillosida > Astropectinidae > Astropecten > Astropecten irregularis. The sequence continues at coordinate 9,707,437 of OZ020255.1, forward strand.
TCACAAATCCTTATTATTTAAATTTTATTTTACCACCCTCAATTGGTATTGATTATACATAATTTGATTGTATAAAATATTATTATTATTAAATATTACATTTATTTACAAAAACAAATGTTGATTGTAATTAAACGGACAACTGAATTGAAAGAATGTAGTTCACGCAATCATGTAATCTATCGTAAACGCTTTAACAACTTGTATGAAATAAAATTGAAGTTGATATTTCAGATAAAACAATTTGCATTTTGTAGTTTCTTTTGTTGTTGATTGCTTTAAAGGTAGTATCATACTTTGGTAAGAAACCCAAACAGAAATCTTCACAGATTTACGTATAACTTACAGGGTATGAAGATGGTGGTGGTAGAAACATACCTTTAAACTTTTTCCGCCTGAAATGGTGTATCTATCCAGAAATTTGAAAAACAACGACCGGAAATCTTTACGATCTTTTAAAAGATCAAAAATAAAAGAGAAAAGACTTAAGAAATACTGTGGCTGTTTTTCACTGTGTTCTCAAAAAGTGGGCACCGTATGTGACTGAAATTTTCACAGATGACTGTCACTGTATGGTGCCCATGAATCTGTATTTCTTTGATAAAAACCAAAGTAACTGTATGATATTACCTTTAAGGTTTTACCACATCGTATCAAATTTACTTCCCTGCAAAAGAAAAGGATTGGATATATTCTGCAGTTCACCCTAGGGAAATCCCAATCTTGGACAATATAAATTGCATTATACTGCAACTATGCATCGACACGTATTGCGCAATATATATTTTCCTCCCTGTCAGGATTTCCAAGTGCTGTAGGCTCGATTCAAGTCGCAAGTGACTTTATAACTCTCTCCGAGCTCCAGAACTGATGGTAAAGCACTGATGTAGTAGGGAGAGAATCCCAATGCTTGCCCAATTGAGCTTTGATGTTCAAGTCTGGGCTGGGCATAATAAAAAAAATCGGAAAAAATTGAAAAAATTAAATAATATTATTTTATATTATAATAAAAGGATAATGACTGATCAAACAACGAATCAGCAAACGACAGAGCAGATGGCTAGGCCAATTATTGCAAAGGGGTTTAGCCATTGGACAAAAGATAACTTAAAACATTTTGTTGAAGAAACCAAAATTCCAATAGAAGATCCAGAAACGGATTTTACTAAAAGTGAATATATTAATGCTATTACACGCAGACAACCAACCCCGCGTGGGTATAAAAGATGGGATTATTTAAAATTAAAAAATTATGTTCAAGATAATAATATTAGGTTAGATTTATCTAAAAAGCTCGATCACACTAGACGTGAATATATCAAAGCAATTAAAACGTTTACAAATCAATTTAAAAATTTAATAAAGAAAGATAATCAAGAACTTAGAGAATTAGCTAGAAAATATAACCTCAATGTTGTTCCAACGGGTCAAAGAGGACAAGTAATAAAACGAGATTATATCAAAACGATTAAAGAAAATTTATCATCGGAGGAAATTCGTGAAGCGACAAACTGGAGAGAAGTGAGATCTTTTCGTGGTAATCTTATAAATTTAGAAATAATTCTTCAAAGACAATATTCCGATCTAAATACATTTTTTAAACATCAGCATAAAAATATGATTAAAGAAGTAACAAAGATCTTTAGAAAAAAAGGTCAATTTAAGCTTGAATTTAGGATAAAACTCGAATATATAAAAGTTGAAGTTTTGGATGAAACATTACATGATTTTACTTTTCGAACCGAACAACATATTATTTTAAGGGAAGATGAAATAAATGAAAAGGTTAATAGCATTTTGTTCGAGCTAATAAATGTAGTGGAATCAAAAGATTTTGGACCCTCGGGTTTAACTTTAAATAAAATATTAGCGTTTTATATGAACTTTATTAAATATACCAATGTTTCTGGTAGTTCATATATTGAACTTACGCCATTTATTAAACATAAAAAGGCTGTTGTTAGTGTACAAAATGACGACGATCAATGCATTAGATGGGCTATCAGATCTGCGTTAGGGTTATACAAGGATGAAATCAAAGAAAAGAAAAAAAATAACCCGAAATACAGAATTCACGATGAAAGAGTCAGTACTTATAAGTTAAATGATGGGTTAGACTTTACCGGTATAGATTTTCCAACACCCTTAAAGCAGATTTCTAAAATAGAAAAACAAAATAATTTAAATATTAACGTGTTTGGGTTAGATTGTAATGATAAAAAAGAAGAATTTCCTTATCCATCACATATCTCTAAAGAAACAAACGACATTCACATAAATCTATTATTATTTACTAGAGAAGTAGAAGAAGAAGGAGAAAAAATAATAAAAAGTCACTATGGTTGGATTAAGAATTTTTCGGCCCTATTCAGCAATGGTACATGTAAAGATGGGCATAAATTATATTTTTGTTACAGATGTCTATCGCATTTTTATACACCGCAAAAATTAAAAATTCACGATGAAATATGTCAAGGATTAACCGTTTATCCTTCAAGAGTCATCCTTCCAGAAGAAGATAAAAATATTTTAAAATTTAAAAACTTTAAAAATTTTCAAGATGCACCGTTTGTGATTTACGCGGATTTTGAATGTATTTTAGAAAAATACAATGTAGAAAAGATGAAAAAAACTCAAAAGTTGAGCGTTCATAAACCCAGCGGTTATTCTTATGTTGTGGTAAGATTTGATGGAAAACTAATGAAGCAAAAAACCTATAGAGGGTGTAACGCTAGCGAGCATTTAATTAATTCATTGTTAAAAGAACAACGTAAAATTAATCAAATATTTAATAATCCTATACCGATTGAAGAGATCGACGAATCATTAATGATGAGTAACGAGTGTTGGATTTGTGAAAAGGAAATATATCAAACTAGCGTTTTATATTGTAATTGTGAGATACCTCGTGAACCCAAAACCAAATCCGAAAAAGAAGAAAACGCGGTCACAAACAGTAAAGGTTATACAGATTTTTTGTGTTTAGAATGCGGTAAAAAAATTAATAAATTTAGAAAAGTTAGAGATCACTGCCACATCACGGGTAAATTTAGAGGAGTTGCACATGCATATTGTAACCTAAAACTTAAAATAACAAATCGAACACAAATACCGGTTATTTTTCACAATTTTAAAAATTACGACGGTCATTTGATCATGCAGGGGGTAAGCGCTTACGTCGAAACGTTAAATAATAAAATAAAAAAACGTGAAACGTGTATAGAAAAAATCAAAACGCGTATAGAAAAAATCGAAGTGTATAAAGAAAAACTCGAAACGCAAGAAATAAAACTCCGCAAAAAAATTAGATACATAAAAGAAAAACGTGAAATTTTTAACGAGTTTCGTCGAAATATAAGAAAAGGTGATAATTCAAAAATAAAAACGTTTGAAGAAAAATACGGAATTACATTCGATAAGAAACTTAATATAAAAATCAACCAAAAAGCAAACAAAAGCGAACGTTGTAATAGAGAAAAAATAAAACTAATTAATCAAAAACTAAAAATAATCGATGAAAAAATAAATGTTAAAATCGATAAACTAAAAGAGGTTTTAAGTATATTAAATTATTATCAAAAGGAAAAAAACGTATTCGATAATATATTTTGTATTCCTCAAAACTCGGAAAAATACATAAGTATTAGTATAGGTCAACTCCGTTTTATAGATTCGTTAAATTTTATGAACTCTTCTTTAGAAAAATTAGTCGCTGCTTGCCCTAAAGACGCATTTCATTTATTTAGAAAACATTTTAAAGATTATAATACGGATGATGTTGATCTTTTATTAAAAAAGGGGTGTTATCCATACGAATATATGGATTTCTTTGATAGATTTAAAGAAACTAAATTACCACCCATTGAAAAGTTTTATAGTAAGATAAAACTCAAAGGTATTACGCGAGAAGAATATACTCACGCGGAGTTGGTTTGGAAAACTTTTAACTGTAAAACTCTAGGTGATTATCACGACTTATACGTGACCACGGATACGTTATTACTCGCCGATGTGTTTCAAAACTTTAGAACCACTTGTAAGAAAACATATCGTTTAGATCCAGCGAAATATCTCACGGCACCGGGATTGTCTTGGGATGCTTTGTTGCTGCATTCTAAAATAGAATTAGAACTTTTAACCGATATCGAACAATATTTATTTTTTGAAAAAGGTAAAAGAGGTGGTTATTCTAGCGTGGGTAGTTGTAGGCATCACAAAGCCAACAATAAATATTTAAAAGATTACGATCCTGAAAAAGAATCTTCTTATTTACTTTATTTAGATGCGAACAATTTATACGGTTGGGCAATGAGTCAATCGTTACCCTACGCCGATTTTAAATGGTTAACCGATTACCAAGTCGCTAACTTTACGGTCGATCATATTTTAGGTTTAGCCGATGACAACGACTACGGATTTATGTTGGAAGTAGATCTAGACTATCCTAAAGAGCTTCACGACTTACACAACGACTTACCCTTAGCCCCAGAGAACATAACCGTATCGGCTGAATGGTTGAGCCCTTATCAAAAAGAATTGTTATCTAGCGGAGAAAAAGCTTCGCGAGATGACAGACTCATCGCTCATTTAGGACCTCGTAAAAAATATGTCATTCATTATAAAACGTTAAAACTGTATTTACAACTAGGATTAAAACTCACACGCGTACATCGTGTTTTACGATTTAAGCAAAAACCGTGGATGCGGTCTTACATCGATAAAAATACACAACTCAGAAAAATAGCCAAATCAGATTTTGAAAAAGATTTTTTTAAACTCATGAACAATTCCGTTTTTGGTAAAACAATGGAAAATGTTCGAAATAGAATAGATGGAAATATTATTATAGACGATGATAGCGATTTATCGATAAAAAAAATATTAAAACTAGCATCCAAATCTAATTATAAAACATCAACTAAATTTACAGATTCTAATATAGGTTTCTTTGAAAGGTACAAAGAAAAAACGTATTTAAATAAACCCATCTATTGTGGAGTGAGTATATTAGATTTAAGCAAATCTTTTATGTACGACTTTTATTACAATCACTTGAAGAAAAAATATAACGATAACATAAATCTCATGTATACCGATACCGATAGTTTATTATTGATCGTTAAAACCGACGATGTTTACGAGGATATTAAACGAGACTCAGAACTTTACGATCTATCTAATTATTCACCCACTCACCCTTTATTTGACCCTAAAAACAAAAAAGTAATTGGAAAAATGAAAGATGAATACGGTGGCCAAGTAGTAAAACAAGCCATTTGTTTAAGATCAAAAATGTATGTGATCTTAATACAAGATGATAAAGAGGTTAAAAAAATTAAAGGTATAACAAAAACCGTGACTGAAAAAAATATTAACTTTGAAAATTTTTATAATTGTTTACAAAATAAAAAATCTCAAGAACATCAAATGAATATAATTCAATCTAACAAACATCAAATTTATACGCAAGTAAAAACCAAAACTTCATTGAGTCCTTATGATGGAAAAAGATATATTTTATTCGATGGAATCAATACTTTAGCATTTGGCAATAAAAAAATTAAATATCAAGATTCTGGCAATTCGGTGTCATCTGGAACGATTTGAAGTTCTTCTTTCACAAACGATCGTTTGGGTCCGTCTTTTAAGTAATAAAGCGTAGGACCTGTAGTAACTTTTTTACCACTCATGATTTTAAATTGACTCGTTCTTTTTTCAATTTGATACATGTTAACGCTCCATATGGGATCGGTAGCCCTCCTCACCGTACCTCCTTCTTGTTCCCCTGGTTGATATAAATAACGAACTAAAACATTAGTCGGAAGATCACTAACGTTTGTTTTTTGTGGTGATGAGGGTAATTGTTTAACCCGTTTTAACTTAATCGCTTGCGTAGGAGTGATTTCTTTATCTTTTGAATCTCGAATCAATCGTGTTGTTTCTTCATTGAGGGATTTTATAACCTGGGGCAACCTCACCACCCATTCGACGTTTCTCGCCTGCGGATCAAGCATTTCTTGCACGTATTGATGACCGAATAATCTTTCGGCTAAGGTTCGGTTAAATCTTTCGACCACTCCTTGCGATCGATGCACACCCGGCACACCTACACTGATCTCTACGCCATGAGACTGAAACAACTTTTTAAAATCTCCTTTAAATTCTGTTCCAGCATCGATTTGCGCTAATTTAGGCCACGTTAAAGACGAACGCTTGTAAATTTTAATAATCGCGTCTTTCACTTGACCGGCAACTTTAGAAGTTATGGGTTCAGCCTCTTTATACCGACTCGCCACGTCTATGACCGTCAACGCGTATTTAAACGTTTTTTGTTTAACTCGATCCCAGGGTAAGTATAATATATCTAACTGATGTACGTAATTTGGTTCTAACCAATCACTCGACATTGCCGTCGGCCTGGGTACATATGAGGGAGGTGGTAAATAAATTTGCCAAACGGCTTGTTTTTTTAACCAAGATCTAACTTTTTGTTTATCAACCCCCGTTTTTTTATGCAAATGCGTGACAGCACCCTCACCTTTCCAATAACCTTTAGGACTGTAAAACAAACCTGAAAGCTGTTCTCTTTGTTTTTTATTTAACTCACTCATTTTTATTTTATACATATCTATAAATAAAGAATCCCACTGCGGCTGTACCACCTAATACCCACACGAGTTCTCTAATTTGTTGATCATCACTCGGAGTATAAAAGTCACTAAGTTTTGGTTTAGGTGGTAATTCTAAATCGTAATTTTCACCCGTTATTTCGCTGTACACTCTAAGCGCTTCGTTTACGTTACTAAACGTTCTTTCTGATAATTTTTGTTGTATCATACGTTTATTCAAATAATCTAGATATTTAACGCGTTGTTGTTCCCAATCTTCTTTGGCTCGCGCTAATTTTTCTAATGCTAAGTCGTGTCTTTTTCGTTCTTTGTCAATTTGTTGTTTTGATAAACTACTAAATAAAAAGTTACTACCGGTAAACGCTAACGCATTTACTACTGCCCCGCCAACCATCATTGCTATTCCTGCCATCTTTTTATTTATACTAATTTAAAAACCTTATATATTAAAAACACACTATTTTGAACTATGAATCATTACGGTAAAAAACTAAACCCAATGAGGCGTCTTAAAATCCCTAAAGCCATTAAAGGCGAACGAAGAGAAGTGTCAATCACTCATAATCCAAGCACGATTGCGGCTGGTCAAAAACTCATCGTTAAGTTTCCGCAATTAGGACCCGACGATGTTATCGTACCCGGTACTTCTAAACTCGCTTTTAAACTCGAGTTAGAAGGGTCTGATGATAATCGAACGGTGTTTAACAACTTATGTCGTAACTTAATACGCGAAATCAATGTTAGGCTTCAAGGTAACACAATCGTGAGTTATCGCGATGCGGATGTCTTTCACAATTTTAAAGATAACTGGCTGCACCCCTACATTACACGAAATATGGCCTATGTAGGCCTTGAAAAAGAAAACGTCACAAAATTAAGATTAGGCGCGGCAGATGCTAATGCTGAAACTAATAGCGGAAAAGATAAAGCTATCGCAGACGCGTTTGGTAATCGATATTGTATTCCTTTAGATATTGAGCTTTTAACGGCACATCATCCTTTTTATCCTAGCAGTCTAAAGCAGCCCCTGACGTATGAATTAACATTTAACGATCACGATAAAGTCGTTAATAGCTCGGATACAAGTGCCCAATATTCAATTTCAGATTTAACGCTTGAATACGAAGTCGTCACTAACCGAGATTTGACACAAGAGCTAAAAAACAAACGAATGAAATACTATCTTTTTGATCACGTACATAATTTAGAAACAAGATCGATCAACAAATCAGATACCTTATGGAACGTTATGATTAATCAACCGATTAAAAGTCTCAAAGGCGTTTTAATCTTATTTAGAGATCCAACGGTAAAAAACCCTCAAAGATTTTACAACCCTCACATTAGCAAAACCAGCATTACGGTTGAAGGAAAACCCAATCAACTTTTTTCGCAAGGTATGTTTGAGTATCAGCACTGGCAAGAAGTTAATAAATTTTTTGGTGATAGCGATACCGAAAATGGCCAATCGATTGTAAAAGATTTAAATTTAGTGGGTCTAGAAATGGCTGACTACTATAAAGATAAATACGGCCTGTGGCTAGATTTTCGCTCAACTGATGATAATAGTGCTCACGGAAGTGGAAGACGTTTAAACGACGGAGGAGGAATTCAGATTCAGATGACTCGAGAGGCTGAAACAGCGGGAGATTTAACGATGTTTGTATTTTTAGTCATGGATGCGCAATTAACCATTGAGGATGGAAATTTTAAGAATTTAGTTTTTTAAAAGCTTATTAAAATAAATGGAATCTTGTCATTGTGCTTTAATTGTAGGAAAAACAAACTCGGGAAAGACTAAATGGATTTTAGATTTATTGGAAACCGAATATCGTGATAAATTTGAATCGATCGTGGTCATTTGCCCGACCTTATTTAAAAATAAAACTTATTTATCGAGGCTTTGGATATCAATGGATGAAAATGTATATTTGTGTGATTTAGACTTTGAAAAAATAACTTTAAATGAAGCCCTAGATTTGTATCAAAATATTTTAGATGGAATAAAAACATTATTTATCATAGATGATTGTTCGAGTCAGCAGGAAATAAAATATCGAAAAAAAACATGTGCGTTGAGCAAAATCGCTTTTTCTGGGAGGCATTATAACCATAGCTGTTGGTTATTAACACAAAAGTATAATTCGGTTTTAAAAGACTATCGTGAGAATACAAGTTGGGTTGCGATGTTTTATACAAAAGATAAAACGAGTTTTGATATTGCATTAGATGAAAATGATGTTGTGTGTGATCAAAAAAGAGACGTAATTAAAAAACATTTGTGCGATAAAAAATATAGTAAATTGGTTATTAACACAGAACCTCCAGTTTCATATCAAGTTTTTGATTAACAACCTAATTTTTGTTATCATTTGTTGTATTTTGTTAAAAATTTGCTAATAACTACCTATCAAGTTATTTATAGCAATTTTTAATTTTGTTATAAATAAAAAACACCAATGCTACAATACGTTGATGTTATTATTAAGTTTGTTATCACTTTAAACTTAAGCTACTTATGTTATAATTTATTTTGCTTTAACAAAATTTATAAGTTGCTATATAGTAAAATGAACGACTTGACAACAATTATAAATAGCGATGTAAATACACCTTCAACAACAAACGACAGTAGTTATAAAGATCGACTTTGTGGAATAGTTGCAGCAGGTGATTCAAAAAAATATTTAGGCAAAGAATACACCATTAAAGACATAGAAACACTAACACCTACAGATCAAGAAAAATTATTTAACCGGTATCAAGTTAAATTCGGTAAAGAAGTGGTAGCTACAGTGGGTAACTCAATTTTGAGTTTGTATGCACGAGCTATAGGTTTAGCAACTCCGGCTGATATTTTAGGAATTAGAATTAGCTTAAATTCTGAGGAAAATTTAACCAATGATTTAAATAACGATCCTATCATTAGTAATAGCTTAGCTTATGCACTTAGTGAGGTTTGTTACAAATATGGTGTCTATCTATCACCTTTGATAGCAACACTTATTACCACAAAACATTTAAACTTTAACAAATCCACAACAAATAAAAATACTTATATAATAAATAATTCAAATGACAACTATGCATCAGGAGAAGGAGCAAGCTTTACCAACAGCACCCCCAACAACAGCACCAGCAGCACCAACACCGATACCAACAACCCCAGTGACCCAAGTAACTAAAAAACAAACCGTAAAACCTAAAAACGCTAAACGCGTTGAACAAGGTAAACGCCTAGCAGAACATAATAAAAAAATGAAAGAGCAATTAGCTAAAATGAAAACAGAAGAGACAGAGTCGGAGATTATTCAAAATACCCCTGATTCGAGATTACTTTATGTTGGCGGTTTAATTTTAGTAGGCGGTATAGGTTTTTTATTGTATAAATCATCAAACAAATCACCAGAAAACTCTAAACCTATTCAAATAACAAAACCAAGTCTACCACAGAGTCAACCCGAAGAACTTTTAATGGATTGATTTTTTAAATGTTTATATATTAAAAATGGATGAAACAACCGTAAATGATATTGCCGCCGCAGTTTATATTTGTGTTTTAATAGCAGCAGTCACCATTGGCTTTCCCTTTTATCAATCTTTAAAAAAAGGGAACTAATTTAAATTTTAAAAACTTATATAGTAAGAATGGCAAATACAAATATTGATATAAACGGAATAGCAAACACAGTTTATCATGGTGCAGTGTTAAGCCTTTTAACCATGGGATACTCGATGGTAAGTAAAAAATTACTCAAAATTAAATCGCCTGATTTAGATAGGCTTAGCGTAGAAGATGCGGCTAAACTAACCGCATTAGTGGGAGGTTCTTTAGCAACGCAACAGTGGCTGGTCACACAGGGAATCTTACCGGGTAGTATTATAAATAAACCTACAGTTTAAAATGTGTATATAATAAATAATTAAAGATGGATGATTTTGATTATCAAGAAAATGATCCCCTGTTAAATGAAACAGAAGATAGAGACGATCAACAATTTAACAACCCCGTTTATGATAATACCGAACTCGATTCTGAAGAAAATCAAGCTCGATTAAATAATTTACGAGGTGGTGATACACAAGAACAACAAGAGGAATTAAAAGATCTTCGTAATGGTGAAAATGTTTATCTCTCGTTTCAAATTCAAAAGCAGTACATTGATAATTTTTATGCTAGCATAAGAAGTGAAGGTTATAAAACTTCCGATTTAATTCAACACGAAAACTTTAGATTTGAAAAGGATGGAATATATTACGAAAAAGATGGAATTAAAATAAAATTAACGTTGGAAAATGATCATAAAAAAATTGCTTCTGTGAATACAATATATTCTAGAACAAAAGATAAAGGAATTAAATATAGATCTCTTTTTATGCGAGACGATTTAGGAATTGTTGGTTTTAAAACATCAAAACGCAGCAAAGAAGCAAGCACAGCGCTTCAACAAGCAAGTACATCTTTAGCTAATATTCAAAGTGAAAACATACCCTTACAAGATTTATCACAAGCAGCTGATCAAACGATTAATGCTATAGGAGAACTTGAACAAGAAACCAACATTGATGAACAAAGTGAATTTAATATCAGAGAGCTACGCGGTTTAGACAAAACATTACAATCGCTTAAAGCAAATTTATTATTGGAACAAACAAAGCTAACTGAGTTAAATGAGACAAAAGAAAGAGTTAAAAAAGAATTAAACGAAGCAAAAAAAGCAGAAGATGAAGAACAAATAAGATCACTCACAGAAGAGTTAGAAAATATAAACATTGAAATACGAGAAAGGTCTAATAATATCATTAGAGAATCAGATAAAATAAAATCTCAAATCAATCGCGTTAAAGAAACAATCAATATAATGTTAGACAGTGATGTAACGCTTAGAGAAAAAATTAAGTTTTTATTTAAAGAGCAAGGTGTCACGATCGCGAGTATTTTAGCAGCAATTTCTATGGCCATCAGCACACTGGTAAGCTCGGTGGTAGCAGCCGTTAGAGGTGTAGGTATCCCAACCCCAGAACCACCCGCGCCTAAACCTGAGCCACCATCAGGAGGTGGCATCAAAGAGTGGGTACACAAGCACTTGGAAAACTTAGCAAACGCTTTGAAAAAATTAGGGTTAGCCGTATTAGGTGCGCTGCCGGGGGTCATTGGTAGCGTCATAAGTTGGTTACTAAATGTTTTAAGTAAATCAGTTGGCTGGCTAGCAGAACACGTGTGGGCTTTATTTATAGGTGCAGGTGCTTTAATTATTGCTTATATTAAAAATAATTGGTAGTTTTGTTTTTTAACAAATAATAAAAAAATAACCCCCAAGCTCTTTTGAGCTTGGGGGTATTTTTTTTTGGTTTAAATATTTATATTTTTCTAAGTCAAAATTTTGTAAACTAAAACTCCTATCGCAATGATTGCAACTGTTCCTATCGTTAAAGATAATTTTTCATCTTGATGAATGTCTAAAGATGCTTTAGGATTTGACTCTGAGGTTTTAGGTATAGGTGATAAATGTGGTGTAGGTTCTTCTGTTGGTTCTTGAGTGGGTTTGGGTTCAAGGGTTGGCTGAGGATCAAAGTCATCAACTTGTATCGGAGCGTTTAAGGTTGGTTGAAATCCCGGTTTAGCGGTTAAAGGTGCAATTTGCAAGTTATTATTGTAACCATCGTGTATGCCTACCCTTAAATCCATATCTGACGGAATGAGGTATAGCCCGGGTCTTACGACAAAGTTGAGTGGAGTTTTAGCATACTGCAGTGAATCTTGAAATTGATTGATACTCTGCTCTAAATCTGGTTCGCTATTAATAAGACTTTCTACGATGGTAACAAACTGATGCTGTGCATCTAAACCGGTTCCCGGGGTTAATGCACTGGTTTTTGTTTGTGCTTGTGCACCTAAAAGCGCGTACACGTAAGCCCTAATCGATTCGTTAATTTTTGTAATTCCAACATCGGTAAAAGAACTCGTCTTTGAAATAAAGTCTGTCCAAGCACCTAAAACATTATTGGATTGTTCAAGATAAGTGACCGTATAGGTACTCGCGTGACCCGATCCTTTTGGTGGATCCATTAAACCAAATCCCATAAAAGTTGAGCCTGCATACGTACCGTAGTTTACACCCAAGTCGTGGGGGTCATAGTTTTTTCCCGGCACTGGAACCTCCCCTGAATTGTAGTAAAAAGCAGTACCCAAGCCGTTTGAGGTTGTATCTCTCGTTTGTTTAAAAGACTTGCTTCGATCGATGCCAAATACGCGGCACGTGTCCGTAAAAGCTCTCGTATCATAACGGTTATTTAACGCGTTAAATACATCATCACCAGGTATAGGTGCTACCAAATTATAAAATATTTTTCGTATAGTATAATACACGTGAAAATGAAACAGCGATGAAATATATTGGTTTTTATTGTGGAGGAGGTCAAGACCTACTCCACACGCGGTCGTGGCACAATAAATCGCAAAGTTGAATTGGTTTTGATAAAAGGATAAAGGGTTAGTTTGCCATCGTGAGATCGCTTCGTCCGTTTTAACGCGTGGTAATTTATACGCGGTTGACATATCTTTAAATTGTACAAAAAAAGTATGATTTTTATTGACGATAATAGCTAAAGCGCCTAAGGAGTTTCCCATTTATAATATAAGTCTTTTTATAATAAAAGTAGAGTAAGAATGAGCGGAATACAACACACATTTTATTTGACAAAAAACGAACAAACGTTTAAATTGCAAGAGGTGATTGATAATTTAGATGGCTCAAAACAAATTCGCGTTAAAAATCTCGTGTTTACGGTAGGCTATTTTAACATAACTAAATCCAGTGAGATTACTTGGGAAAAGGAGATAGATGGGCAACCCGCTTATACTAACGGTAGGTCTAGAGACAATAGACAAACTGATAAAAGCTCACAACTACAGACAAAGCCATTAGAACTGACCCCTGAGATAATGAATCAATTTCGTTTATCGATGACAACTGAAGAAATTCAACAAAGTAGAAAAGAAGTCATAGCACGCATTATTACACAGATGTTTGACGGATATGATACTGAAATTCTTAACGAAGTGGAAATAAAAATACAAGAAGAAATACAGGTCCTCAGACAACGAAAACAAACCCTAGAATTAGCCAGGGATAGACTTGATGATGAATTACAAAATGAAGTTAACTATGTAATACATTTATTAAATAAAAGAATAGACTATATCATAGAAGGCCAAGTATTAGCCACAAATTTACTTCGATATGGATACAACAATAACAATCAAGAAAAAACAGAAAATATGCGTTTACCACAAATTAAAAACAGCCTCGTTGTTTTAGGACATAAAGAGCCAATCGTAAATGCGCTACATCCGGTGAGTGAGGTTACGGCTTTGCCCGAGGGCAAATCAGGAAGCATCATTATTTTACCTGGATTTTATGGTATCGATTGGTTTGAGTCATTGATAAACGCGATACCGGGTGTGAGCTTTAAAGTCTATAGAGAAAGTAAAACGGTGACCTTAAGGGTCACTGATATAAACCTTAATCTACGTTTAAATCGAGAAGTTTCTAATTTGCTCAATTTACCCAAAGGAAGGTTAATCCCAAATGTCATTTATAAGGGTGATTACGATATTAACCCATTTAACATTACGTTTATTCATTGCGAGCAGTTAAACACGAGTGATAATTTTTACAACGGGTTTCCTTCAAATATGTTATCATTTTATCACACAAGCCAAACAAACCAAACTCACGTTGGGAAAACATTAAAAAACGGTAAAATTAATAAACTTGCCTTTTCAATTAAAAATGAAGAAGGAAAAATCATCAATAACAAAGGCGCGGGGATTTTAATCGAATGTGAAATAATTTAAAAACGCTTATATATTAAAAATATGGCAACCGTAAATGTAAATGAAATAAAACCTTTATATCCTGATCTAAACTTAAACAGCGGTGATGATATTAAAGACGAAACTAAAATTTATCGACTTCAAAAAATTGAAGATATTAAATCTCAAATCTGTAAAGAAAGAAACTCGCGCGAGGTTTCTTTTAAAAAGTTAAAAAGGTGGATCTCTGCGATTCAATATGTAGAGCACGGGGTTGAAGTACTGGGGGTCACTGCAGCCGCGATAGGGATCCCCGCATTAATGGGTGTTATTAGTGCCCCAATTGGCTTAGTCTTAGAGGGTACTAGCCTAGGTGCCTTTGGATTTTACGCGGTACTTAAATACGCAAGCAAAAAATTAGCGGTAAAGAGTAAAAAACACGATCAGATTAAAATTTTAGCAGATGCAAAGTTAAACACGATAGATGAATACGTGTCAAAGGCCATCGAAGATGGTGATATTTCTCACGAAGAATTTATATTAATTACGTCAGAACTTAAAAAATTTAACGACTTGAAAGAAAAAATAAGATTAAAAACTTCTACAAAGTTAGAAGAAGCTAAACATTTAAATAAAGTTGAATTTGAACGACAAGTTGAAGAAAAGGCTAAAGCGATGGCGAGTGATTTACTCGCCAAAGAAAAAAAAGAACTTATGAAAAAACTTGGAAATTAAGTTTAAGTTTGACAAAGTCGTTTAAAAACGACGAGAGTAAACCTCCGAGTTATAAAGAAAGTCAAGCGAGAGTTACCCCTACAGCTCCTCCTCTTTAAAAGTTTCGTTGTATCTTTTTAACGCTTGATTAAAATATTTTAATTCTACTTGAAATAACTTTTGTACTGTTTCTTGGGTTACGTTAGAAACATTTTTTAGATAACATACAGCCATTAACGACCTGAGTGGATGACCCCTAGATATTTTTCCCTTTAATATTTGTTTTAATTTAAACTCGACGAGTTTAAGGTCACACATTTGGTATTGAATGTTAAATTTATCAAAGACTTTTTTTACTATAGAAGCCTTTGTTTTTTTATAGAAAAATCTCTGATTATACTTTCCATTAATATTTTCCGTAGAATAATCCATGAGACTATAACCTATAATTAATCCACACTTGTTGCAATAATACTCGTCTTTGTCTTCATCAATCATGATGTTGTGAGTGCACATACCTATCTCATCCATTTATATTTAAAAAAAATTAATTAATTATTATTTTTTTTTTTTACTGAATCATTTTTTTTTCACCCAATACTTTACTCAGAATGCGTGGGCGTTTTTATAAAGAGTGTAAAGGGGCCGGGGTCTATGCCTTAAACTCATCAAAGAGGGCCAACAACACTATTGACCCCCTTTTTTAGGGTACCGGGTTCAAAGTTTAAAGGTTTTTTTTTTTCATGTTTTTTTATGTCAGGATATTGTTTTTTATGTTTCTTATTAAATATCACCCCAAATATTCAACGAGAAACATTTTTTCTTTTTCTATTTTTTTTCATGTTTTTTTATGTCAGGATATTGTTTTTTATGTTTCTTATTAAATACCCACATCAAATATTCAACGAGAAACATTTTTTCTTTTTCTATTTTTTATTCATATTTTTTGTTATGTTAATTTCAATTTTACAGACCGTGTGTCGAACCCGGTACCCTGTGGTTGCAAACCGCCGAGCTTATCCACTGAGCTATCCCCCAGCCCCGACTGAAAATGGTTTTTTAATTTGATATATATTATATTCGAAATGGTGCAATAACAACGATGACGACACAAAGGACGAGTCTATTTTTTGAGGGGTGTTTGACTGTGATTGTGACGGTTTACACAGGTTCAGTCATGTGTTATATTTCAATAACAAACCCGAGTGCTTTTAGGAATTTAAACCTTTGTGTCAGCGGATGACTAAGCGTTTTACACTACGTTCAGTCATGAATGAAATTTGAATAACAAAAACCCTGTTTACGCTGGGGACAACCACGCGTGACATTGAATGGCTGTTTTTTTCAAGCGAGTGTTGTGTATACACTTAAGGTAAATAACCTTTAGTGCATTGTCAAGTGCATATGAGTAGTGCACATGCATACGACGTAAAAAAAAAGCCATATCCTAATTTGGATGTGGCTTAATTTAGTGTGTAAATAAAAATGATAATTTTTTTGTTATTTTTTTTGGCTTTCTTTTTTATATTCTAGATTTAGTCATCAATATCTTCAATATCAAACATGACATTAGTGGGGATTTGTATAGTTTCATATTGCCTAATAAAAGCTTGTTCTAATTTAAATCTGATACTTGCACCAAATCCACTATTTCCATGAGAACCAAAAAATATATCATTACAGATGAGAACAGGTGTAACTTTACATGATTTATTCATATATTCATCGATGTTATCAATCTTTTTCTTTTTAGAATCAAACAATTTTGTATATTGTTTTAATTGATTTCCTTTTCCATATGATTTAAGTTTAATATACATTTTTTTGTTTTTATCATCATAAATTGGTTTAACACTTTGTTTTCCCATGTTTATATACATAGTTCTGGTTATTTTTGGTATATTTTTATCTTTATCAGATTCAATATATTTAGTTACTGTACATCTCATTTTATCAAAGTATTTAACAATTTCATCACAATCATTTTGTAAATTATATACAATTTGATAGCCAGTTGTGTTGTCTGGATTTTTTTCTTCACCAAAAGTATTAATTGTATTTATTCCAAAACAAAAATTTGTTGGTAACATAAAAATTAAATTACATTCTTTATCATCATGTTTATAAGTAATTTTTGATTTAGCACATTCTACTACTTCTTGTGAAGTTTTAATCACTGGATTTATTATTAAATTTTTCTCATTAAACAACCCATAATGATTATATTCACTTTTATCTGCGTTTTTATATAGATCATGTTTTTCAGTTACAAAGTATGTATGTTTTATTGTTTTGTTTTGTTCCATCTTATTTATAATAATATAAAATAATATTATTTAATTTTCTCATTTTTTTCCGATTTTTTTTATTATGCCCAGCCCAGACTTGAACATCGAAAGCTCAATTGGGCAAGCATTGGGATTCTCTCCCTACTGATGTACATGTCATAGATACTATGCGATTTTGTGACACTGGAAAAAAGATAGCAGTAATCTTTTGTTTTTAACTTTTATGTCAACATGAACTCCAGGTGACATGTTGATGAGAATCAACCAACCAATTAATTTTGAACAGTTAAACTTACTAGGGTCTATTTATAATTTCTAGCAGTGCTTTGAGGCATGGAGGAATCAGCACTCGATATTTATACCACTGGACTATATCTCTAGAAATTTGGAATTAAAAACACTATGATTGTTAATACTTTCCCAAATATCTAAACTATTGATTTGCTTCGCGTCTTGAACCAAGACTACGACTCACGATTCGTCCCTGACGTCATTAATTCGGGACTTCCCCTGATGAGAAATACCATCGCTGGTACCCGACAACGAATTTGTGTGAAATTAAATATGAATGTGATTGAGTACCAGTGGGGAAAAAATTGCACCGATTGGGCATGACAGCTATTTTCTTTGTATGAAATCTCAGTAAGTCTCATTGAGTTTGAACAATTTGTTCCTGTTTCTCCCCCTTAAATGTCCAAAAACAGAGGTGTTTTTCGTCGGATCTGCTGTTAAATCTGTAAATCATAGCCGGTAAGTTGGCTGTATTACTTATGAAAAAAAATGTACAATCGTGTTGCTTTTCTATTTCAACATTCATGTTTCATTGGTGATTAGGCCTAGGGCCTAGGCCTACTTATTAGCGCTCCGCACTAATGACGTCACAAAATCCCCGGCTGTCAGACATAGGCCGTGTCCCATTGATCTCCATTAGATCTAATGGAGATCAATGCCGTGTCCCAATTCACTGGCTGTGGCTGCTGGCTACGGCCGTGGCTGTGGCCGCGTCTTCGAACTGGATTCAGCCAGTAGAATTGGGACGCGCCTTCGGCCGCGTAGACGCGCCATCGGGACGATTTGAATCCATACGCGCAACTGAGGTCATGGAAAGCCAATTGCCATATAATTCGATAAACACTGTTTATCGGTGAAAAACAATCTTTATCTAGATACAATTTGTTTATAACAAAGTTTTTCACAAGAAGCAGTGTTTATCAAGTCGGAATATAGTGTTTCTTGGCGAAAAACGTGTTTATCTCCAATAAATAGGGTTTATCGAATTATTTGGCATTTGGCTTGCCATATAAAGTTGGCCCGGCCACAACGAAGTCACCTTACCTTGTGGCTTGATATTCGTGACGTCGCGGCCACAGCCACGGCCACAGCCAGTGAATTGGGACGCGGCAACAAGATGGACGCGCTGCCAATAGCCGCAGCCACGGCCGCAGCCAGTGAATTGGGACACGGCCAAACATTGTTTCACACACGTAGTGTACATGCACGCGCACATGCACACCCGTGCATGGTTGCAATGTTTGTCTGAGATCCGGTGCTATTTTTAGCGTAAGTGCGGAGCGCTATTTAGGCCGATCACACCCTCAATTTTTCAACTGCAAGAAAACGGTAAGAAAGATTATATTTCTGGAATGGGAAGTGCCCCATTTGTGACTGTGGATGTGATCCCCATGATGTGGATTTATTTGTGGTCTAAGGAGTAAGGGAGATCCCCATTCATACTTGCAGTTTATAGATAAAACCTAGACCCAGTAACTGGGGCGCTGATGAACTCCCTTTTTTGACTTTTTGGGTTGACGGTCGGTCTAGCGCCCCAGTGAATTATATTGCTCCAAATGTGTCGTACACAGGAAAAACAAAATTTCACGGCACTTTCGCCGAAAATGTCCCCAAATTACACCAAAAACATCACAAACAGAATTGAAACTCGCTCCATTGCTTCTACGAAAGTTAAGAGATGAAATGCAGCATATTCATTTGTACTCACGATTATTCCTTTTGATGAAAATCAACCTTTTCTGACGAATGTCCAGACGAAAACGTCAAAAATGGAATTTTATTTGTGTGGCTCTGCTCCACACAAAATGGCGGTCCTACGTCATCGCATGAATATTAATTTTGGTAATTTCCATACTATGTGGACTCAACAGTGTGTAACCAGTGCAAACAGTCACCATGGGAAAACTTGGTTCATCAGATGCTGGTTTTTTCAAGGAAATCAAATTTAGTGTCTTTTCCAAAGATAGTTCGTCTGAACAATTTTTGGAACAAACATAAAGTTAACTATTCTTCATGTTTTATAAGAAATATCGAGTCGGGTTTTTTGCTATTTTCTCGTGACTCAGATGTCCGATTGAGCTCAAGTTTTCACAGGTTTATTATTTCATGTACATGTTTGATCAGACAAAGTATGAGTGCAGTCCTGTGACCTTTACCAATCATGTATTGTACCTTTAAGTCTGAATTGAAAAGATTTACGCTGATCGACAGACAATACAGAAAAAACCCTGCAACTTTTTAGCTGTGTGAACTGGGGTTGCATATTGTACATGTACTGAAAAATGAGTTTCACTGGGTGTTTGTGACATTTGATTATACACCTCAAAACTGCAGCAGTAGCCATCTCAAAATGCCTTCTGTTGTGGATAGTGCTGTGCAAAATAGGGTAATTTGGTATTCGTTTACGGAAGTAAAAAAAATACAGATCCGTGTTATACGATTTAATCGCCTTTTAAATGACAGCGCTAGCGGGCGGCGATCGTGCGTGTTCAGTGAAGAAGAAAAGTGCCTGAATAAAAGCAGTGTTGAGTGTTGACAGATGGCATGGACATTAAGCTTGTTTGATATGACGATATTTATCGATATCGCGATATTTTTTTTTCATATGGAAAATCGTATCGGGCCCGGAAACAAATTCGAAATATCGCGATATTTTTATGGTGGCGCAACTTTATACAAAAACAAATAAGAGTAGCTCATGAGCTAACGGAGCTACTTTTTGCACTTTTCGCGACGACCAAAACAAACAGATTACTGCAAATTTTGTAGCTGGTTGCGACGTTAAAAGCAGATTTCTTACCGCAAAATCTGCACCGAAGCCGACAGTTTATCCATGCCGTCCATGATCCAGAGCGCGACTTGACAGCACAAGTCATGTCCATGTACATGTACGTACGCTGCACTTCCGGCCTTCATGACTGAAGCCTACACGTGCGCTGGCCATGCTGACTTCACTGTGCTGTGAGCACGTGCATGCGATGCCGCGTTGTACACAATTACATGTACATTGTGCAATGACTATGCGTACCGCTTCCGGCCAACATGACTGAAGCTAGCAGCGTATTGGACTCGCGGATTGGGCGTAATAATTCCAGACTACATGGAGTAAGATCTGATATATATTCGCTAAGTGCACATTAATTATCGTGGCTATTACGTTGGGCTTGGGTACTAGTTATGGAAATTTCCAGACAGCGTGCTGACTGTTTACGTCTTCTCCAAAGTGATCGTCGCTTTCGGATGGTTTTTGCATGATATAAGTTTTCAGATTAAGTTCGTAAAAGTGTGTTTCTACCTGGACATATGGACAAAGTGAAATTCAAGTAAGATTTAGTTGGTCAGGAAAGTGCAACTGACGCGTCATGACGGTAGGCCTACTTAAGAACATCTTCAACGGGAAGGTAGAACGGTCAGAATATTTTACGGGGAACTCGCTCCGATCGGAAGGCTTTTTACAATGTTTTTTTTAGATCAAATATATGAACAGTGTGTTTCTACTTGGCGGAATGGACAAAATAAATGACTGTTATGTTTTTTTTTGCATGAACCAAACGTGAGCTACGGTGAGTCCATATTTTTTTGGTGTTGGTTTCGGCATGGAGCTAGGAAGAGGAGTGAGAACTGTAACCTATCACTAATCCAATCACTAATCGCCCAATTAAGCCCCGTTGGAAAAGCACTGCGGCCAACCACACGCCGGTTACATAACATAACCGCAGTCTATCCTTTGATCATATGATGGTCGCCGGAATTCCCTGGTAACCCCCCCAAAATGGTTCATAACTGAAATTGCAAATTGGAATAACAAAACAAACAAACCAAATATAAATGGCAAGCGCAGTTGATACTGAAAGCCCCTGCATGCTTACATGGCAAACTGAAAGATGCTCAAGAAAATTCTGTTTCGACCGGTGCGTCGTCCGTCGAAATCGGGCATTTAACGGCAATTTGTCGTCTTTTTCTTGACATTTATTGACCAATTATGCTAAAAAAAAAGGTAATTTCATTTTTCGTTATGCGGCTTGACCCGAGATTTCCTACGGTGAAGAGTCAGCCTGAATTGTAGATAATGTCCTGACAGAAAATATGGTACATGTGTGTATATGACAAATGCCCAGCCAGCCATCATGGCCATGGCCAGTTGTTGAAAAGTCCGGTCAGTTTTTCATTTTTCGCCATGTTGAGTCCACTACGTTTGTATATTACACGCGCAAGGAAATTAGACCTTTCCATAGTGCCGGGACGAAGTTGGTCAAGCCAGCTCACAGCCAGACTACCTCAATGATAAATTTGCATAACTACTATTTTACACAAAGCCTGCGGTTGCAACTTGCATGAATGCGGCGGCGATCATTGCACAATTGAAGTGCCTTGGTTCTCACTCCTTCTCTTCCTACCCCCATGGTTTCGGTTAATCTTTTTGAAAATTAGTAAACGGAAACGTTCAATCCGTGTGGGTTACTCTATATCCGAATAAAAAGCACAGCACTAGTTGTGGGCATACCAGTTCAATTCCATAGGATTTGTGCAAGGGGTGTTGTCCGTCAGTGGAGAACTTTCCTCTGAACATGCATAAAATGGCTGAAATTTATGCCCAAAAAGATGACCAAAATGACAACAAAGACATAATAAATTAGCTTAAAATCGTCTCTTCACTTCTCAAAAGGATGAAATGCTGATAATGTGTTTGTTTTTGTGTTTTTTTTGTAAGGGAAATCAATGTTTTAGGACCAAAACCCAGACGATCGGCGTATGTGCGATCTTGGCAGCTGGATTAGGCCTACCTGTCTGAAGGTCCAGCATCTACCGTGCAGATTTGATTCAAGGTCCTTGGATATGCACAGATTTAACATCAGCAAACTTTAAAGAGGCATTGGTTGATGTGCTTTCAAGAAGAAGAAGAAGAAGAAAAAACTAGTCATGGCTGCCGCCTTCAATGAAGAGTTAACTGGTACACTTCTATCACCATTTACTATGGTCTTGCTTAAAATAAGCAATCAACTGACAGAACCTGAAGTTGGAAAGTTAAAGTATTTGTGCAAAGACCACATTTCTGCTTCTGATCTGGAAAATGCAAGTGAAGGATACCGGATTTTCCACATGCTCGAGAAGGCTGGCAAGCTATCAGATGATCTATCTGGCCACCGCTTTTTAAAACAGCTTCTACATCAACTTGAACGGGCTGACCTTATAAAAGTATTCATGACCGCTATGAAGAAGCCAGGTATGTTACTAATACTATGTAATTATTCGTATTAATTCTGTTCAATGTGAAAGCTTTTTTAATACATTGGTCATCATTTATGGCGATTGATATAAGTGCTATTATTATATTATCTTGGCAAAACAAGTTTAAATGTAAAGATTCTTAAGGTTGCCTGAGTGATTTTATCAGATCATTATTTACATGTATAGTATACTGTTTTGTTTTTAATGTATGATTATAGTTTTACTAGCTTCACAAAATGATTGGATTTTTTTTTTCATCCTTTATTGTCAGGACCTCACCCTCAGGCTTCTGGTTTGAACCAGGCAGTGAGTGACTTCAAGCCGCATCCTTTAAAACCGCCAGTTCATTATTCCTCCCCTTCCCCACTGCAAACTTCCCAAGCTGGACCACATCGTGACCTGTTTGCTGGAATTCCAAAGCCTGCCAGAAGCCTTTCAGAGGGTGGTAAAGCTTCCTCTTTACAAACAGTCCATAGTGCCGATGGTAGACCTCCAAATACCTCTGGAAATGAGCAGGTGTTTCACTCACCCCAAGTTCAAAGTCAGAAGTCCTTCCCCGGGTATACATCTTCAAAGCGGGAATCAAAACCTTTGGCCAGTGATCAAATCACTGGAAGTCCTTATGGGTCTACCCCAGGCCCGAAGGGTGCATTGTCAGCTTCAACCCATCAGTCGCAAAATAACACAGGTGTTGAGAAACTGATGGTGGGTTTGAGTTTGAAAGGTTCAGCACAGCAAGGTAATGGAAATGTAGGCGTTACACTGGAGGAGGAAAATGTAGAGACAGATTCTCCTTCCTTGGTTCAAGATCAGGCATCAAGACCTAGACCCTTATCCACCTCAGCAGGTGCTTCAGGTAATCAGCAGAGACCAGCGGCACCGCCTTTGGTTGATCTTTCAACTGATTCACCTGCTGTACCTCGTCAGTTGTCGAGGGAGGTACAAAGCCCTCCCGAGGCACAAAGCCCTCTTGAAGCTGCCGGTGACTGGATACGGCTCTTGGAAGAAATGATGAATCAGCAAGAGGCAAGAGAGGAGGCCAGAGATGCCAGCTTAGACCCCCCAACTTTGCGTAAATATCAGAAAGAGCTCGCAGTTAGGCCCCTACGAAAATTCGAGAATCACATCATCTGCGCTCCAACAGGCAGCGGGAAGACTCTCACGGCAGCCTACATTTGCTACCAGTACTGGAATTGGTTCAGAAGAGAGGTTTCCCACAAGCACTTCAAGACTCTCTTTATCGTCAACATGCGGCATCTGACTCAGCAACAGAGGGATGCCTTCCAAAAGTACTTCCCAGAGAAGCGTGCCGTCAGGACCATAAGGGACCAACAGACCTTCGCTGATGCATTGAAGATTAACGAGGAAATGCCTGCTGTGCTGATGTTGACGGCTCAGATTTTCGTCAATGCCCTCAAATCAAGGGAGGTTAACATCAAGGACCTGGACATGCTGATCTTCGACGAATGTCATCATACTGATCTCAAACATCCCTACAACGAGATCATGAAGATGTACTTGAAGACGAAGAAGGCATTGCCGAGGCCGCCCCACGTTGGGGTGTCAGGAGCGGGTCTTCCCTTTGTCATTGGGCTAAGTGCTTCCCTGGGGGTTGGAGGTGGGGCTCTGAACCATCTCCTCACCCTCTCTGGTAACATGGATGCCAAGGGTGTCGTCCGTGTCCTAATCTACAAAGATGAGCTTCAACGTCATGTGAATGCCCCAACGGAGGACACCATCAAACAAGTATCTCCCCGAGCTGAACACGATCGCCAGTTTGGTGACTTCCTAAAGGCCATCATGCTCCAGATCGAGGATGAGCATCCAGACATCGAAGGAAATCCTTTACCTTCCTGTGGCAGCCAGCTGTATGAAAGTGAAACCAAGGAACGTCAAACCAAGGCGGAGGAATCGGGCAACCGCACTGCTGTTATTGTCTACACGTACCTGTACGAGTACAATCGTGCCCTGATGCTGTACGACGATCTGAGAGCCGTTGACGGCCTGAGACACCTTGAGAGATTCCATGACTATCGACAGAGGAGCGCCAATCTTGAGCGAGTCCAAGTAGAGGACCTATGCATCCATCTCTTCCAGTCTAACCTCTCAGACTTGAAGCGACTGAGCAGCGGGGAGAACCAACACAGCAACGAGAAGCTTGGAGAACTGGCATTCCTCCTGAATGGGATATTTACAGACAATCCCAATTCCAAAGGTAACGTACTCCAAAGATGCATGGCCTGATTTTCGACATATCTCTTGCCTAGAAATATTTGTATCGTTATGCTGTTATTAATGATGAATTTCTCAAATTCTGCCATAATAGGAATCGTTCTCGTGAGGATGAAGGTTGCAACCACTGCCATTCAGGATTTCATCAAGAAGTCAGCACTTCTTCAAGCCTTGCCTTGTCGGGTCTTTCCTTTGCGCTTCGTAGGACAAGGAGATATTGAGGACGGCTGCATGACAGAATTTGAACAGAAGACCGTACTGGAGAACTTCAGAGATAGTAAGTGGATGGTTTAAAGTATAAAGCAGAAGTCCAGTTTCAAATTGCCCTTCATTTTATATTCACTGCTCGCCTTTTGTGAAAAAATTTGTAATTTTTCAATAAATTTCTCTCTCTTGAAAACAAATTTTAACAGAAAATGGCTGCAATGTTCTTGTTGCTACGGACATTGCCCAAGAGGGACTGGACATGCCGGCGTGCAACTTTGTAATCCGCTACAACTTTGTCAGCAATGAGATAGGCACGGTGCAGTCCAAGGGTAGAGCCAGGGCTGAGGGGAGTCAGTGCTTCCTTATTGTTGAAAGGTAAAAAGAAAATTGTGTATTTTCTGAGTTAATCACAGTAAGACAAGCCTCTATTTAACCCCATTTTCCCCCATCCTACCCATTACTGATTTTACTTAACACCCTTTTTTTGTATCAAAATTCACTCAATGAAACCAATTTCTATCCAGGGGCCGATTTCAGGAAGCACTAAGATTGATCTTAAACCTTGAATCAATCGTAATTGCTAAGCAAAGTGTGACGTCACAATATTAATTACTATGGTAACAGTGACATCTCAAAGTTAAGATTAATCTTAGCGTTTTGTTAAATCGACCACAGTATCGTCAACTTTTCCACATTAGTTGTTTCATGAACATATTATCATGAGCTTCAATTTTACTTGAATTAATTAGTTTTTTTCCTTTGGACTCAAGAAGGCTGAAAAATCTGTAAAATTCGAACAACATAAACAGGAAGAAGGAAATTTAGGAACAAATTTACTGTTTAAGATTAAGTATTACTCGGTTGTAAAAGTTTATTTCCTTCTTGAAGAACAAACATTTACAGAAAGAGGAAAACAGATTTTGGAATTGTGTTTTTGATACCTAATAAAGTTTTTGTATACATAGAGTTTATTTGTTCCAACGTCTTTTTAAGGAATCACGATCTATGGTTTCACTTGAATTGTTTCTTATAGTGACTCCTTAAATGAGAGGAGAGAGATGGACAATCGTACCAAAGTGCGGAAGATGGAAGAAGCCATGGATGAACTCGAAGCCATGCCTGAAGGTGACCGACTAGATAAGATCAACGAAAGACAGGTAATTAGACGCTGGCGCATATAATGCATTATTTTAGGGATTCAGCATGTTGAATTTGTATCTAGGGCTTAATACACTGATCCAGTAGGCCACGCCCATCATAGCAACAGCCAAGCACCTTTCTTCGTTGGACTTTTGGTTTTGGAAAAGGCCAAAAATGTGCAATTCCTCTCAGCCATGGCACCGAGAGTCAGAATTACAATGAAAATGTAAACACCGCTTGACTTTTGTTTAAAAGAATAAAACTCGGGTTTGTAAAAGAATTGCCTTGTAAATACGAAACAAAAGTAAACTCAACGAAAAGTGTGTAGTAAAGAATACAAAATTTAATGATGACAGACAAAATGGCGGCAAATTGTCAGACCTTAAATAACATGTTGTGATTGGTCAATTTGTCAAGGGGGCGTGGCCTAACGGATCAGTGTATTGTGATGTCACTTTTACAGAGTTGGAAATAAATGTGCTATTGAATTGAATTGAAGTAACACAACTTCTCACCTGAGGTAGTTGCGGCCATTGGGACACTGCCAATAGCTTTGGTTTTTTTGTCAAAGAAATACAGAGTCATGGACAAAAATATCAAGACAGATACAGTAACAGTCATCTGTGAAAATGTCAGTCCCATACGGTGCCCACATTATGAGAACACAGTGAAAAATGGCCACAGTATTTTTAAAATTGTTTCTCATTTATTATTGATCTTTAAAAGATCAACAATAATTTTGTTCACTTGTTTTACACTCTTTTCTGGATAAATACAGCATTTCAGGCAGAAATGTTTTAACAGTATGTTTCTACCATCACCATCTTTATACCCTGTAAGTTATAGGTAAATCCTTGAAGATTTCTGTTTCAGTATGATACCAATTGGTATGATACTACCTGCTTGACTTTTGCTTTAAAGGTATAATACATGATTGGTAAAGGTCACAGAACAGCGCTCACACTTTGTCCGATCAAAGATGTACACGAAATAATAAACCAGAGGCCAAAGCTTAGAAATTCATGCTATTATCTTTATTCACCTTTAAATGGCTTAAAAGAAAAACCATGATAAATATATCGATTTTGCAGATTGAAATTCTTGAGAAGATACGCAGAGAAGAAGAAGAATCACAGACACGGCGAACCCTGAGCAACCTGGATGAAATCACAGTACACTGCAAGGAATGCTCGGCACTGGTCTGCAAAGCCTCGGAGCTCAGACGGAAGGGGGTCTGCGGTCATGTGACCTGTATTAGTCCCAACTTCAAGGGATGGGTGAGGGAGTTCAGATACAATAGACCGCAACGCTTCCGAGATACTGAGACAGTTGGTGGGTACTTCTGACAAATTACAAACCTCTTTGGGGTGTGGGGACCGAGAGGGGATTGTAATTAACCCCTTTTTTTGTTAAAGGTAATATCATATAATCATACTGTGGTTTTTATCAAAAAAATACAGATTGATGGCCAAAAATAACAAAACAGATACAGTCACAGTCATCTGTGAAAACGTCAGTCCCATACGGTGCCTACTTTTTGAGAAAACAGTGAAAAACAGACACAGTATTTCTTAAGTCTTTTCTCTTTTATTTTTGATCTTTTAAAGATCAAAAAGATTTTTGGTCGTTGTTTTATTAATTTTAATAAACCATTTCAGGCGGAAAAATTAAAGTAAGTTAAACGAAAATCTCTGAACATTTCTGTTTTGGTTTCAAACAAAAGTTTGATTCTGCCTTTAAGTTTTAGCTGCAAAGATTCACAGCACGTGCAAAAGTGTCAAACAAGTTCATGTTCTGCTTTGGGGTTCTAAAAGTTTGTCGGGGGTTTGTTTTCACGAAACAAATGTTAAATGACTATTATTGATTTATTCGTGGAGGAGATAGAATTATGCAAACAATTTATTGCCCTTCAACGAGGACATAGATAAGCACTTCACTAAGTGCCTTTTTGAGTGAACATCATGCGCTGGCTCAGGTGGGATTTGAACCCAGAACCTCCTGCTTACTGATGTTAAATGAAGTGGGATTGAGATCTGATTGAAAATATCAGGAAGCATGTCCTGAGTTAGCCTCGGGAGTTGAGTTGGCATAAGAATATTGCTCTCTATTGTGTAGAAGCTAAAAGAGTATTTAAAGGGATGGTACAGAATTGGTAAGACAAAATACACTTCAAGATCACAGATTCACATAAAATGTACACAGTATAATGGTGATGATAGGAGAAAACATCCCATGAAATGTTTTTGTCTGAAATGCCATATTCGTTGAGAAATAAATGAAACTATTTTCCGATTGGAATAAATCGCTTTGAAGCATTTTATTATGAACGCATAATATCGTTAAAATGTGTAAACATTTCTCGTCACCCAGATGGCTGATTGACCTCAAACTTCTACAGGTTTGTCAGTTAAGGTATATGATGGATTACGTAATGTGCTTTCACTGTCAGCAACGGTTTTGTCGCAAAAACCAATTCTGTACCATCCCTTTAATATTTGCAACTTTTTGTATGAAATTTGTAATTCTGCTATAAAGCATTTATTTTCTTATTTATTTGTTTATTTATATAAAATTTCTTTGCTGGTTTTCCAGGTTTGATAAGTTGCGGCACCAGTAATTGTCCTAAGCAATTTGGCACCATCCAGAGATTCCTCAGACTCAATCCCCCTGACGGATACGCTCTGAAAGCTGAAAGCTTCAAGGTCCATTTCCTGGGAGGAAGTGTCAAAGCTCTGAAGAAGTGGAACAAGGCAGGCTTCGAGATTGAAGTTGATGACAGTGCTCCTCAGTGATTTGTGATCGATAATCCAGGCATTACGGACAGCATGGGTGCGATCACTTTCTTAGCTTGGGCTAATTATGAGCAGTTGGGGGCACGTTTTCCCCCCTGCAACTTGTCCTTTTCCTTTTTTCCTAGTGGTAAGTGGATTTTGTTGCAGGTAAGTAGAATATCCAGAACGCTAAAAAGTACACGGCGTACATCAGTGCTTCAATTCAAATTTAATCGTCAAATGAACACAAGGGAAACTGACTAAATTTTTAAGTCATTGAAAAGTGAATAAAAATTGACAGGGGCGGAATTTCAACCAGCAACCTCTGAAATGCTATACGGTTCCAGTTGGTATGTCATTCCAGAGGTCGCTGGTTCGAATCCTGCTCCAGTCAATTTTTCTTTGTTCAGTTTTCAATAAATTCAAATTTGATAGAAAATTGATATCTGTTTCATGAAACCCCATCGCCTGACAAATTTGTCAAGGTACTATTAACTGTTGTCCTTTATGTGAATGAATGAACTTAAATAAATTAATACAAGTAATAAACTCAATACATGTAATAAACTGCTCACCAGCCAAAATAATGAAATGAAATTCATCAAATGCTTGGAGTGAGGAGCTCGGGTCTGACGTTTAGATCCTAGCAGGATCTTCACCGAAGGCTAAAAATGTTTAGCCCTTGGGATGAAGATCCTGCTAGAATCAAAACGTCAGGCCCCTCCTAACTCCAAGCTTTAAATAAAATAAAGTTTTATGAATTTTTCTCCTGAATATAAAACAGAATTTGTTTAGCAATTTATATTAGGAATCCTAATAGATTATATCTAATATACTATATATATAAATCTTGAACTAGTTTACTTATGAATTGGTGCACGAAAATGTGTGTTTATCAGACATGAGTATACATGCAATTGTTCAGAAAGCATGACATTCTTTTAAAGTTGGTCAGAAAGCATGACATTCTTTTAAAGTTGGTCAGTAAAATTGTGGATGATAACATGGCTTAAATATTTCTCAAAATGCAAGTAACTTGTGGCGGAATATGCAACAGAATATGACATTCAGTGTATGTTTTGAGAAGTTTAATACAAGTAACATTTTCATCCATATTTTCATCCTTGATCCTTTATTTCTTGGTTTTTTCTTTTAAAGTGAACCAAAAACTGAAAAATGGGTCCAAATAGTATTGAGTCATGCACCATATTTGTATATTACTGCTGAAATAAATCTATTGTCTTTTTATTAGATAAAGCACAAATTCATGCAAAATCTGGGGTCTGCTGTTTCCTGTTCAACAGAAAAATTGAAAGTTAACAATTAAGTTCTGTTGAACAGCAAACACCATAATAATCTGTGTACTAGCACAACATCAGTACAGAAAACGCATAATTTTAATTTCCAAACTTAAGGTACTATTTTTAATTTTCATTTTGGCCAATTTGTAGAATGAAATGAAATTTGGGACTTTAATGCAAAACAGAAAGTTTTGAATTGGAATAAGATGTAGCCCATAAAATTAATGTTTTAGATAAAGGAAATCATCTGAATTATGTATAATCATGTAGATAAAATTGCAAATTAATTAAGTTTTGCAGCAATATGTAAATGAATATATAAATTCTGAACTTTTTATGCATGGCCAAGCAAAGCTGGTAATGCTGACCAAAGCTGACCACTATGTGTTTAAAGCAACAAATATCTGTGTTTTTGTATCAAATCGAAAGGCTTTGGAATTTCAGGAGGTGGGGAATTTTGTTCTGCAGATTTGGCTAGGTGATTTTGTGGCTTGAAGCAAGTCTAGCCATTGTAATGGCTACCTCACAGTTTTTGAATTGTAATGTGTAATGTAATCGTTCCTCTGTTCAGAGAAATCATTCCTGGCCATGAATATCGACTGAATCTTCCCATGTTTTAAACATTTTTTAAACATAGAGGAAGATATACTGCCTAACCAACCCACTGTAATTCTCTTTAGGTATAATGCTACCCTAGGATGGCACTCCTATTTACATGTATTTTATTGTAATTGAAAAGATGTAATGTTTTATTTTGGCCATAGTAGTTATAATAATAATAATGATGGATTTGAATTATTGAAAGGTGCTTGTGACGTTAGAGAAAGTTAAAAGCATGTCTTTGCTGTACATAAAGAGCATATTTTCTTAAACATGTCCATTAATAATGACTCATGAACTCCTTATTGGAGAAGTAAATTAATGGGAGACTTTTGAGAACCGGTTTTCAAGTCAACAGCGCACACACAACAGTGCACGCGTAAAACAAAGTGTGCATGCTCACAATTGCCGTTGACTTGAAGAACGGTTCTCCAAAGTCTCTCACTGGTGCAAAGTGTCTCGCTTAAGGACATAAAGATCCCACATGGCTGAAATTCTCCACGATATCTTGACACCTCTTGGCTAGCAGTAACACTCTACATTTTGATCATAATGTGGATTGGTTGAGGGAGCAGTAGTCTTGGTTTTAATATCAAAAGTCAGACAGAGTCGAGTAAACTTTCAACTCTACTGAAATCTTGAACCGTATTTTCTTTGAGTGATCCCCCATGTACTGTTTCTCAGGTTGCAGCGTTGCTGCGAGTATCGATGAAATGATCCCTGGGATATAGCAGTATGTGCGTGGTTTCATGGCTTCTGACTGCCAAACGAACAAAGATAATGGGAGACTTTTGAGAACCGGTCCTCAAGTAAACAGCGCACGCGCACGCAATTGTGAGCATAAGCGCATTGTTTTGCATCTGCACTGTTGTGTGTGCGCATGCGCTGTTGACTAGAAGACCGGTTCCCAAGACACCACCAACGTTTGGCTGGATAGCTCAGTTGGTAGTCAGCTTCAATACGGTATTTAGGAGGTCGCCGGTTTGAATCCTGCGCAATTTTTCTTTGTTCTCTTTTCAATGAAATCTTGAACTGAAATTGTTGATGGGTTGATATGCTGAAAAGTCTTAACCTATTTATTGGTAAGCTTTTAAAAAAAAAAAAAACGTTATTTAAGGATAGCATGTATGTTTTTTTAAGCACTTGGTGCCATATTTTGTGTGAAGCAAATTTATAACAAATGCATTGTTTTAATGAAACATTTTTTGCAGCTTTTTAAAAGATGTTATTGTTTATACAATCTAAATCACAAAAATCATTGATTTGAAAAATCAGAAATCCCAAGTCTTTGGGGAATATTTCATGGGAGTATGAAATAATTTTATTTTTCATCATTTTAGAAACCTAAATATATATTTATTAAGGTAAACTCTTAAAACTGCTCCATTGCACCTATATAGCATTTGCTACAATGCTAAGAAATTATGAAATTGTTTAATTGTTGAACAAAACCTATTTCAATGTGAATTTTATTCATGTAGATTGTAAGTACAACATATCAGTGTATGCACAGCTATGATTTTACAATTCTTTGAGAAATCTTAACCGCATTTTTGTAATTGCCTAAACAAACACCAAGTGTTTTGTAAATAATGTGAACATTATTTGCTGATAAAGGTACAATACTTTTGATTGAACTAAAAGGTAGTATCATACTTTGGTAGCAAACCGAAACAGAAATCTTCCCAGATTTACCTATAACTTACAGGATATAAAGATTGTGATGGTAGAGGCATACCATTAACATTTTTCTGCCTGAAATGCTGTATTCATCGAAAGAGTAAAACCAATGACCAAAAACAATTTTGATCTTTTAAAGATAAAAAATACAGTAAAAAGACTTAGGAAATTCTGTGAGCATTTTTCACAGTTTTCTCAAAAAGTGGGCACCGTATGGAATTGGAAATTTCACAGATGACTATTATTGTATCTTCCTTGATATTTTTGCCCATGAATCTGTATTTCTTTGACAAAAACCAAAGTATGATATTACCTTTACAAAATAAATGAGATGAACTTTCAGGCTGTGTATGGTGAAGATAGCAAGTTAGGTGGTAGGTTTGTACTAGCACCATGTGACTATTATCTCTTGTGAATATACATGTATTTTGGTTCTGAGCAGAACCGGAATAATTCAACATTTTGGAACAATTATGCCCT
Source organism: Astropecten irregularis (assembly GCA_963971285.1). NCBI lineage: Eukaryota > Metazoa > Echinodermata > Asteroidea > Paxillosida > Astropectinidae > Astropecten > Astropecten irregularis. Next base: position 9,740,818 of record OZ020255.1, read on the forward strand.
GTCCGTCGTCAGGGTAGAATTGCCTAGCAACGGAGAGATCACACTGTTCCAAAACGTTGAATCCCTCCGGTTCTTTTTAGAACCAAAAGACACTCACTGAAAAAGATAATATGTCACATGGTGTTTCTACAAACCTACTTCTAAAATAATACATAATACATTTTTTAGTGATATTTTATAGTTTAAAATCTTTTGATACAGTTGTGATGGTGTCCCATTTTTGTGAGTGAATGCACTATTATCTCTGGTATGATAGGTGTACATTCAGCTGTTCTTCTAATATTTGAAATGCATTGCTTCATCTTAAAGGTAATATCATACCTAGGTAAGAAACCAAAACAGAAATGATCACAGATTTACCTATAACTTAAAGGGTATAAAGATGGTGCTGGTAGAAACATATCGTTAATATTTTTCTGCCTGAAATGGTGTATTTACCCAAAAATTCGTTAACAACGACCGAAAATATTTTTGATCTTTAAAAGATAAAAAATAATGGTAAAAAGATTAATGAAATCCCGTGGTCGTCACTGTTTTCTCACAAAGTCAGTCCCGTATGGGACTGGGAATTTCACAGATGACTTTTACTGTATCTGTCTTGATATTTTTGGCCATTAATCTGCATTTCTTTGACAAAAACCGAAGTGTGATATTACCTTCAAACAGTATATTGCAGCATTGTTGTTGGTATTTTATCCATTTACAGAACCAAGCCCAGTATTACGGGGTTCTTAGTTATTAACGCCTAACCAGTGTACCTTATTACCACTTAACAAGCTATCATTTACTCCTAGCATGCTTCAGTGCTGATGTGATTGCACACAGACCCTGATGACACCAGCTGGGAGTGCCAATGTGGCTGTAATCTGCTTCAGAGGGATTGTCTCAGTGGAAACACAGTGTGGTGCTCATAAATACAAACCTGGGGTTTGGGTCTGGGGTTGAGGAAAACTATAATAGACTGAGCTTGTTTCTGTAAAGTTTTTACTGTGTATGTTAGAAGAACTGAAATTAATAAAACAAATAAATTAATTAATAAATAAATACATACAAGCAATAAACTGCTACAAACTGCTTATCAGCCAAAATAATGACCTGAAATAATCAAATGCTTGGAGTTAAGAGGGCCTGATATTTTGATCCTAGCAGGATCTTTATCGAAGGTTAGGATTGAAATGTCAGGCCAAACCTAACTCTACACATTAAATAAAGTAAGTAATAAGAAGCAACATAAATCAGTGCATTTACCCATGAAATATCAGACACCCTGACAAGTTTAACCCAATAGGTGCTTAATGACCCACATGAAATAGCCTTTGAAAATGAAATTATTATGAAAAGAAATAGCATTTGTTTTTAAAAATTAAATTTTTTTTTGCTGATGATGATAATGCATTTTTATTTGCTGGAGCTGTGGTGGATTTCACAAAACATGATTAATCTTAAATTTGAATTGTCAGTATCACCATGGTGATTTGTATTGTGACATCACACTTTGCTGAGCAGGATTTATTTACACGTATAAGATCAGTCTTTGTGCTTTGTGAAATCGACCCCAACTTCACTTATTGTACAAGACAAATCCATGCCAATTGCTGTATAGCTTCAGATGTTTTTGTTTGCATTACATTTTAAACATTCGACACAGATTATCATGTTTAAATGAATTGCATAGCCAGTTATAATGCTGAACATGCAATTAAATGAATTTCAAGAGGACAAACAATAAAATGTGGAATTAATTAACTGAAAGTGATTTAAGGTATAATGCATGATTGGTAAAGCTCACAGAACAACAACACTCACAGTCACACTTTTTCTAATCCTACATGTACATGACATAATAAAGCTGTCAAAATTTAAGCTAAATCAGACGTCTGAGTTCTGAGAAAATAGGGAAAACCTGACTCCATTTTTCTTATAAAACATAAAGAATGGTTTTGATCTTACCCCGAGATCAAAACTGTTTGCGGTCTTTGTTTTACTAATTTCTGGATAAATACACAATTTCAGGTGGAAATATTTTAACGGTATGTTTCTACCAGCACCATCTTCATACCCTGGAAGTTGTATGTAAATCTGTAAACATTTCTGTTTGGGTACTGTACTGTACCTCAAAAACAGTAGAGAAGAGCAAAGCAAAACAAAGAAATTTTAAATATAAAATAAACGTATAGAGTTATATTGTTGGGAGAGTACTATACAGCGAAATTACTAAATGTTCACAATGAATAACATTAAGGTTTCTTTAACGTTCGCACAAAATAACGAATCCTGCGGATCCCATTTTAGCATGGATCCGCAAATCTGGGATCCCGTGCGTTAAACAAACAGCCCTATATAAAAACAAAATAATTGGCATGAGAGCCTAAAATAAATAGACCTTTCTTTGGCAACGTCACAGACCAAGTTTTTGCCAACCAATATGGCGGAAACTATGGCGTGCCGTCAAAGCCAGGCATAACCACAATATAAACACAACGTTTTATAAACATTGATTGATTGATTGTTATTGCTGAATTGTAATGTAATGGAAACAACACATTAAGTTAAGCAATGATGGTATGCATTTTGTACAGCTATGGAAAGTTTGCAAAAACGTTGAAGTTGGTCACGCCGTCTGTCAAGAAGATGAAATGATTTGCAACATTTGGACGCCTATACCAAGTAATGAAGTATTGCCAACCACGCATGAGACCAGAATGTCAGTGTTTGTAAACAAAAAGTCAAAATAATTAAAGGCCCATGAAGGGGCAGCCGGGGAATTCCCATACTGGTAGTCGGCCGTGGCTGGTAAACGTCAACACTTACCCACGGCACTGCACTGTGCACTAGGACCATTGATCTCCGGTCCATGATCCATCACGTGACACACGGCCCTAGCTAGCTCGACCTGCAACATTCCTGTCCACTAAAGTAAAGGTAGGGTAAGTAATAATTATAATAATATCATACTTCAGTTTTTATCAAAGAAATACAGATTCATGGGCAAAAATGTCAAGACAGATACAGTAAAAGTCATCTGTGAAAATTTCAGTCCCACACGGTGCCCACTTTTTGAGAAAACAGTGAACAACAGCCACAGTTCGTCCGGTCATGTATTTTCACCCGACATGTGTTTTCGCTCCCCAAATTTGACTCCCGTGTACCGCGAAATCGTGCAAGATTCTTTGTGATCGGTATCTCTGAAGTGATGACTACACTCATGGATATCTCCGACATTCAGGATGTTGAGAATAAAGTTTCTAGTCCTGAGTGATACTCAAAAGTTAGAAACTATGTGATTTTGGATGTATCGTGGGGGTCCCGTTGTCATGCCAAAAGGTGTCCGTTGCCAAATAGTGTCCGGGCATAGCCCATGCGTACGCACTTATTAATGTACGTCTACGTACTATTCTTGATCCTGTCTGATTGTGCTTTTGTTTGTTTTTTTAAATTGCAGGAATCTAGAGAGGTGTTTATGAATAATACATATTTTTTTGCAGGAAGTTAAAACAGCACAATACGCATGCTATAAACAAATAAAAACATACAGGCACTTTCATTTATGATAAAAAAATTCACCTTTTTTTTCTACCCTATTTCTACCTCCATACGATCTTACCTTTTCTTTTCTATTATTAGTATTAATAACGTAAATGATCAGCCAAGTTTAATGTCAGCCCGATCATTCTCAACTGCCCTTGTAGATTTCACAGGATGATTTTCGTCGATATTAGCCATAACGTGACCAGTCCTTTTTACGGACTTTGAATGAACAACTTAGACACGTCTTGCGAGGTGAAGAGTCAGCCACGGCCTGACTCAATAGGACGCATCCTAAGCGCGGACACTATTTAGCAAGCTTGCATAATTATGTGACGTCAACAGCGCATAGCCAATCAAATCCCGGTATGCTAATTAGCGGACACTATTTGGCAACGGACACCTTTTGGCATGACACCGTTATCAAGGGGGTCTTGTTTTCGCGGGCTTACCTTCTGCGTTACGCGGCGCGATATAAAAAATTTCGGATGACGTCTAAAAAATTTGTGAGTGATGATAGATGTCTCCTCTCTATGCTGACCCCAAAATATGGAAAGTTAAGGCTTTACTAGTAAGTTTTATTCGTAAATATCTAATTTGGAGGTACTTTAATATACCTTATTTAACTAGATACAATAGTGTCCATACTTGCGAGAGTCAAAAATAAACAATGCACATTCATTCATAGTTTTGGGTTACAATGTTTCAAATTTCCGTTCGTTCATATTGATGTCACGTGCCTTTATTAGCAACCAGGCATGCTGGGTAAACTACTACGGACGTGTGTCAAGGACACATTCCTTATATAATTTTTCCCATTACTTATAAAATCTTTATTTCCTCTAATATTGAGGGTTATGAAAATATATTGCAAGGGTTTAGTTTCTTACTTTAAAATAATAAATATCTAATGATACTTACACATTTTTAGAAGAGGTTTTGGGTCTAGTTTTGTGCATTTTTTTATGAGACACACGTGTAATTAATCAATTAACAGGTGCATTTCCACTAACAGGCAGGAGGTACACAGAGAGTGACTCCCTTCAGGCAACATAAGTTTGTAATGTTGAGAACTTATGCAATCACTGAAGAGGTCACCCGGAACATAATCCCACAATATGAGGCTGGCAAGAAAACCTTTACATACAAAGAGAAAACACCCAAAGCAAAATCCAAAAAGCCTCCCTCAACATCCTAGTCTCAATCTAAGCATGGTCCAATTTAGCTGTCCTATGCTGCCTCTCAACAAAACTTCTAGAAACAGTCAAACAAATACTAAGTTTCATATTTTTAGTATTTTAATAATTTATGGCGAGGCAAAAATAACAAAAGAATTATTTTAATATAAAGCAATAAAAGCATCCAACAATTTATCTCAGAAATAATGAATAATAAAAAAAGAGAGGTCAGAATATAAAAAACCTGAATGAATGTGGAATGAATAAAATGAGTGTTTAAAGCACTGAAACGACCACGAGTGTGTTTTTATTTTCATTTTTTTAAATTTGAAAACAATGATAATTTTTAACTTTAAAAGAACTGATAATTTGATATGACCAAATTTTACATTCAGGATAATTAGGTGAAGTTACTAAAGACACACAAAGTGACAGCAAATATTTATTTTTCACATATGGCTTTACGGGAGCACCGTACTACCAACGCAATCCTCGGAAACAGTGAGTTTACATCAGAAATCACATCGTTGCACAAAAGTAGTTACCATTGGGAAGAATTTCACTTTGTTAGCATACTTCCTGGTACCTATGGAAGGTAATTAGGACATTAGTTGACATCTTGCATTTGGCATTTTTTTCTAAATCAAGGAAGAAGCCTTATACCCTCGGAAACCGGTCACTGGAGGATAAATTACTAATGCATTTTAAGGCTAATGTTCTAACGTTTATAAAAGGCACAATCTGTGGTCAAATATTCCAAATTAAACTGTCGTCTGCTCAAGCAACTTTAATTTTTCCGATGTCAGACGGCAGGTTACCCTGTTGCGATCTGGGTTTTTATGGCCTGCCAATGAAACAAAAGTGTTAAAGTCTTTCTCAAATCGGAGTGACAGTGTTTTGTTTTTCTCTTTTTAACTTTCAACTTTGATAAGCTGATGTATCCATGTTTAGGCCGCTCATAATGATGCCAGATATTATACAAAATGCTCTGATAATATTTTGCATCAAGATAAAAATTAGATTTAATTAGATTTATTTAATGTAAGAACATAAGACAAATTCAATGAATTGCCACTAAATGCCATGCATGATATTGTTGATAAATAATATAAATGGAGTTATTTATAAAAGGTTCTGAAACGGTTTTGATTCCAAGATCGTGAATGATAAATTATTTTTTATAAATAAATGGTTGAATCAACAAAATGAGAATTTGGTACAGATCATGGTAGGTAAAATTATTATCAGAACATTTTTATAATATCTGGCATCATTATGAGAGGCCTAAACGTGGATAGCTTAAGTTCATCAGCGTAGCAAAGTTTCAAATTAAAAAGAGAAAAATAAAATTATGGCACTTCGATTTGAGAAAGACTTTAACACTTTTGTTACATTGGCATGCCATAAAAACCCAGATCGCAACGGGATCACGTGACCTGCCGTCTGACATCAGAAGAATGAAAGTTGTTCGAACTGTTTAGTTTAGAATATTTGACCACAGATTGTGTATTTTCTAAACGTTTGAACATTAGCCTTAAAATGCATTAGTAATTTATATTCTAAATTACATAGTTTTTTACTTTTGAGTATCACTCACAACTGAAAACTTTATTCTCAATATCCTGAATGTCGGAGATAGCCCTGAGTTTAGTCATCACTTCAGGGATACTGATCTGACACAAAGTATCACGCACGGTCTCACAGTAAATGGGAATCAACTTTTGTCACCGAAAACATATGTCAATAGGAAACTCATCATGACCGGACGATATGTATTTCTTAAGACTTTAAGTCTTTTCTCTTTTATTTTTGATCTTTTTAAAGATCAAAAAGATTTTCGGTCGCTGTTTTACTCATTTCTGGATAAATACACCATTTCAGGCAGACAAATTTTAACGGATTGTTTCTTCCACCACCATCTTCATATCCTGTAAGTTGTACGTAAATCTGTGAAAATTTCTGTTTTGGTTTCTTACCAAAGTATGATACTTACTTCCTTTTAGAAGAAACATTATAATTACATGTAGTGAGAGAAATTTGTGAACAGGTAGCAGGCAAGTTGTAAAAAAAAAACATTATACGATTCTCACTCTGTACAGTTCAGGAATCCAAACATCAGACTGCGCTCTGTGAACCACTTGGTGTAAAATGGCTACGTCAGGAATCTCGCCATACCGTAAGACACTCTTTGTCGTGTCAGAAGGTTTGAATGAAGATGACTTTCAACGTTTGAGATATCTGTGCAAGGATTTACTCTTCAAGACCCAGAAAGAACGCATCAAGGATTGCCTGGGGTTATTTGACATCCTGGAGGAGCGGGAAATTATTTCTGAAGGAGACGTCAGTTTCCTGATTGATAGAATGGGAGATCTTAAGAGAATGGATCTGCAGACAAAGTTGCAACAGATAATGGTGCCGAGTAAGTAGAAAAAAAGATAACGACAGAGAGATCTGTGACTCAGAGTCCCATGCTCGATGATTTTTCTGTTTAGGGCAGAAAAGTCATTTCATGGGTGTTCGGTGTGAAACAAGTCATGCCAGTTTTCTTAGAGCTGTTTTAGCAGGGAGTGTTGTGTAACCAATTTCAATTGCCAGGGGAAATTGGTTTTTAATTCTGAATTTTTTCTATATCTCTTTGTTCAGAGAAAGTGCCACGAGTTATTATCCTTGAAAAAGGTTTGAAGACTAGAGCTGGTCCGAATTTGCCAAAGCTGAACCAGGCTGGAGCAGACCTCATCAACCCTCCGGATTGGCATGCTTTAATTGAGACGTGGTTGTCCGTGGACTGTGAAATAAAAATTGTTTTCTATAAAACTGTTTATTGCTCAAGATAAGATAGGATAGCATGTTTATTTTTCTAAAGCACTTGGTGGAATTTTTTTTGGTGAACAAAATTTTAAAAATATATTATGGCCTTTTTAAGGAACTTTTTATCAAGGAAAACTGACTGGGTTTTAATGAACCGGCAGCTATACTTAATTTTGTAGACCTTTCACTCATTACGTATTCAAATCATTACATACTTCCAATGATTGTTATTTTAACGACATGTCATTTTAATCAAAGTATTCTCATTTGAAGTTATCCAGATTTTAACTTTTGATGTCTATTGTTATTTGGATGTAAGGAGTTTTTGTTTTACCGTTTCTTTTATCCCAAAATGTACATTCCACATCCAGGTTCCAGGTTTTATATTTGGTATAATGTGAATGTAACAAAGTGATATATTAATGGAGCTTTTAACTTCACTAATAGAGAAAAAATTAAGCATTTGCTTCAAAATGTACATTTTATTTGTTGGAGAAGCTTCACTTATGGTGCAAGACAAATTTGTTCCAATTGCTGTAAATACATGTAGGATGATAGGCAGCAATCCACTGTGTTTCATTGCATATTGTGGCTTCTAAAATTTGATATAATTTAGGCCTGTAATGATTTAGAAATGAACTGGTCTAGAATCATGTTTAACATGAGCATGAATTTCAAGATGACAATAAATTTTGAATTAATTGCAGTTTATAGTTCAAGAATGATTTTTTTTATTGAAGTATTAAAGGTATAATACATGATTGGTAAAGGTGACAGAACAACACTCACAGCATTGTCTAATCCAGCATGTGCATGAAATGATAAACCTTTGAAAATATGAGCTCAATCGGACATCTGAGTCACGAGAAAATAGCGAAAACGCGATTAAATTTTTCTTATTAAACATAAAGAATGGTTTTGATCTTACCAGGGATCAAAACTGTTTTCGGTCTTTGTTTGACTTGTTTCTGGATAAATACACAATTTCAGGCAGAAATGTTTTAACGATGTGTTTCTATACCAGCACCGTCTTCATACCCTGAAAGATATACACAAATTTGTGAACATTTCTGTTTTTGGTATGTTACCAATCCTGTACTGTACCTTTAGCCATGAATTGTCATGATCACCATGGTGGTTTGTATTGTGACATCACACTTTGTTTAGCAAGATTAATTTACACATAAGATCAGTCTTAGTGCTTTGTGAAATCAACTTTTTGAGCTAGACAAATTTATGCCAATTGCTGCTTAGCTTCAGATGTTTTGTTTGCGTTACATTTTAAAATTTGATATAGATAATAATCATGTTGAGATGAATTGGATTTGAATAATGCTGAATATACAATTAAATTAATTTCAAGAGGATAAACAATAAAATGTGGAAAATTGCAGTTTTATTTGTGCAGTGTAGTTCAAGAATGTTTCTTTATTTATGTGAACTGAATATGATTTGAAGCAAAACAGTAGAGCAGAGAAAAGCAAAACACAGAATTATACAAAATATATAGATTTATATTGCTGAAAAAAGGTACAATGAAATACCTCAACAAAACGTTCACAATGAATGACATTATGTAGCATAATCAGGGATATGAAACTTCAAATTAAAAATCTGAATTCCAATTTATTTTTGTTCAAATTTTAACTCAGAATTTGGCCATGCACTCACATCCCTGCATAATAGCTCTCTCGGCAAAGCGAGCCTAGATCTTAGACAAAAGGGGGGGGGGGGGGGGCTATTGCAAATACCGGGGAATTCCCATACTGGTAGTCGGCCACGTCGCTGGTAAACGTCAACACTTATCACGTACAGCACTGTTTTCTATTGACAAGGCCGAGGGTTGGTTTCAACGAATGATTTGCTGGATCTTAAAATCACCATGAATGTCCCCTGCATTTAACGTGAATACGAAATAACTAGAACAGTCATTCAAAGGAACACCCTTTGTGTGTTCAGTTCAGTTCGTATTGTCCAAATACGCAGGCATAGAAGGTAATTTTTACTTTGTTCACTTTTTCATATTGCGTAGTACTTCTACTAGTAGTATTAAATGAGGTCAAGTGTCAAGAGCAGGGAATCCCCCAAAAGGCGTTTAACTGGTAGTCTGCTGTCTGTTGAGTGTTGGTAAACTACCCATAACACACAGCATTCATGCATTGGAGGTGAATCATCAGATTTTGCAAGAACTGAACAGGCGCAGGCCGCGTTTTCCGGTAAATCTTGGCTGTTATTTTGTCCCTTATCGGAGAGGTATTTTGACGGTGGAATACTAGTTCGATTCCTTAGCTTTGATGGGAAGATCTGATATCACTTTGCTGCTGGCCAAAACTGAAGTAAGTTAATTCACTTCATGGTTGTGCATGTTCACAGTTATGATTGTTGTGGAGAGATTTGGTAAAACTAACGTTATAAGGAAAAACCACGTTGGCATACGTCACAGGCACAGCCTAGTCAGCTAGGCTAGACCTACAATAGCCTGCAGTCATTGGTTTCCGATGGGATAACGGGAAAACTTCTATAAAACAGAAACGAAATAAAATTTCAGAAAATCACTTCACTAACTTTGAACTGGACACTTCCAGATTATACTCTGTAAAAATCCTTGAAGTTGAAGTCTTTTCTTTGGAAATATTGTCCGTCATTTACAGCGACATCGATTCCGCTATGTAAACAAAGCGTCACCAGTTTTCGATAACTTGGTTGTGCGTCAAAGTTCGTTGACATCCGAGTAGCTATGGCGTGCCAAGTCACTCAAAAATTGATGAAATATTGTCCTGACTCGATTTGATCGAATTGGGTCGATGGAGTTATTTATAAAAGGTCCTGAAACGGTTTTGATTCGAAGATCGTGAATTATAAATTATTTTTTATAAATACATGGTTGAATCAACAAAATGAGAATTTGGTACAGATCATGGTAGATAAAATTATTATCACAACATTTTTATAATATCTGGCATCACTATGAGAGGCCTAAACGTGGATAGCTTAAGTTCATCAGCTTAGCAAAGTTTCAAATTAAAAAGAGAAAAATAAAATTATGGCACTTCGATTTGAGAAAGACTTTAACGCTTTTGTTACATTGGCATGCCATAAAAACCCAGATCGCACGAGGATCACGTGACCTGCCGCCTGACATCGGAAGAATGAAAAATGCTCGAGCAGACGACAGTTTAGTTTGGAATATTTGATCACAGATTGTGTCTTTTATAAACGTTTTAACATTAGCCTTAAAATGCATATTAGTAATCTATACGCAAAATTACATAGTTTTTTACTTTTGAGTATCACTCACAACTGAAAACTTTATTCTCAATATCCTGAATGTCAGAGATAGCCCTGAGTGTAGTCATCACTTCAGGGATACTGATCACGAAGTATCACGCACGGTCTCGCGGTAAATGGGAATCAAATTTCATCATCGAAAACATATGTCCATCGGAAACTCATGACCGGACGATACATCATCATCAGTGTGCAAAATACCTAGATCCAGTTAAATATTGCGCATGGAACCCTACATAAGGGAGGTTTCGCATACGCGTACATTTAGCTAGCCGTAAACGTCAACAGCTGCTTCAATGTTTCGCAATGTGAAATCTATTCTGTATCTGACAACTGAGACCACGACTTTCTCCCTGACATTTAGGCTAGTTGGTCTTGTTCTTAAGTTTTGAAATACATAGAAATGACACGTACGTGTTAAGCAATTCCTTTCTTTTTATTCTAATCATGCACATGACAAAAAACGAACAGGGAGAACTAAAGATATCCGTGCCTAGTCGTAGACGGATATTGGATAGGGTTAAAACTGTGACGCCATAAGTACACACAAACTGGTGATGTATCCGGTGCGCTAACCGTATATCCGTTCGCATGCGAAACCTCTCTAATAACTCGTCATTAACAATTTAGACACTTGACTATTAAACTGAGGTAATATAGGGCCCAGGTTGATAATACTCGTACGCCATGACCGCATAGTATGTGGGGGTGCAGGGTGACCCAAAAAGTACATCCTGGAGAGGGGGGGGGGAGGAGATCAATTTTCTAAATAGGGCCCAGGATACTCTAATGCTCAGGATCCGGAGCGTTGCAATATTACAGTTTATGGTTGTTTTCTAAAGCCTATTTCCAGCCTAATTCTTCACAAGAGGAGTCTTGAACAGATTTTTGAAAATTAGGGTTTTTGCCCTTCACCAAAATGCATCAATGTATGCTTAGTACTTTTATTGTCAGCGGCTCTGAGAAAAACATTCATGAGTTGGCTCGGATGGGATTCTAACCTGTGATCTAGAACCGACGTTTCGAGAACCACTAATTACTCTAGTCTCTGCATGCAAACTGCGTGTTCACTTTATATGGAGCAACATTAGTGAGAGAACTATTTGAACAGGGGCCAATTTCATGGAGCTTCTATAGACCAATCCGATGACACGATATACTGTCCGCCATTACTGCAGTGTCCCCACATGCCTTTTGTCTAGCAACAAAAGAATTTATGTTATGCCTCACTCTATAATCACTCTATTAATGTACGTCCCATGATTAGGGGACATACACCCTGTAATAGAGTGCGGCGGAGCATCAATTCTTTTGTTGCTGGACAAAATGCAGGCAGGGACACTGCAGTAATGGCGGGTGTTTCCTACCTCCATGGTTGTGCCGTCGGATCGGTGTATAAGCACAAAAATTTTCTTAGTACAAAAAATAATGTCTTGCCCAACAGTGGCGTCACCAAGGGGGGCCAGGGGGTGCACGTGCCCCCCCTGGAAAACCTCGTGCCCCCCCCGCGTGTCCCCCCATTTGAGATTTGGGTTGGTGAAAAAAAATATAATATATATTGTAGCGGTGTCCCCTAACAATTGCTAGTGCCCCCCTTGTGCCCCCCCAGACTCAAAAGTCTGGTGACGCCACTGTTGCCCAATAAAACAAACCACCATTAAAAATTTCATTTGACATTCATGGTCAGTGAACAACTGAACATGCTTAGCAAATTTTTGTGCGAAGCAGTGCCATGAAATTGGCCCCAGGTAGTAAGTTCAAGTTGTAACAACATTATATGATTCTCTGTACAACAGGAAGCCGAACATCAGACTGTACCACTCGACTGTGTAATCTCTGTCCCGTGAACCACTTGGTGGCGACTCGATGGCTACGTCAGGAATCTCTACGTACCGTAAGACACTCTTTGACGTGTCAGAAGGTTTGGATAAACAGGACCTTCGACATTTGAGATATCTGTGCAAGGACGAACTGACCAAGACCCAGGACGAACGCATCGAGGATGGCCTGGGGTTATTTGAGATACTGGAGGAGAAGGGGATTATTTCAGATGGTGACGTTAGTTTCCTGATTGATAGAATGGGAGATCTTCGGAGGAGGGATCTCCAGACATTGTTGCAGCAGATAATAGCGCCAGGTAAATAGAAAAACGACAACGACACCTCTAACTCAGAGTTCATAAATTTCTTCATCCTTGTTGATCTTTCTGTTTCACGCTGAGAATTTGTTCCATGGCCCTGCTGTCTGATTCCAGTTTTCTTAAAGTTGATTTAAACATCTCGAAGTCTTTATTATTCAATTTGTCGCCTCTCAAGTCTCAAGTGAAATATCACATAATGTCATTGGTCATTAAAAGATCTTTAAAGGTGATATCATACTTTTGTTTTTAGTCAAAGAAATGCAGATTCATGAGCAAAAATATCAATATCACATCTGTATTCAAATTTAAATGTTGTGACTCTGTTTTTGTTTGGTTTTGTTTTTAAGAAAAGGGCGCCCCTTTTTATTACTGTGGTTCTCATTTTCAACCGACCCATATTTTGGGCTCCGACCGAACAAAAAAAAACTTTTTTTTGCCGCCGACCCTGTCCAGAATGACATAATATAAATTCAAGAAAAAAAAAAGAAGAAATGTCCAGAATTTCTGGAGACACATTTTTGCCAATAGGCCTAAATTTTTATACTTTCTTTCACAAAAATATTTAAAAAAATATTCAAACGAGATTACAGTGAATACAATGAACATTTCTCCTACATTTTCTTAAGGTTTTTGTGTATTCAGCCAGATTTTTTTTCCACCAAACTTTTTTTTGTCCGACCGACCGACCGACCCTCCCTCAAGGTGAAAAAGAAATGAGAACCACAGTTATAAAAAGGGGCGCCCAAATACATACATGTGCCGATTTTAAATTCCATCTGAATTTATTTGCATCTCTTTGTGCAGAAACCGTGTCCCCGCTTGGTGCCCCGCAAGGGCTTCCCCTGGGAACATCTGCGAGTGACAGTGCACGTGTAGTTGCTGTAGGTGCCAGCAACCCTCCATCACCTAGGCATCTTAAGAGCTTCAGTCAGCTCCTCCCAAATAAAGGTTTGAAGACACCAGCTGATTTCTCTCCGCATATGCCAAAGCAGAACCAGGCTGGAGCAGGCTCCATCAACCCTTCGATTGGTCATACTTTGCAACGTAGCGATCCTGAGGTTAAAAAGTTACATGAAGGTCCTACCATGAAGACAGTCCCTAAAAAGACAGAGGTGCCGATTTTGGACTTGCCGAATATTATGACTCCCTGCCAATCAGAGACTGTTCAGCACAATTCTGGAACAGTAGGGTCAATTGGCAAGCAAGATAGGATTCCAAGGACCCAGGCATCAGGAATGGAGTGGATGCAGTCCTTGGGAATGAAGCCTGAAGGTACGCAGGCCCCTGAGAGAGAACCATCAGGTCAAGGTCTTACTTTGAGTTCCTCCAAGTCCTTGCATTTAGGTCAGGATGACAGTGATGTTATGGAGACTGATGCTCCTCAAAGTCTCCAAGATGGAAATGATGAACCCCCACTGTCACCAACTCAGGGTGAGAACCCCACTTCCCTTCCCCTGCAAGATGTTGCCAGCCTGCAAAGTGAGGCAGCCCCTGTGCAAGATGTGGAGAAGTCAGCCAGTCCAGGAATTCAAGATGCCAAAATGGATTCCGACATCAGTGAGAGTGTTGGATGTCATGGTATCCTGATGGAAGAAGCAGCAGGTGATTACGAAATCGGCGAGCAGATTCAGCTCCGCGACTATCAAATAGAGCTTGCCCATTACCCTCTCGCAACTGGTGGCAACTACATCATCTGCGCTCCCACGGGGAGCGGGAAGACTCTGACAGCGGCGAGCATCTGTAAGGAGAACTACATGAAGTTCAAGGCAACCGCTCCACCCGGGAAGCACTTCAAGGCCCTCTTCATAGTCAACATGCGTCACTTGACCCAGCAGCAAAAGAAGGCCTTCCAGGACTATTTCACAGATATTCTGGCCGTAAGAACCATCGGAGAACAGGAGACCTTTGAGTATGCGCTGATGAAGGATGAACCGTTGCCCATCGTGCTGATGCTGACAGCGCAGATCGTCGTGAATGCTCTGAAGCAGCAGACCGTGTCCCTCCAAGACGTCAACATGTTGATCTTTGATGAGTGCCACCACACGACCCTCTCGCATCCGTACAATGTCATCATGAAGCGCTACTTGAAGCAGAAATTTGCCGATGAACAGGCTGGTATTCTTCCCCAAGTAATTGGTCTCAGTGCCTCACTCGGTGTGGGCCGTGGTCAGAGTGCCCTTGAACATGTCCTGAAGCTCTGCGCAAACATGGATGCCCGAGATGTGTTGCGCGTCCGCAGACACAAGGAGCAGCTCGATCAATACGTGAAGACCCCAGAACAGGATGCCATCATACCAGTCCTATCCAGAGTCTCAGCAAGGCAAAGCTTTGGTGGATTAGTAGAACAACTCATGAGCAAGATTGAAGGTCAACTGGCAAAGAAGCCTCGGTTCCATCATGGTAGCCAGCCGTACGAGAATGAAGTCGTACAGTGCCAAGAGGTTGCTAAACATGAGGACATCATAACCTACATGTACCTGAATGCCTACAACAGAGCCTTGATGCTCTATGAGGATCTGCCCACTCCAGATTGCCTTCAAACTTTGGAGGCTTTCCATGCTGGTCGGAGTCTTGGTGAAGACCAAGAAGACACCTCAAGGGAGAGCCACTGCCGCGAACTGTTCCAATCAAATCTTGAGGAGATGAAGAGCATGGCTGACAAGGAAGGTGGCTCCTATAACCTGAAGCTGAAAGAGTTAGTCAAGCTCCTGGCAGACCAGTTTACTCAGAATCCCAACTCCAAAGGTAACCGGGCCCTTTTCCAACCTTGGCTCCGGCTCCTGCTCCGGCTCCATTTCGTGAATCCGATAACGGGTATCAGAATAGAGGATTTTGGCTGTGGCTCGGAAGTAGATTCTCTGGTTTGAAAAAGAAAACAGAGCTTTCAGCTTCAAGGAAAAACCACAACCTATAATATTTTCAGCATATGGATGACAGAACCAGAGCCTGAGCCGGAGCCAAGGTTTGGAAAAGGGCCTAGAAATGACAAAGTCTTCTTTACTGCAATATTAGGAAAGAGCCATCTGTTGTTGAGATTTGGTTAGGCAAGTCTTACATGCTATTCTTTAGAGTTATGACAGTACAATGAACGGGAGACAATTTAGAAACACTTAATAACAGATTCGTGCACCAGAATCTTAAAAGCAATTGTGCAAGTTGTTTGATCCATGTACTCTGGCTGTGAGAAAGAGAACCCAACGTTTCAGCCAGAGTACTCTGGCCGTCCTCAGTAAGTTCTTACTCGCCAGTCCTTCTCAGGACCACACCTCTTTCAATAAGAGTATTTCACATGGTGTCTCCACTTATTTTTCTTATCCTACTTCGGATTTTACTATTATTTCGCTCTGTAGGAATTATCCTCACTCGAATGAAGGTGGCAACCGTAGCTCTCTGCGAGTTCATCAGGTCATCGGAAAAGCTGAGGCAGTGCTCGGTCAGACCAGAGCGATTGGTCGGTCAGGGGTCCCTAGATGACCAGTGTATGACGGAGAGCGAGCAGAAGATGATTCTGGAGAGCTTCAGACAGGGTAAGGACATAACCAGAGACTGATTATGGTCCCTTTACATAGTTTAGACAGGTAGCATGGTGTGTTCTGTGCCTAAATAATGTATGCCCAACCAATGCAACGTTTTTAATATTTGAAAAGTGAACACAGAAAAATTGACTGGAGCGGGATTCGAACCGCCGACCTCCTGAATACCGAACAGGCACTCTACCAACTGAGCCATCCAGCCCTATGTTGATGGTGACCTTAATAGTAAATTATCTTTGTTCGTTTGGCAGTCAGAAGCCATGAAACCATGCACACACTGCCATACCCCAACGATCATTTCACTGATACGCGCAACAATGCTGCAACCTGGGAATGGTACATGAGGGATCACTCAAAGAGGATATAGCTTTTTAATTAATATGTACCATTCCAAGGTTGCAGCATTGCTGTGTGTATTGGTGAAATGATCCTTAGGATATGGCAGTGTGTGCATGGTTTCATGGCTTCTGACTGCCAAACGATAAAGATAATTGACTATTCAAAGTTCAAATTCCGCTCCATTCAATATTTCTTTGTTCACTTTTCAAAGTGACTTTTATAGATTCAGTCAGTTTCCCTTGTGGTTTTTAATATTTGGCGAACCACTGCTGTCAGTTAAGTTTGCATTTGCTATTTGCATATCATTGTGATCTTCACATTAATAGAAGTGATGAAATTGATCGAAAAAGAATCTCTGTAGGAACCCGTATTAAGGTATGTTCCACATCTTTGTAAAATCAACGTTTTCATTATCTTTTGTTTCCGAATATTCATCTTTCCGCAGAAGATGGCTGCAATGTTCTTGTTGCTACGGACATAGCCCAAGAGGGCCTGGACATGCCGGCCTGTAACTTTGTCATCCGCTACAACTTTGTCAGCAATGAGATAGGCACGGTGCAGTCCAAGGGTAGAGCCAGGGCTGAGGGGAGTCAGTGCTTCCTCATCGTAGAGAGGTCAGCCAAAATTCTGTCATAAAATCTTGTGCCTCATCAGAACAATGAAGGAATCAGTTTTGTCGTGCGACAAGTCTCCCTATGGGCCTTTACGAAATGAGGCTTGAAGCTAGGCTTGGGATTTATTTAAAGCTACTGTCATTTTGTGTCCGAAATGAAATGAAGGGCTTGAGATACATGGCAAGCTGGAGCCTTTCAACTGCTTTGACATGTGGTCCAGTCCCTTCGCTTCGTGGGCCTCAAATGGCGGTAACGAAATAAATCCCAAGCCTAGCCTCAAGCCTCACTTTGTAAAGGACCTATATGTCTATCCTGAAAGAGTAGCCTGTTGTTTTGCATAGCAAAAGGTCAAAGGTCGAGACCAGCGGATCCTATGCAGTTCCATAGGTGCATGGATATTTACTTATTGATTTTTGTTTGTTTGTTTGTTTTACCAGGGGTTCACTTAACGAGGAACGGGAACTGGAGAATCGGGGAAAGGTGAAGAGAATGGAGGAGGCTTTGAATCAGCTGGAGAACACAAGAGAAGCAGATCGACTGGCTTGCATCAGGGCAAAACAGGTAAGGGAGAGAAGCTTGAATACCACCTGGCCCCAGCCACTGAAAAGCCTGGCTAAACCTGGGCCTAAAATCTTCCTCTTGTCAGCCCTGAACTTCACTACAGTAGAATTGCTTAAAATCAGTGTCCACCTTTTTGATGCTGTTCATGATCAATGTAAACTTAATCTGTCAATCAGGTTAGTGCCAACTGTGATCCAGGACACAGTAAGGGCTTGACGTTGATAGTTCAAGGCTAGGGATTATAGAAGCCCAAGAGCCCAGGCAAAGCCAACTTTGATGATCCAATAGACAGCAGGGACTTGAAGTTGATAGTTCAAGGCTGGTGATAAAAGGGGCCCAAGAGCCCAGGCAAAGCCAAATATGATCCAGGACACAGCAGGGACTTGAAGTTAATAGTTCAAGGCTGGTGATAATATGGGCCCAAGAGCCCAGGCTGAGCCAACTATGATCCAGCACACAGCAGGGCCTTGAAGTAGTCTAAGGCTGGGGATAATAGAAGCCCAAGACCCGGGGCAAAGCCAGGGCCTGGCCTGGACTATTCGGAATGTATTATGATCCTGTGATTTTTCCTTGATTAAATTTCCCAAACAGAGGTTGATTGTTAAAGACATCTTGGAGAAGGAACGGAGGCGGCAAGAGAAGATAGCAGAGGTGAAGGGCAAGGACCTAGGTCTCCTGTGTGTGGAGTGCAAAACGTTCATCTGCAAAGTTGCGGACTTGAGACGGAAGGGTGCTGGCGGGGCCATAACGTGTGTCGACCAAGCGTTCCCCGACAAGGTGTTTGAGATACCCCTTGCATATTCAGTACGCTACAGAGACACGCAAAGCATGTGTGAGTTTCCTGAAACTTTGTGAACCCCATCTTTGCCTTATTCGTCAACCGAACACATAAACTTAATGATTCCTTCATAATTGCAACCTTAGATAAGCTGAGATTTTTTCTTAGGGGCGATGGAATTAAATTAAGGCCGTTTCCCAAATCTCTGGCTTCGGCTGCAAGTTACACACGCCCCTAAAGCAGCCACTAGCCAGTGACTGCAGCCGTTTCCATGTAGACTTGTGTGTTATTTGCGGTCGCAGCCAGAGATTTGGGATACAGCCCAACGTTTGGCCTTCACCAACTTGTTTGCTTTTTTGAGTGCATAAATTTGCGCTGTCTCAGGTGGGATTCGAACCCTGGACCTCCTGGTTCGCAGTGCAGATGTTTTAGCAACTGCACCATCAGGGATCAGCAGGTTGATTCAAATCCAGTGAAAAGTGCAATTCATTGTTAACATAATGGCAGCACTCCTACATGCCAATGAAAGCCAAACCTTACGTTATTTGAAATGAATCTCATTGCTTTTTCCATGTGGCCAACTTTCAACTGGAAAAAGGGGAAATCCGCAATACCGATTGTTTTTTTTTTTGCCTTCAAAATTTCCGAGAGGTTTTAAGTATTCCAAGTTGGTTATTCCAGAATCTACAAGCAGTTACTCTTGGGCATTTATGTACCCTGATGAAGGGCACTATTTTTGTTGCTGTGTCTGCTTTACATGCCCACATCACGCCCACCATTCAGTCTCCCTTCTATGTCCTCAATCAGAACATTCCCTAAAGACAGTTTATTTTCAGTCATTGCAACGTGAACCAAGACAATTTACTGGAGTGGGATTTGAACCAGCGGCCACAGATTTGGCAGTCATAATCTGACACTGCCAGCATGGGGCTAGATGGCTCAGTTGGTAGAGCGCCAGTATGGTATTCCGGTGGTCGCTGGTTCTAATCCCACTCCAGTCAATTTTTTTTTGTTCTTTTTTCAATGACTTAAAATTAATCCAGTCAGTTTCCCTTGTGGTTATTTGATGTCAATTTTTTATTTGTTGCAGGTAATGTCATGTGCGGTAAAAATCGCACCGGTGAGTGTAAGACTCAACTGGGCACTAAGGAAGACTTTTTCCTCGACGAGATCTCCGAAGGCTACAGCTTGAGGGCAAAGAGTTTCCGGTATCAGGGCACCGAGAAAAAGCTCAAGAAGTGGAACGAAGTCATCCCAGAAGATGAGTTTTCATAACTGCTTTGAAAATGTGCGGCCTTTTCCAAACCTCGGCTCCAGCTCAGGCTCCAGCTTCGTCTCTGTCATCCACATGCTGAAAAAACAGGTTGTGATTGTTTATTTAAAAAGCTGAAGCTCTGTTTTCCTTTTCAAACTAGAGAATCTACTTCCGAACCGCAGTCAAAAGCCGCTATTTTGATACCCGTTGATTTAAAAAAAGATTCACGAAATGGAGCAGGAGCTGGATCCAGAGCCGAGGTTAGGAAAGTCTCTAGATAACCAATTCACTCAGAATTGGGGTAAACTGTTTGTTCCACCAATCCACCATATTTGATCGCGAGATACAATATTGTTCATCTGATATGATATATTTGATCATTCTTAAGAGAAATTTGCATCCTTATGTGACTTGTGTACTTTGTGAAACTGAAACTGCAACAGTTAATGGTGTACAACTGTACATTACAAAAATGACATTCAGAATGTCTTTTAATATATCCATAGTTTATTCTGTAATAAAGCCAAACATTTTACGTGCAAAGAATTTTCTGATTGATTAAAATAAGTGTGTGACACAATGAAAAACTTATTTTTAGCATAATTATCTTGGAATTGAATGAATTTGCAAAACATGAATTTCTTGAGCGTAAGTAGAATGTATAAGTTGCTGGATTTTATCTATTTTGGCTCAAAACACGGCACCTTTTTCCAAATTACATTGAAACTACCCAAATAGGGTAAGAATTGGATACAAGGACTACAATTGAAGCCAGGAAACTGAGTGATTACTCAACTTCCAAGAGATTTTTGAATGAAATTTTATGATACTATTTTTTTTTTCGACCAAAATTAAACTTGTTTATTTATGCGGTATTGAATTTTCCCATTCAGTGAATCATACTGAAATTACCCAAATATAAGTTGCTGAGGATATTAGCCACAAAAACTAGCAAAAAAACTTGTGTGATTACCCAAAATTAAATTAAATCAAATAGGTGTAATTTTTCCAGCATTTGACCCAAAATTTAATTAAATTAAATTTTTTGGTCGAAAATTGAAATCATCAAATATTATCTTTTGATGCTTAATTCTTGTACTCCTAAGGATCTATAGAAGTGATTTCTGACACAATTGGATCAAATAAATTTTGGGTCAAAATCGATAAAAAAAATATCATTTTTACCATTTTCGGACCAGAATTGACTTTTTCTCAAAGTGATCCAAATAGATGTCTTAGAGCACACAGAACTCATTTTGAGTATGAAAACTGGTTTATTTCTTGCCTGAGAGGAGTATTGAACCAATTTCAGGACATTTGAATTTTCATCAAAAGTCGAGTTCAACTCAAAAATGAAATCACAATACACTGCACTTTTTAACTGCAAAAAGCAAACACTTAATTTATTTTTGATTGTTTGTGTATCTCAATCAGCACTACAAACAATGTTGATTATGTAACTCACAAGTATGAAATATTTACAGTGGATATGAAATTATAAATCAACTTAAGTGACCTACGACCTGGTGTGTGTGTTGCGACTAAGTGCGCAACGAATATGCGACGACCAGCGATGATCCTACGTTTCCAGTGACAAATTTAGTCCTGGCAAAAACTAGTCCAGCAAATCAATGTCCAACTCACTGACGAAACAGGCATTGAACTAATGGAGGTCCACTCCATAGAAGAACTTGTAGTTCCAGAGATTTAATAATATTCAATTTATAATTCAATATTATGATTATAAAACTTCTAAGAAAAGTTTTGATCATTTTCTCAATTTCTAAGAACTCAAAACAATATCAAATTACTTAAATAAGGGCATGTAACAGGTATCCCCTTGTCGTTTTTGCCATTTTTGTGCCACTTTTTCTCAGCGTTCCAAATCACCCATATAGATGTCTTAGAGCACATAGAACCCATTTCTAGTATGAAAACTGGTTTATTTCTTATCTGAGAGGAGTATTGAACCAATTTCAGGACATTTGATTTTTCATCAAAAATTGAAAAATGGCAAGTCGTTTTTGCCATTTTTGGCCCAAAATTGACTTTTTCTCAAAGTGTTCCAAATCACCCAAAGAGCACAGAGAACTCATTTCCAGTATAAAAACTGGTCTATTTCTTGCCTGAAAGGACTATTGAACCAATTTGAGGACATTTGATTTTTCATCAAAAATTGAAGAAAAAATGGCAAGGGGTACCCCTTGTCGTTTTTGCCAATTTTGGCCCAAAAGATGAGACATCTTAAGAAATTGGTTCACTACTCCTTTTAAATAGCAAATAGACCAGTTTTCATACTTGAAATGGGTTGTCTGTGTTCAAAGACATCTATTTGGGTGATTTGGAACACTTTGAAAAAAACCAATTTGGGGCCAAAAATGACCAAAACGACAAGGGTACCTCTTGCAATTTTTTCAGATTTTGATGAAAAATAAAATGTCCTGAAATTGGTTCAATACTCCTCTCAGATAGCAAATAGACCAGTTTTCATACTAGAAATGGGTTCTCTTTGCTCTAAGACATCTATTTGGGTGATTTGGAACACTTAAAAAAAAAGGCCATTTTGGGCCAATATTTGCAGAAACGACAAGGGGTACGTACCCCTTGCAATTTTTACTATTTTTTATGAAAAATCAAATGTCCTGAAATTGGTTCACTACTCCTTTTAAATAGCAAATAGACCAGTTTTCATACTTGAAATGGGTTGTCTGTGTTCAAAGACATCTATTTTGGTGATTTGGAACACTTTGCAAAAAAAGTGAATTTTGGGCCAAAAATGGCAAAAACTATAAGGGCCCTTTGCCATTTTTTCAATTTTTGATGAAAAATTAAATGTCCTGAAATTGGTTCAATACTCTTCTCAGATAAGTAATAAACCAGTTTTCATACTAGAAAAGTGTTCTATAGCTACCATGGTATAGCTATGATCAATCACACACAGGCTTCATACGTATAGCTACTGTAGCGTTTCATTATTGTTATTAATACAGACAGTTCTTTAATTTTATATTCTAACGAAGACTGTTTACTCTTTTTAATCCTTTCATCATTATTATTTCTGCTATTCAATGGAATTGTCAAAATCCATTTTTGTTTGTCTTAATATCATGACCTCTATGTAACTGATAACCATTTATATTTACTTATTTTTGACCTATAGCCTTAATTTCATCATAATTGTCTTGCCACATGTAGGCAGCATCTTAGTAATGATTATTCATTATTGTCATCCTTATTTCCAAGTTGTAGTCACATACTTTTCACTTCCTGTAATCCTAACATTGATTGACACCAGGCTGACCAGTGACCAATGCACCAGTCTGACCAATGACCCTGAGTGACTCACAATGTTCTGTCTTGATTCTTAGTATTAGTGTAACTCCAGAGTATGAATTATTCCTTGGAAATGAACTACTTGTATTGTTTTATGCCTCAGCATCGGTTATAAAAAGCCTGCTGAGGGTATATTTCCCAGTCTTACTGCTAGCCATCATACAAGCAACATTGCTTAGTGCCATATGTTGTCAAACTTATCATACTTGGGTTTTAAAACTCAGAGCAGCACATACATATTGTATACCTTATCCTGTATTCTACAATAAATATATCTCTGAAGTACTGTATCTCAACCCGAGTATTTAGTGTGTTATTTTATTGAGCCTTGCTCGCTAAACTCTAAGACATCTATTTGGGTGATTTGGAACACTTTGAAAAAAAGGTCTTTTGGGGGCCAAAAATGGCAAAAACGACAAGGGGTACCCCTTGCCATTTTTTCAGTTTTTGATGAAAAATCAAATGTCCTGAAAATGGTTCAATACTCCTCCCATCTCAGATAAGAAATAAACCAGTTTTCATAGTAGAAATGGGTTCTATAGCTACCACGGTATAGCTATGATCAATCACACACAGGCTTCATACGTATATCTACCATCAATCACATACAATGCTTCATACGTATATCTACCATCAATCACATACAATGCTTCATACGTATATCTACCATCAATCACACACAGGCTACATACATATAGCTACCATCAATCACATACAGGCTTCATATGTATATCTAACATCAATCACAGACAAGCTTCATACGTATATCTATCATCAATCACAGACAAGCTTCATACGTATATCTATCATCAATCGCATACAAGCTTCATACGTATATCTATCATCAATCACAGACAAGCTTCATATGTATATCTATCATCAATCGCATACAAGCTTCATATGTATATCTACCATCAATCACAGACAAGCTTCATATGTATATCTATCATCAATCGCATACAAGCTTCATATGTATATCTACCATCAATCACAGACAAGCTTCATACGTAATTACGTATATCTACCATCAATCACAGACAAGCTTCATACGTATATCTACCATCAATCGCAGACAAGCTTCATACGTATATCTACCATCAATCGCAGACAAGCTTCATACGTATATCTACCATCAATCGCAGACAAGCTTCATACGTATATCTACCATCAATCGCAGACAAGCTTCATACGTATATCTACCATCAATCGCAGACAAGCTTCATACGTATATCTACCAGTGTTGTAGGTCTCGAGACCGGTCTCGGTCTCGGTCTCGGTCTCGAGACCACTTTTTCCTGGTCTCGGTCTCGGTCTTGGTCTCGCCACCCTGTGGTCTCGGTCTTGGTCTCGGTCTCGTCCCCATGTGGTCTCGGAATTTTGCTGGTCTCGGCTTCGAGACCAACAAAATTGTACACTAATGTGAACTTGCACTCACTGTGCAAAAAATTACATTGGCTCGACTACTACAGGCACATGTCAGCACTGTAGAGTAGTATTTCTGTTATCATGAATGTACAGTATATGGTACCACCTTGGTTTTTTTCTGTCAGTGCACAAACTGCACATATGCCAATACTTAACATGTAAACCTGCATGCTTATTTCATGTCTGGGAACAAGATAGCAAAATGCTAGGTATCTCAAAGAGGTAGCAGAGCTTGCACCAGACATTGGCCACCATACAATTTTGACAGGACATGGAGAAGAAACCTTGAACTACTGCAACTGGCATGAGTCTTGTCAGTGCCAGCAATCTTCTGCCAGAGTTGAAAGAATTCTTTTTCAACTGGAGTGGGATTATCATGACGCCATATCAGGCACAATTGTCTTCTGATACAATGACGATTCTGTGAAGTTCTTGAAGTGTCATGAGGGTTAATTAACTTTCTTAATTAGTAATGTTTAATAGGTCTACAAGGAAGCTATCATAATTTCAAATAAAAAGTTGCATCTTCCTTTGTTGTACATGATACATGTAGGCCTATTTGGAACTGGTTTTTTTTTTTTTTATTCTTTTATTGCATTTAATTGCACAAGGTCTCGAGGTCTCGGTCTCGGTCTCGGGGTCTCAGGTCTCGGTCTCGAGACATCAGGTCTTGGTCTTGGTCTCGGTCTCGGTCTCGGTCTCGAACCATCAGGTCTCGGTCTCGGTCTTGGTCTCGGACTTCCAGGTCTCGACTACAACACTGATATCTACCATCAATCGCAGACAATTAGCTTCATACGTATATCTACCATCAATCGCAGACAAGCTTCATACGTATATCTACTATCAATCGCAGACAAGCTTCATACGTATATCTACCATCAATCGCAGACAAGCTTCATACGTATATCTACCATCAATCGCAGACAAGCTTCATACGTATATCTACCATCAATCGCAGACAAGCTTCATACGTATATCTACCATCAATCGCAGACAAGCTTCATACGTATATCTACCATCAATCGCAGACAAGCTTCATACGTATATCTACCATCAATCGCAGACAAGCTTCATACGTATATCTACCATCAATCGCAGACAAGCTTCATACGTATATCTACCATCAATCGCAGACAAGCTTCATACGTATATCTACCATCAATCACAGACAAGCTTCATACGTATATCTACCATCAATCACAGACAAGCTTCATACGTATATCTACCATCAATCGCAGACAAGCTTCATACGTATATCTACCATCAATCACAGACAAGCTTCATACGTATATCTACCATCAATCACAGACAAGCTTCATACGTATATCTACCATCAATCACAGACAAGCTTCATACGTATATCTATCATCAATCGCAGACAAGCTTCATACGTATATCTACCATCAATCACATATAAGCTTCATACGTATATCTACCATCAATCGCAGACAAGCTTCATACGTATATCTACCATCAATCACATATAAGCTTCATACGTATATCTACCATCAATCGCAGACAAGCTTCATACGTATATCTACCATCAATCACATATAAGCTTCATACGTATATCTACCATCAATCGCAGACAAGCTTCATACGTATATCTACCATCAATCACATATAAGCTTCATACGTATATCTACCATCAATCACATATAAGCTTCATACGTATATCTACCATCAATCGCAGACAAGCTTCATACGTATATCTACCATCAATCACATATAAGCTTCATACGTATATCTACCATCAATCACAGACAAGCTTCATACGTATATCTACCATCAATCACAGACAAGCTTCATACGTATATCTACCATCAATCACAGACAAGCTTCATACGTATATCTACCATCAATCACAGACAAGCTTCATACGTATATCTATCATCAATCGCAGACAAGCTTCATACGTATATCTACCATCAATCACAGACAAGCTTCATACGTATATCTATCATCAATCGCAGACAAGCTTCATACGTATATCTACCATCAATCACATATAAGCTTCATACGTATATCTACCATCAATCACAGACAAGCTTCATACGTATATCTACCATCAATCACAGACAAGCTTCATACGTATATCTACCATCAATCGCAGACAAGCTTCATACGTATATCTACCATCAATCGCAGACAAGCTTCATACGTATATCTACCATCAATCGCAGACAAGCTTCATACGTATATCTACCATCAATCGCAGACAAGCTTCATACGTATATCTACCATCAATCGCAGACAAGCTTCATACGTATATCTACCATCAATCGCAGACAAGCTTCATACGTATATCTACCATCAATCGCAGACAAGCTTCATACGTATATCTACCATCAATCGCAGACAATTAGCTTCATACGTATATCTACCATCAATCGCAGACAAGCTTCATACGTATATCTACTATCAATCGCAGACAAGCTTCATACGTATATCTACCATCAATCGCAGACAAGCTTCATACGTATATCTTCCATCAATCGCAGACAAGCTTCATACGTATATCTACCATCAATCGCAGACAAGCTTCATACGTATATCTACCATCAATCGCAGACAAGCTTCATACGTATATCTACCATCAATCCCAGACAAGCTTCATACGTATATCTACCATCAATCGCAGACAAGCTTCATACGTATATCTACCATCAATCACAGACAAGCTTCATACGTATATCTACCATCAATCGCAGACAAGCTTCATACGTATATCTACCATCAATCACAGACAAGCTTCATACGTATATCTATCATCAATCGCAGACAAGCTTCATACGTATATCTACCATCAATCACATATAAGCTTCATACGTATATCTACCATCAATCGCAGACAAGCTTCATACGTATATCTACCATCAATCCCAGACAAGCTTCATACGTATATCTACCATCAATCGCAGACAAGCTTCATACGTATATCTACCATCAATCACAGACAAGCTTCATACGTATATCTACCATCAATCACAGACAAGCTTCATACGTATATCTACCATCAATCACAGACAAGCTTCATACGTATATCTATCATCAATCGCAGACAAGCTTCATACGTATATCTACCATCAATCACATATAAGCTTCATACGTATATCTACCATCAATCGCAGACAAGCTTCATACGTATATCTTCCATCAATCACATATAAGCTTCATACGTATATCTACCATCAATCACAGACAAGCTTCATACGTATATCTACCATCAATCACAGACAAGCTTCATACGTATATCTACCATCAATCACAGACAAGCTTCATACGTATATCTACCATCAATCACAGACAAGCTTCATACGTATATCTATCATCAATCGCAGACAAGCTTCATACGTATATCTACCATCAATCACAGACAAGCTTCATACGTATATCTATCATCAATCGCAGACAAGCTTCATACGTATATCTACCATCAATCACATATAAGCTTCATACGTATATCTACCATCAATCACAGACAAGCTTCATACGTATATCTACCATCAATCACAGACAAGCTTCATACGTATATCTACCATCAATCACAGACAAGCTTCATACGTATATCTACCATCAATCACAGACAAGCTTCATACGTATATCTACCATCAATCACGGACAAGCTTCATACGTATATCTACCATCAATCACAGACAAGCTTCATACGTATATCTACCATCAATCACGGACAAGCTTCATACGTATATCTACCATCAATCACGGACAAGCTTCATACGTATATCTACCATCAATCACAGACAAGCTTCATACGTATATCTACCATCAATCACGGACAAGCTTCATACGTATATCTACCATCAATCACAGATAAGCTTCATACGTATATCTACCATCAATCACGGACAAGCTTCATACGTATATCTACCATCAATCACATACAAGCTTCATACGTATATCTACCATCAATCTCATACAGGGGGAACTACCGGGGGCACTACTCCATACTGGGGAACTATTGGGGGAACTACCGGGGGGCACTACTCCATACAGGGGGAACTACTGGGGGAACTACCGGGGGCACTACTCCATATTGGGGGAACTACTGGGGGAACTACCGGGGGCACTACTCCATACTGGGGGAACTACTGGGGGAACTACCGGGGACACTACTCCATACTGGGGGAACTACTGGGGGAACTACCGGGGGGCACTACTCCATACTGGGGGAACTACTGGGGGAACTACCGGAGGGGCACTACTCCATACAGGGGGAACTACTGGGGGAACTACCGGGGGCACTTTTCCATATTGGGGGAACTACTGGGGGAACTACCGGGGGGCACTACTCCATACTGGGGGAACTACAGGGGGAACTACCGGGGGCACTACTCCATACTGTGGGAACTACTGGGGGAACTACCGGGGGGCACTACTCCATACTGGGGGAACTACCCGGGGGCACTACTCATACTGGGGGAACTACCGGGGGGGCACTACTCCATACTGGGGGAACTACTGGGGGAACTACCAGGGGTACTACTGGGGGAACTACTGGGACAACTACCGGGGGAACTACCGGGGGAACTACCGGGGGCACTACTCCATATTATATTAAGTTATATTTCATACCATAATTTGCAAATTTAGTTGATCATGAACTTAATATTCGACCATTCCAAACAACAAATGCCATTCATCTGAATATTGAAGAGACAAGGAACTTGAATAAAAAACACAGTTACAAAGGAATTCATTCCAATATTATTCCTTTATTGGAGAAAAAAAAAAACAATCACAATATTTATGTACAATTGACATGCCAAGATCTGATGATCTTGTTTTCATTCTTTCACAGATTGCAAAACTTGCTTTAAAATAATGTCTTTATTCTTAGTAAAATCGGTAAGCAATACTTGAGGAAAAGTCACAGGATAACAGTAGCTTTTTGGTTTTAGCTCCGAGCAATTGCATTTGTTTAAAACGTACCTTAATGGAAACAATAGACACCTCAAAGGTCACAAAATATTATAAATAATACAATCCTAGGACTAAAGAAGCTTATATCTTTTCAACTGATGTCAAATTGCATGTCAGAATGTTTAATAAACTCCAGCGTACCGAAATAAACGGAGACCAAGTCTTATCCTTCGAAAAGAGTGTGAAATTTTGTTTCCAAACTTTAACATTAATCTACTGACAACAGAAAAAGGATAGCAGAGCTGTTTTCTTTTTTAAAAGTTTTTTTTGGTATGCATTTGCAAAAAACAGTTTAAATAGGCCGATTGCACGATCAATGGTTACATGCCATCGCGTGACTTATAGTGGGTATTTTGTCATCTCATTTGGTACAGAGCAACCGTGGAAATGATCGAAGAAAACTTTTCGTCCACATTCTTCTTTGTACATTTCACCTACCGGTACTGCTCTGTGCCAAATGACAACAAAATATCCACTATACGTCGCGAGCAAGATGGCATGTAAACATTGGTCGCACAATCGGTCAATTTGGATCAGTTGCCATAGAGCTATATTAAGATTACTAGAGCACTAGCTCCGCGTTCTCCGCGCGTAGACGATTTGAAGCCATCCTGGGCGCAGTCATTTTGAATTTGAGTGCGTGTCTGTGGAACAAGAACACTTTGACTGGAATGCCATTCGAAGAGTGTACTCTATATGCAACGCGCAAGTATGCGCGAACGGTACCGGTATCGCGTCTTGATGACGCTTGCAATCATTGCGTGACTGAAGTGCAGAGCGTGTGTGCGCAGGGTGATAAATGAAACGCGCATTTACCAAAGATGCGTCGGATTTTGGGCGTATTTGGCTTCGATAACGCATCTGTATAGAACACAACGCAGGTATGCAAATGAACGTACAAAAAAACGTACAAAATTGTGGACTTTCCATAGGTTTGTGCACAAACATGGATGCGCCCAGCAGGCATCACTTTCTACACGGAGCTAGCTCTCTAGTAATTTAAATATAGCCTCTATGGTTAGTGCACACATTACAATACATGTCTTGTCATAACCTTGGTTTCTAAACAGAAAAAGGGGCCGAATTTGTAAGCATGTCGAAGATGGCCAAACAAAACTTGGACCTTGAAGTCGGAGGTTGACATGCAAAGAAGCTTGCTCCCAAATGATGATTTTAAAACCGTGTACGGAAGTCAGATAGTAAAATGAGAAAAGAATCAGGGTTCGAATCCCACCTGAGCAAGCATGTGATTTTTTCCCACATGCTCACACAAGCACTGAGTATACAGTGCTCATCCACGTCGGTGAAGGGCAAGCCTAATTTGCATATTAAAAGAATCAAACTTGGTATATACTAGACATTACTCAAGTTATGACTTCAATAGATCTTCATTTGTCGGGACGGGAACAAAGTCATTTTCCTGCCTACCAAGCACGGCACATGTCTCAGGTAAACCCAAGGTATCTTGATAATAATTCATCTATGATTCTACTTCTTGCTCTGAGCTTCGTTGACTGCCTGCACACACTTGGCCATGGTCAAGGAAGCCCGGCTGATGGGGTCTGTCATGTAGAAATCCTTGAGTGACTTCTGGTTGGCCTGCAGGGGCTTGCCGGACAGCTGAGATCGGACACCCTGAAAATCCAAGAATGAAGATGTTTTCAAGGTATAGATGGGGTTTAGGTAGGCCTACTAAGATGGTAGACCAACTAAAATATTGCCTCGTCCTCCATTAGCCTTTTGGAAGTATGGTGGACACAGAGGTCGCTGTTTGAAGTGGATAATTTGAGTCAAACACGAAGGATTTTACCCAAACCAAACTGCGCCCTCCTATTGTGTCCGCCATACTTCCAAAAGGCTTATACGGTCTGTGGTCACATACTTCTATTGTGATAGCTTAATCTGTTTGTCAACAAAAAGTTGACCTTGGGTTTGTATACTGTGACCAGGCGGCAATTTCATAAGGCTGCTTAAGCACCAAATTTGCTTAAAGGTTATATCATACTTTGGTTTTTGTCAAAGGAATACAGATTCATGGGCAAAAATATCAAGGACAATACAGTAAGAGTCATCTGTAAAAATTTCAGTCCCATACGGTGCCCACTTTTTGAGAAAACAGTGAAAAACGGCCTCAGTATTTCTTAAGTATTTTCTCTTTTATTTTTGATCTTTTAAAAGATCAAAGAGATTTTTGGTCGTTGTTTTACTGAGTTCTGGATAAATACACCATTTCAGGTGGAAAAACTTAAACAGTACGTTTCTACCACCACCATCTTCATACCCTGTAAGTTATATGTAAATCTGTGAACATTTCTGTTTTGGTTTCTTACCAAAGTATGATACTACCTTTAAGCAAATTGTGTGTTTCAGCAGCTCTATAAAATTGGCTCCAGGGCATGAAATTCAAGAGGGGCAACGTAAGTGATTGCCTTGGTGCCCCTGTTCATTGCCTAACTGCCCTGTTAATAATGCAAAGGATTTTCCAACTGCCCTCATTTAAGTGGCTTTTTTTCACTGCCCCTTTTAGAATGAAGTTCCAGCCCAGTACGCGTCCATCACAATTTCAGCTTGTGTAGGTCAAATAGGGCATAGGTGGCAAAGTGCGATGGGCAATAGCCTCTCACCAATGTGGCCTGGGTTCGATCCCAGCTTGGGTCATATGTGAGTAGAGTTGTATGTTTGGTTCTCTCCTATGCTTCGAAGGTTTTTCTCCGGGTTCTCCGGTTTTCCTCCCTCCACAAAAACCAAACATTTTCGATCTTAAGCTGTGCTTTGTGATCATATATGGGTTGATGTGGCTGGCTGCCAAATGGCACCCATGAATGCCTGCTACTCGGTCACGTGTAGCACCCTCCTTCATACTTCATATTGTAATTGCTGGGAACCTCTGGAAAACAGTGTGTGTTTCACTGAGCAGGCAAACCCAGGGTAAACAAGAAATAAATAAATAAATAAATAAATACATGATCTGGGATGTCCTAGATAAACGGTGCAATCAGCTGTCTGGACCTACCCTTGCCAGCATCTCTGCCTGATCGAAGAAGTTGGCGTCCTCTACATCGCCGTATCTAGTCAGGTTAGGAGATACCTCCGTCAGTCTGTGTCTCACATCATGGATGTCTTCATATGGCAACGTCTGACCGACAACCTGGACAAACCAAGAAACACACATCAACAATCCACACAGGGGGTATAGGTGGCAAGTGCGTTAGGCAATCGCCTCTCACCAATGTGGCCTGGGTTCAATTCCAGCCTGGGTCATAGGTGAGTAGAGTTGTGCGTTGGTTCTCTCCTATGCTACAAGGCTTTAACTCCAGGTTCTCTGGTTTTCCTGGCAGCAAAAGGCCTTTAATGAATGCTAGCAACTTGATCACATTGTAGCCACATCCTTGGCAATTCAGCACCCCAGCTGCGAGTAAGGATGATTAGCCTCCTAAATTATTATGAACTCCCTTCCTCAACTCAGCACGATAAACATATTCCAGTGGCAACTTAATGAAGTACAAAGACAGACCTTGTGGCTATTTGATGATTTTATCAATTAAAAAAGCTGCATCCTCTTTGAGTGATCCCCCATGTACTGTTTCTCAGGTTGCAGCATTCCTAATGCTGCACGTATCTTAAATGATCCTTGGGATATAGTGGTACGTGAGTGGTTTCATGGCTTCCAACTGCCAAACGAACAAAGATAATTGACTATTAGGGACACCACCAACGTAGGGCTGGATGGCTCAGTTGGTAAGAGTGCCGGTACAATATTCTGGGGGTAGAGCAACAGGGGTCGCAGGTTCGAATCCCACTCCAGTCAAGTTTTCTCTGTTCACTTTTTAAGATTGAAAATGTAAAGATGGCGTACCTCTGACAATGCTCGGATGATCTTCCAGTCCTCTCTAGCAAAGCCCGGTGGACTGACAGCAAGTCTAGTAATGACCAGAAACACAAAGCAATCATTAACTACAATTCTAAATCTTTCAAAGAATCCATATGCACGTAATACTTGCACCATGGCTCTTCTCTTAACATTGTCTCAGGCTTGGACACTGTTTCCAACTCTATTTGGTACATCAATGGGATCTTGGTGCATCTTGGAGCGTGCTGTCTATAGAGGGCAGCAAACAACCAGTCTCCTGAAAACTTGTGTACATGCTTTAAAGGTAGTATCATACTTTTGTTTTTGTCAAAGAAGTACAGATTCATGGGCAAAAATATCAAGGAAGATACAGCCACAGTCATCTGTGAAAATTTCAGTCCCATACGGTGCCCACTTTTTTTTTAGAAAATCGTGGAAAACGGCCGCAGTATTTCTTAAGTCTTTTCTCTTTTATTTTTGATCTTTTAAAAGATCAAAAAGATTTTTGGTCATTGTTTTCCTAGTTTCTGGATAAATACAAAATTTCAGGCGAAAAAAAGTTAACGATATGTTTCTACCATCACCATCTTCATACCCTGTAAGTTATACGCAAATCTGTGAACATTTCTGTTTTGGTTTCTTACCAAAGTATGATAGTACCTTTAAGTATGACAATTGTCTAAAAACTCTCCAAAAGTCGCAGGAAAATGCTGTTAACATTAAATTCAGGCAATTTACAATTAACTTTTAGCTTCACAGCTTCACCCCAATTTTAATTCCCCAAAACACAAAGTTAGGTGAAATTCTTATGTTTGGCGAGGAATAATATGCTAGGTCTTGCTTGCCAAAGTAAAAACTTTGTGCACAAAACACTATGCTGTTTGCCGTCGGCCACCATGATCATTTGTAACTTGCCCTTTTGATGGCCAAGGCTCCACAGATTCTGCATTTGTTTGTTCTTGGGAAACTCATGTCCTCCCTTGCCAACAAAACCGGTCACTGCACAGTATGAACCAGG
Source organism: Astropecten irregularis (assembly GCA_963971285.1). Lineage (NCBI taxonomy): Eukaryota > Metazoa > Echinodermata > Asteroidea > Paxillosida > Astropectinidae > Astropecten > Astropecten irregularis. The sequence continues at coordinate 9,775,407 of OZ020255.1, forward strand.
CATTTTCAAGGGATAATTTAGGCCGGTTGTGTTTACGACGATTATTCCTGCACAACCGACACACTTTTCCAGAGAATGATGAAGCGCGCCCTCTTAAGATAAACAATGATTATTCAAAAGTCTCCCATTAAAATAAACCATAAAACAAAATTTGCAACTCAAGTTTGAGGGATGATATCTTTTATGTTACTCATCTATGAACAGTGAAACTGGTATCATTGGACAGCTTCATTATTCCTCTTTACAATGATGTGCCATCTGTTGTGCTTATGTAATCATGGAATGTGTATTTCTCATGAATAAAGGGCAAAGTCAGAAGTGAGATGCAAAATGCAAATGAGAATACACCATGTTTGGACTGTGCTTTCACGCATCAGCGCATCAACACCATTCATCAAACTCAGTCCATCCTCGAAAGGATTGGGAATTCACTACTGAAAACAACACATTTTCCAACATTTCATTTTTGACATTGCTGTTTACAATGTCATTTGTTATGCTAATGTAATCATGGAATGTACAGTCCTGATAAATAGATTTGGAGGTCACAAGTTTGAATCCCGCTTGGGTTAAATTTCTTTCTCAATCAGCTTTAAGTGACACAAATAACTGGTCGATCAATTCTGTACCTGTGTTGATAAAAGTGTGCATCTTCTGTGAAGGCTCAATGACTTGTTGGCTGGCTGGTTGGGTGGCTGGCTCCCCTGATAGATGGCCCACTGGCTTGTTGGCTGGCTGGTTGGGTGGCTAGCTTGCCTGATAGATGACCCACTGGCTTGTTGGCTGGCTGGTTGGGCGACTGGCTCCCCTGATAGATGGCCCACTGGCTTGTTGGCTGGCTGGTTGGGTGGCTAGCTTGCCTGATAGATGACCCACTGGCTTGTTGGCTGGCTGGTTGGGCGACTGGCTCCCCTGATAGATGGCCCACTGGCTTGTTGGCTGGCTGGTTGGGTGGCTGGCTCCCCGGGGAGACAACCCACTGGCTTGTTGGCTGGCTGGTAGTGGGTGGCTGGCTACCCTGGTAGATGGCCCACTGGCTTGTTGGTTGGCTGGCTACCCTGGTAGATGGCCCACTGGCTTGTTGGCTGGCTGGTAGTGGGTGGCTGGCTCCCCTGGTAGATGGCCCACTGGCTGGTTGGGTGACTGGCTACCCTGGTAGATGGCCCATTGGCTTGTTGGCTGGCTGGTTGGTGACTGGCTACCCTGGTAGATGGCCCACTGGCTTGTTGGCTGGCTGGTTGGTGACTGGCTACCCTGGTAGATGGCCCACTGGCTTGTTGGCTTGGTGGTTGGATGACTGGCTACCCTGGTAGATGGCCCACTGGCTTGTTGGTTGGCTGGTTGGGTGACTGGCTACCCTGGTAGATGGCCCACTGGCTTGTTGGCTTGGTGGTTGGATGACTGGCTACCCTGGTAGATGGCCCACTGGCTTAAAAGTGTGCATCTTCTGTGAAGGCTCAATGACTTGTTGGCTGGCTGGTTGGGTGGCTGGCTCCCCTGATAGATGGCCCACTGGCTTGTTGGCTGGCTGGTTGGGTGGCTAGCTTGCCTGATAGATGACCCACTGGCTTGTTGGCTGGCTGGTTGGGCGACTGGCTCCCCTGATAGATGGCCCACTGGTTTGTTGGCTGGCTGGTTGGGTGGCTAGCTTGCCTGATAGATGACCCACTGGCTTGTTGGCTGGCTGGTTGGGCGACTGGCTCCCCTGATAGATGGCCCACTGGCTTGTTGGCTGGCTGGCTCCCCGGGGAGACAGCCCACTGGCTTGTTGGCTGGCTGGTAGTGGGTGGCTGGCTCCCCTGGTAGATGGCCCACTGGCTGGCTGGCTGGCTGGTTGGGTGACTGGCTACCCTGGTAGATGGCCCATTGGCTTGTTGGCTGGCTGGTTGGTGACTGGCTACCCTGGTAGATGGCCCACTGGCTTGTTGGCTTGGTGGTTGGATGACTGGCTACCCTGGTAGATGGCCCACTGGCTTGTTGGTTGGCTGGTTGGGTGACTGGCTACCCTGGTAGATGGCCCACTGGCTTGTTGGCTTGGTGGTTGGATGACTGGCTACCCTGGTAGATGGCCCACTGGCTTGTTGGCTGGCTGGTTGGGTTGCTGGCTACCCTGGTAGATGGCCCACTGGCTTGTTGGCTGGCTGATTGGGTGGATGGCTACCCTGGTAGATGGCCCACTGTCTTTTTGGCTGGCTGGTTGGGTGACTGGTTACCCTGGTAGATGGCCCACTGGCTTGTTGGCTGGCTGGTTGGATGACTGGCTACCCTGATAGATGACCCACTGGCTTGTTGGTTGGCTGGCTACCCTGGTAGATGGCCCACTGGCTTGTTGGGTGGCTGGTTGGGTGGATACCATCTTGGAGTCACAGTAGCAACCATTCCTATATAAGAAGGGACAGAACAACTTCTTATTAATGTCAACAAGCTAAATTTGGCAGGACTTCATCATTTCTTTAAAAAAAATAATTCTGGATTGAGGCAGTAACACACAAGCACCAACTTGGATTTGTTTCCAAAAATCTCCAACATTTGGGTTATTTTGGACATGCATTATTTAGATCGCATGGCATATTACGTTTCTATCCTTTCACAACAACAACACTGCACTTGTTACAAGCCATATTTATCAGATACTCACTTTACCCTGACTTTATATCTGAACTCGATGGACTCAAAATGACTCAACAGTTTGACCTTCTTGACTCTCTCATAAAAAAAATATGCCTTTTATGGGGGGGGGGGGGTGTGCTTTAATTTGGTGTTCTTTATTTTGTTTGATATGTGTGGCTTGTTTGTTTATTCATATTTATTTACTTGTTTGTTTGTTTGTCTGTTGAACATCTTGTCTGTTTGTTTGTTTCTTCGCGAGCTGGTTAATTGGTTGGTCAGTTGGTTGGTTGTTCTTTTGCTTGCTTCAGAAGACCAAAGATAACGATGAAAAGCCTTTGCAAAAGATCCTGCTAGGACTGAAAAATAGCAGGCCCTCCCAACTCCAAGCAAAATAGAAAACATTTTATAAGAACAAACCTCCAATGACATTATAAACTCCTCAAAAAAAGTTCTGCAACTCAAGTTTGAGGGATAATATCTTTTTTGTTACTGACCTGTGAACAGTGAAACTGGTATCATTGGAAAGTGTGATTATTCCTCTTTACAATGATGTGTCATTTGTTATGCTGATGTAATCATGGGATGTATAGTCCTGATAAATATGCAGCAATGTCAAACATGAAATGTTGCAAAATCCGTTGTTTTCAGCAGTGAATTCCCAATGGTTTCGAGAATGGAGTTAATGAGTGGTGTTGATGTGCTGATGCGTGAAAGCACGTTCCAAACATGGTGTCAATTGAATTTGCCAACATTTCACTTCTAACTTTGCCCTTTATTCAGGAGAAGTGCACATTCCATGATTACATACTCACAACAGATGGTACATCATTGTAAAGTGGATGACTGGCTACCCTGGTAGATGGCCCACTGGCTTGTTGGCTGGCTGGTTGGGTTGCTGGCTACCCTGATAGATGGCCCACTGGTTTGTTGGCTGGCTGGTTGGATGACTGGCTACCCTGGTAGATGGCCCACTGGCTTGTTGGCTGGCTGGTTGGGTTGCTGGCTACCCTGATAGATGGCCCACTGGTTTGTTGGCTGGCTGGTTGGATGACTGGCTACCCTGGTAGATGGCCCACTGGCTTGTTGGCTGGCTGGTTGGGTTGCTGGCTACCCTGATAGATGGCCCACTGGTTTGTTGGCTGGCTGGTTGGGTGACAGACTACCCTGGTAGATGGCCCACTGGTTTGTTGGTTGGCTGGTTGGGTGACTGGCTACCCTGGTAGATGGCCCACTGGTTTGTTGGCTGGCTGGTTGCTGACTGGCTACCCTGGTAGATGGCCCACTGGTTTGTTGGCTGGCTGGTTGCTGACTGGCTACCCTGGTAGATGGTCCACTGGTTTGTTGGCTGGCTGGTTGGTGACTGGCTCCCCTGATAGTTGGCCCACTGGTTTGTTGGCTGGCTGGTTGGGTGGATACCATCTTGGAGTCACAGTAGCAACCATTCCTATATAAGAAGGGACAGAACAACTTCTTATTAATGTAAACAAGCTAAATTTGGCAGGACTTCATCCTTTCTTAAAAAAAATAATTCTAGATTGAGGCAGTAACACACAAGCACCAACTTGGATTTGTTTCCAAAAATCTCCAACATTTGGGTTATTTTGGACATGCATTATTTAGATCGCATGGCATATCACGTTCCTACCCTTTCAAAACAACACTGCACTTGTAACAATCCATATTTATCAGATACTCACTTTACCCTGACTTTATATCTGAACTCGATCGACTCAAAATGACTCAACAGTTTGACCTTTTTTGTTTTCTTTTTTTCTTTTTTTTTGGGGGGGTGCTTTAATTTGGTGTTCTTTATTTTGTTTGATATTTGTGGTTTGTTTGTTTATTCATATTTGTTTACTTGTTTGTTTGTTTGTCTGTCTGTTGAACGTCTTGTGTGTTTGTTTGTTTCTTTGTTTGTTTCTTTGTGTGTTGGTTAATTGGTAGGTCAGTTGGTTGGTTGTCCTTTTGTTTGTTTGTTCCTACGTATATTCATTTGTTTCTTTCTTTCTTTCTCTTAATATTTCTCGTTTCACTGACATAAATCTGTCTTTTTAAAAATGAATTCCCAAAACGAAATATGTTATTTTATATTATTCTATTTTTTTGTTTGCAATTCTCTCAATAATGGGTAGGCCAATGGGAGACTTTGGAGAACCGGTCTTCCAGCCAACAGCGCACGCGCACGCACAACAGCACAGGCGCAAAACGAGCATGCTCACAATTGCGTGCGCGTGCGCTGTTGACTTGAAGACCGGTTCTCCAAAGTTTACATTGGATCTTCACACACTGAAGTGGGAATGTCCAACGCAGTCCAGCCAAAGTCATCATTAATATTCAATTAATTTCGAAATCTTCAAGGAGTTATCTGTGGCTGTTTCCTTCTGATAGTGAGCGAAGGATTGCATTATTTTAATGGGAAGGGAGTTTTTTTGGTCTCTTCAAAATTCTTTGTCGGTGTGTGAGGCGTTATCACAATCACAGGAATTTCAAAGGTCCTTTACTAAATTATCAGTTTGAAAGAGCAGGAATTGCTGTGAAGGTGTGATTTTGTCGTTTCACACCCTGGCTGCAAAGCATTAACAAAAATGGCAACATGGGATGTACAGATTAAAAATAGTATCATACTTTGGTAGCATACCGAAACAGAAATCGTCACAGATTCACCTATAACTTAATACAGGGTATAAATATGGTGATGGTATAGAAACATATGTTTCTGCCTGAAATTCTGTATTTATCCCGAAAAAAGATCCTGCTAGGATTGAAACATGTCAGGCCCTCCCAACTCCAAGCGAAAAAGAAAAAACCTCCAATGACATTATGAACTCCTCAAAGAAAGTTCTGAAACTCAAGTTTGAGGGATGATATATTTTGTATTTCTGATCTATGAACGGTGAAACTGGTATCATTGGAAAGTGTGATTATTCCTCTTTACAATGATGTGTCATTTGTTATGCAAATGTAATCGTGGGATGTACAGTCCAGATAAATATGCAGCAATGTCAAAAATGAAATGTTGCAAAATTCGTTGTTTAAGGCAGTGAATTCCCAATCGTTTCGAGGATGGAGTTTGATGAATGGTGTTGATGCGCTGATCCGTGAAAGCAGTCAAAGCACGGTCCAAACATGGTGTATTCTCATTTGCATTTTGCAACATGTCACTTCTGACTTTGCTCTTTATTCAGGAGAAATGCACATTCCATGATTACATACTTACAATGTATTGTAAAGAGGAATAATCACACTTTCCAATGATACCAGTTTCCTCATTCACAGATCAGTAACGAACAAGATATCATCCCTCAAATGTAAGTTGCAGAACTTTATTTGTGGAGTTTATATACTTGTTGTCTGTCTGTTTAAGTTTGCTTGTTTCTTTGTTGGTAGGTTGTTTAATTGGTCGGATCTTCATTTGTTTCTTTATTTAATCCTTAGTTTGTTCATTCGTCTGTTTCATTGTTTGTTTGTAGATGGTTGGAATAACTGCTTCCTTCAAATAGAAAAAAAGAGACGCACCACCTGAAAAACTCTTGAATAACTTTTGGTTGCATGGTATAACAATGAAGGCCATCTGTCTGCTGCTTTGACCAATCAGCGGCCGAGCAGCTGCCGAGTTGGAAGGGGGGTTGGGGCTAGTGCAATCTCACTTTTTTCCATTATTTTGTTATTTTCTTTGCACTGTTACCTGCACTTGACTCTGGTCCCTTTCACCTCGGGCCATAAAGGACAGAGGACCAGAGGTGCTTGATAAAGGATGCGACAAAAGGTACTCATTAACATGTGTAGTGGACAAGCATGGGAAGTGTGTTTTGTTGCTAGGGTCCAATTTCATGGAGCTGCTTAAGCACAAAATTTGCGTAAAGGTAGCATCATACTTTGGTAAGAGACCAAAACAGAAATGTTCACAGATTTACGTATAACTTACAGGGTATGAAGATGATGCTATAGTAGAAACATACCGTAAAAATGTTTCCGCCTGAAATTGTGTATTTATCCAGAAATTAGTAAAACAACGACCGAAAATATTTTTGATCTTTTGAAAGATCAGAAATAAAAGAGAAAAGACATAAGAAATACTGCCGTTTTTCACTGTTTTCTCAAAAAGTGGTCACCGTATGGGACTGACATTTTCACAGATGACTGTTACTGTGTCATCCTTTATGTATTTCTTTGATAAAAACCAAAGTATGATACTACCTTCAAGCATGAAAAGTCGTTCCTTGAACAGGGTATTACCAACCACTGAATTTTCATGTGATCTTTACTGCTTTTGACTTGTATTCGGCCATTGTTTGCTGAGCATAACATTCACAAGGAGTTTTGGCTGGCATACTGATTTTATTTACCTTGGTTTTTTTAGAGGTGCATGCTTACACAAAATAATTATGGTGTTTAAATGCAGCTGTATGAAATCGGCCCCAGGCACCGGCGCACCCAGGATTTTGTCTTGGGGGGGGCTCAAAGAAAATTTTTCTCCCACAAAACATTTTGTGACTCCCCCCCCCCTTCCTCCTCTCCCTTTCCCTCCATCCCCCCTTTTTTTCGTTTTTTTTTCTTCTTTTTTTGCGTTTTTTTTTTCAGGGACCCTCTTGGGGGGGGGGCTCAAGCCCCCCGAGCCCCCCCCCTGGGTGCGCCACTGGGCCCAGGTATTGAAACTTCCCGTATCTCTTGCTTAATAGAACCAGAGAACTGGTTAAAGAATAATATAAATAAATTTCACGATCCATTTCAACAATAGGGCACGTGGCTACTGAGTTCTGCCTTTCGTTGGAAAAAAAAAACCCCTTGGATATTGAAATAATAATAAACATGCAATATACACCTGTTCCGAAAATTCACCTGTTCCCATGGGAAAATTATAATATCCGATTGTTCACTTTTCCTTCCTCCATGCTTGGATGCACCGCAGAGCTAAGAGTTGAGACATCAACCCCTGAACGGTAGCAGAAAGGACCAAGTGTTTACACAATGGGTGGCGCGCGAGGCCGGCTTGGGGCCGGGGTGTAATGATATACACGGCATAGAACAAGTGCGTCGATAACTCCGCCCACGGCACGCGCCGGCCACGCGAACAAAAATAGCCATGATGTCACCGGACCAGACAGAGGAGAAATACCTCAGCATAGGTACGGTGCGGATCGCACAAGATATTCCTCTTAAAATTAGCTTTTCAATTCGTAATGCCGGTTCGGCGGCGTCCCAAATTGCCAATCACTTTGGCCAAGTTTAAGGTTACAAAATTATTATAAGACTTTCTGTAGACTAAGTAAACAGGGTTTTGCCGTAGAAAGGTCTTTGTTTTCTTTGTCTTCTTCCTTGAACTAATGGAACAACGTATGATTATAACAGCCTTTCTTAATCAAACGACTTGCAGTTTGGGGCTATAGCAATAGCATGGAAGGCCTATAAACCTAGCTTCATAAATTTGTTTTTGGTCACGGAAATGCAGATTCATGGGCAAAAATATCAAGATACAGTAACACGGTCATCTGCGAAGTTCCGAGTCCCATACGGTGCCCATGCAATTTCTGGGAAAAACATAGTCTTGTTCAAGACGGTATTACGTAGTTGTACCTGGCCAACAGATCGCACGTACGTGTACGTGTCAACAAAACAAACGACCCGAAATAACGTCTACGCCACACACACAAGCCTGTAATACCGTCTTGTCCATTTACTCCAAACTGCCCGGAAAATTCCGGGCAATAACCCCCCGCGAAGTCGGCGCATCATGACGTAGCCCTATTTGCATTAATATATTTAGAAAATTTGCATGGGGGTGAAGTCTAGTACCGCAACGACGTCGCAAGCATTATATGCAGTACGCATACACACGTGTATTTACAGTACTTGTAAATTACATGTGCCGTACATAGGCCTACATTGATATCGTACCATGGCTGCTGACGGATCGTATTGAATTTGGAGGCCTTGGATTTTGCAACACAAATGTCGGGGATTCGAGAGTTTTCCGGAGAACAACAAGGCTCTTAGACAACTTGGGAATGGAATAAATTTACTAACCGTGCCCCTCGAAATCATTCCGTGTCTTCATCATGGAGCCCGGGAACAGACTCCATGGTATCATAATTCAGTGAAATTATTTCATTCATCCCTTCATTCATTCATTTATTTTGGCAACATACAAAAGTACTGTACACTGAAATACACAATAAAAAACGAATAACAAAAGCCCGAGGATAACCCAAAAAGCTGTAAAATACGGCTTATTCATATCCTACAATTTCTCGAAATCTTTTTGTGCCGCATGACAGTTGATCGAAGTATATAAATCAAGCCATGCCTTTGGTAATGACCATGGAGCTATCTCTTGTTATTGCTCCATGGCTATAACGGTTGCGGCTGAGTTTCAAACGACCGTCATTACGTGATATGCACACGGTATCACGCCATACCACGTGCGTGGATTGGACGCTGACCAAAACAGCGCATTGCACCCCGTTGTTGACCTTAATGAATATGCAATTTTTGCCCACAGAGGTCACGCTCAGTCTTCGTCACGTGACACCAGAGTAAACCAACAAGACGTTGATATTTCGTAGGGCGGTGGAATGGTCCACTTTGTTCACGTGGGGTGGGTAATTGTTTGGAGGGACTAGCGCATAATCAACGTCTTGGACAAGACTAGGAAAAACAGTGAAAAACGCTCACGGTATTTTCATCCTGATCGTCAAATCTATTCACAGTCAGCTAGCGGATAAAGCACCAAGGTCATAATTTAAATAGCGTGTCGTCGTTCATAGCAGGTATAAACTGCTGGCTGGCAATATTTTTTTCGATGTTTGGGGTCAAATTTCTATGATTTCTAATCAACTTGAACATTTTAAAAGAAATTATTTGATGATGTATACTGGTATTGTTATCTTTTTATCGACTAAGGCTTTTAGAAAAAAAAACACTTTTTTTTCCCCCAGATGCATCGCCGTACCTTTATCATACTTTGGTAGCATACCGAAATATTCACAGATTTACCTATAACTTACAGGGTATAAAGATGGTGATGGTAGAAACATATTGTGAAATTGTTTCTGGCTGAAATGCTGCATTTATCCAGATAACTGTAAAACCAAACACCAAAAACAACTTCGATCTTCGGAAGATAAAAAAATAACGGTGAAAAGATCTAAAAAGATACTGTGGCCGTTTTCACTGTTTTCTCAAAACGTGGGCACCGTATGGGACTGAAATTTTCACAGATGATTGTTACTGCATGTATCAGTCTTGATATTTCTGCCCATGAATCTGTATTACTTTGACGAAAATTAAAGTATGATATAACCTTTAAGTAGGCCGCCTTACTCCATGGTATTGGAGAGTGTTAACGGCCATGTAATACCACACGCGTGCCCTTATGGTAATAGACGCGTGCGTGAAATTCAATCTTAATCTTAAAAGGCCAATAATCTGCGGTTAACACCGGATTGCCCATGGCTGGAAGAAGAAATATGGTTGACACGCGGCAGAAGGTAATTCAAAGCTTCAAGAATGATGTAGTAATTACATGTAGCGTCTTTTAAATGTAGGTCTAGTACATGTATCACACTTTGATAGGAAAACGAAACAGACATGTTCACATATTCATTCGTATAACTTACAGGGTATAAAGATATAGTTCGATTTCACCAAACTCTTCGTAACTTACTATCAATCGTAGGACTTGTGATGCATTGCAGCCATACGTAGAATACGATGGCCATCCTTCGTAAATCGAGTTACGATCTATCGTGAAATGAAATCGAATACAAACATCTGTTAACATTTTTTGCCTGAAATGCGGTATTTTTCCAGAACTGAGTAGGCCTAAAACAAAGTACCGAACCCCAGTTTTGATTTCCGAGATCAAAACCTCAAGATTACTATTACCTCACAATTTCACGTAACAATTGCAATGGTTTTCCACTGTTTTCTACTGTGTCCAATGATCAATTGAGCTGAAAATTGTACAGGTTTGTTTTTATTCCATGTCAAATCAAAGTATGATAGTACCTATTGATGCAATGTCGGATTTGGGGCTGATTTGAAGGGCACAAAATGAGTTTAAAACTTTCAATTACCAAATTAAATGAGGTAGAAAAATTCACAAGTTGATTTGAAAGCCGTAACATGCTGGGGTGGTAAGTAAATAATTTGAAAAAAAAAAAAACAATACGGATAAAAATGATTGCAAGGTTTAATTTTAGGGACTAAAAATAGGGATAAAATAGGGATACTGCCCTAAACCATTTCTGCAATAATTAAAAGATCACAAATTGAACTTAAATTCCTTCTAATCTTTAATTTGTAGATCGTGAAAAAAATATTTTCACTGAAAATATTTTGTTTCAATGGATCTAAACAAGAACATATAGACATGGGCATATTGTCCATGAAACCAATTTTGTCTAAACCAAATTTAAAGTTAACAAAAGCCTTAACATGAAAAGACAAACTTCACCATTTTCTGTAGCCAAACAAATCTACTGTCGTCATTTTCTTTTCATGGTTTTTGTTTTTGTTTTCAAAAAACGTGAAAACAACAGAATAAAAACATTCAATTTCCGATGAGGTGATGGTAATGCTGAATAATGAGGGTTGGCTGTCGGCGCAATTAGGGCACCCTTATTAAAAAATACTACCAGCTTCAACAAAACCACAAAACCAAACGTCATCTTCAGGATGAATTGTATTCATGCTAACGTTTGACGAATGGGCCCATTATCTATGCACAGGACGTGGCAGTTTTCCAAGGTATCCAAGCTACATGAATGCAACAATAGGGGGAACTAAACTTGACATGAGCCCGAGCTGGTATTATTTTCACATGACTGTGGAATGGACTCAAAAGTGAAACTAACCCATAGCGCATCCCTACACAGCGAGTGGACTGTCCCGGTCTGGTAAAGGGGCGGGTACGCCTTTTTAATATTAATTTTTTGCGAGTGAGGGTCCGTTCATTGTGAATGACGCGTATGGCGCGTGCTGCATTCATCTGTATGTAAATTGGAATATTTTACCGAACATCATCATCATCATAATTTATTCAGGGATGGTATTGCAGATTCATATAATCTCATCACATGCGGGAGTCGTATCTGTATATACCATCACCATTCAGCTACATAGGCCTATAAAATGCCAGTTTAGGCGTAAAATTCGTCATTTTCAACCCAACTTTCTCTACAAAAACACCTCAAACGATCAGCCTAGCGGTGTACGAGTAGACTGCGTGACATTTCCAGAGGAAATCGACTCATCTCTCTGACATTGAAGCATCCGTGACCTGCCGCACACGCATAATATCAGGCTGAGCACTCTGCAATATTGCCAGTGAGCACCATCTGTGCACTAACTGATAGCTACATCATCAACATGGAGGTAGGAAATGTGTATATTAATACAGATACTGTATATATAGGCTTACACAGGCACGCTAGAAAATATCGTGTGGTTTTATTAGGTTTTCTCGTTTGTTTGTTTGGGTGTTGTTTTTCATTGCCTTTTAAAGGTTCAGTACAGGATTGGTAACATACCCAAACAGAAAATGTTCACAGATTTACGTTTAACTTTCAGGGTAAGATGGTGCTGGTAAACATACCATTAAAATATTTCCATAAATAAGTCAAAGGCCATAAACAGTTTTGATCTCGGGGTAAAATCAAAACCATTTTTTATGTTTATAAGAAAGAATGAGTTGGGCTTTCGCTATTTTCTCGTGACTCAGATGTCCGATTGAGCTCACATTTTCATAGGCTCAGTATTTCATGTACATGCTTGATCAGACAAAGTGCACTGCGAGTGCTGTTCTGTGACCTTTACCAATCATACCTTTAAGTTGTGCTTTACAGAGTGCTAAAAAAAATTCACCCATAATTTTTAATTCTTTCCGAGGTTAAGTTTGTTTTCATTTTAGTTGGTTGGTATTATGTCACTGATTCAGATGGCATGGTAAAGATGATAACGATCTATGAACGTAAATGAAAGATCTCGTGTAAAATGAAAATGCTTGGAGTTAGGAGGGCCTGAGGCGTTTCGAAACTATATCAGGATCGTTTTCGAAGCCTTCGTTAAAGATCCTGCTAGGATCTAAACTCCAAGCATACATTTCAGGTCATTATTTTGGCTGATGAGTAGTTTTTTGCAGTTGCATAACTTGAATTTATTGTAAAATAAAAATAGTAAACATTAATTTTTCTTTACGAGTCAGACCGGACCAAATCCATAAAATGGACCATTGGGGGCCTGATTCCAAAATAACGGGAAATATTCTTATTTACTCATGATGTTTCCTTCCTCTATGCTCACACAAAGGTCGTGAGGTGTATAACCGTTGGCGGTATCAAACAGTTTTGGGAACACGGGGCACGTTCAAACAAAGTTCAAACAAAGTATGATAAATACAGCATTTCAGGCAGACAAATTTTCCACAGTATTTTTCTTCCTTTACCGTCTTTAGACCTCGTATAAGTTAAATCTATGAACATTTCTATGTTGGTTTGTTGCCGATATTGTACATGCCCTTTTTAAAAAGTCGGGTCCACGGAAAGTGCCCTTTTTGAAATGTGCTGATTTACTCAGTTTAAAGTAGTAGGCCAATTGGTTTACTTACGCATGATTTTTGTTCACGTGCACGCGACAGGCACTGAGTACGCAGTGCTCATCTACGTCGGTACGGTGTGAAGGGCAGCTATAGGCCTTTTCGCACGACGCTAAAAAAACCTCTAAACCATTGAGAAATTCTCTCTTGGTTTATGATGGTTGCGAAATCTTACAAAAGTGTCATCGTGTGAAAGGACACCAATGCTTGAGAGTGACCGACGTCCCTGGTGAATCCTTGAGAGATTTTGACCGAGGTCCAGTCCCGGCACCATGAGAGAAATTCTCAATGGTTGAGAGTTATTTAACTGCGTCGTGTGAAAAGGCCTTTAAGTTGTATGATCTTCACATGTCAATATAAGACGGGTTTTCCGTTTGCATGTGTTGTATTGCCACTGAAATAATATCATATTGTTTTGTTTTTTTGGTTTCACCCATGAATACAGTGGACTTGTCAGAAGAAGGCCGCCATCGCTGTCTGTATACTGCTCATAGTCGGGGGTATCGTGGCGGCCGTAGTCGTTACTCAAGTCGTTAAGCCCAGTTAAAGTCTTACAAGACGATACCAGATGGAGGCTTGGTGGAGGAAGGGTAAAGGACGCCCTCTGGAGAGACACCCAAGCAGCTGATAAGGAACTGATAATTTATGAATGCTCCCTTCGGAATCAATCATGATTAATCTCCACATAAAGCAATTAAATTATCTTCGGCTGCCAAATGTTGAGAAACTTCAACCATGAACATCGCTTCATTTTGCGTGTGACCCGACACATTTCACAGAAGCAGCTAATTAACTGAACGTCCATTTACCCAGTGAGATTAATTGGACACTTTGTGTTACGTAACCTAGCCCTTTTAGAGTCCCTATATACTCCATCATGGTTTACGATGTCCATTCTTGCCCGTATCCTATGCGCATGCATAATGTACATAATAATTAGGCCTGTAAAAGAAAGCAAAACTAGATGATTCTTTCATCATTGGCACGAAGCAGTGAACAAAATATACTCGGCATAGACCTTTACTGTTTACTATTAGTGCATACATCAAACGTTAAACATCAAAGTCATGTACGGTAATAGGCTATAAGCCTATACTGCGTGACATTATGCACGAAGTGTTAAAAATACAAAACTATACGAGTTGTTTATGCAACTGAAAGTACATGTACAAGTAGGTGTACGTGTATTGTATCAAGTTGTATCTTCCTGGGGCCAGTTTCCGGTGCTTTTTCCTGTACACCAAGTCCAGCTGACAAGTGCTGGGATATCATTAGTGTAACTTTAATGATAGTAAAACTAACACTAGTTTTATGGACCTTTGTTTTTTACCGTTTAGAAGATTTAGACCTTCGGATATTTAAACGAAGAAAGGCCTGATGAGAGAAGCCCTTTCCCGATGGAAAACGATGCTCACAATTAATATGTAAACACAATCCTGAGTGAATTGTTGTAAAACCTAATGACTTAAATAATAGCTTCCCTACATATCATGATTTATATTTTTTTTTAATAGCCAACATTTTATGTTTTCACGTATTGTGACTTTTTTATGTATAGTGTGACTAAAAACAATGCAAGGGATTGTACATTTCGTTCAATGTGCCTTCACATATACATTTACATACATGTTTCTATGCTTTTTAATTACCTAATTACCTATAAACAAATAAATTATTATTAATATTGTTATTATATTATTAATCACATATTTTATTAGAGTGAGTGGATCTGGGAAAACCAGGGTCGAAACGTCAAGCAGACCGAATGTGAACATAAGAAGATTGAAATGCATTGGAATAACTTGGAAATTGTCAGCCATAGTACCGTTGCTGTTTCCGTATATGTACTCACACAAGACCTCTGCTATGGACCCTCCGTGTACGTATTGTTAACGGATATAAATATTCTATTGTCCGTGAAACATTATGGGCTGTTTCACACAAGGCAGCAGTTTGTACCAGCAACTTGGAGGAAACTAATAGCCTACCGCCTACACCACTTACAAAAGGACAATAATTGTTGTAGCACTAAAGACTTGCACCCATCTGTAGAGAATTTTTTTATACTATCATAAAGAAATTGTATGCAATTTATATGTTATTTCCTCTTAGAGATTGCATGGAATTGATTCTCAAGTAAATGCACAATGAACTTCACGTGCCATTGGCCTAAAATCATCACACAAGTTTCACACAACATCAAGTGCCAACAATGAAGGCTATATGCATGGCTACTTATGAATACATGTAAAACAGTAAGCTAGATTATTTTCCAATATACAAACATATAGCATAATTTCTCTTTGCGACCTATTATCTGGTTTGTTTCCCTCACTGTTTCGCAGCCCCATTTTTTCTTATAAGTGGAAACTCCAGCTCAATTCCGTGTACAATGTATGATCATACAACAGCCGTTCGTCTTGTCAAGTTGAAAAAAATTTTCACTACCACAAAAATGGCTTTCTTGTGTCAACATCTAGTTTTTCTTTTAACTTTTGACAAAATCACTCGGTTTTCACAGGTTCATTTGTTTTCATAACGTATAGTGCATTTTATTTATAAGGACGATAATATATGGATTTATTTTAAGGTGGTGGTATCTTTTTTTCAAAAACATTTTAGTGTGTATTTTATAAAAGCAAATGTACACAGAATGATATCGGCAATATTCTAAGTGTAATAATCATTATTTTAATGTTAAATTTTTTTTATAAAAATGTGACCATTTTGTTTGGAGAAAAACTATGATTGGAGGAAAACAGAAAGGGTTGTAATGGCGTGAAATTCATTTGTTGTCATCTATAACTTTTTTTATAGCCTGATCTCCTTTATGCTTTGAATTTGTCTGTTCGCTTGTTGGAGTAATTTGTTTGTTTGTTGGTGTGTTCGTTTGTTCGTTAGTTACTTGCTTGCTCCCCTGTCTGTGTATACTCGCTCGTTTCCACACCAAAAAGAAAATGTAGGATTCCCATTCAGTTTATGGTTATAAAATATAATGGAAATCGAAAAGAAAAAACTTGTGGGTTACTCTGAGCTGCAAAACACGCACAATTAATACCTTCATTCATTCACAATAAATACATAAATATCTAATTATCTAATATTTTGGTTTCTATCACTTTAAGGACGAAAATCAAGTCACCTGATATTGATAAAGGTGACTTCCGGGCCATGACGGTAACAAAATGACACATATTATACAACCTGTGTCAGCTATAGGCTGCCTGTATGCATACGTCAGGCGCTGTTCTAGAGCCAAAATATTTGGGGGGCTAGAAGAGCCATCATTCTGCTATATCTTTATATAAGGGGTCGAAAAACATGCACTCGTAGAACCGCGCCTGGCATACGTAGCCTATGTGAGTCTATAAGTATATAATTATGTGTTTTCGGCCAAAAGCATATTTTTGCTCTGTGAAAGAAAGAAAGAAAGAGAAATGGCCACGTGTTGCGTGGCATTGTCCGGCCACGTGGCACCACCTTTTACTTGTGAAACAAAAAACACTCTGTCGGGCCCTACAATGATTTCACACTCCAACTAATTTGTTGTATGTATCAGCCGAATAAAAAAATAAATCGGCGTAAGCCCAAAAAAGGAAAAAGCAGACGACGTACCGACATGAAAACCCAAAATGCACAAGGGGGGGGGGGGAATGCTCTCGTAAACAGGCCATTTTGCAATATGGGGAAAAGCCCAGCATGTCGGGCCCTCCCCTTGAATCTGCTATGTTTGCGTCCTCTTATATGTATTATGCCAGAGAAAAAAACCGGCATCAACAATGGATTGTACACGATCTAAAAACATGACCTTAAAAAAATGCTCCGAAAACGCGAAGCGAGCCCCAAAATTTCAACCGTCAGAACGTGCCAAAAAAAAAAAACACCCCAAAACAACGGCCTATGTTAAGTTCACGACTCACAAGAGTCCAAATGCAAACGGCGGTGATATTTACCATTTGAAATGATTTTAAACCATCGTCCAAGTTGAATTTCCTATTTTAAGTTCGAAGTTCGAGCACGGCACATTAAGCCGTGCAGTATCGACCCATAAATTATCGGCTGGCAAATCACGGTTTTTAAAGCCAATCAGTGTTGGAAATATTATGATCGGCATGAGTGCAAGTAATCTTGAGCCCCCCCCCCCCCCAAGAGGGTCCCTGAAAAAAAAAAAAAAAAAAAGGAGAAAAAAAACGAAAAAAAGAGGGGAGAGGGAAAGGAGAGGAGGGGGGGGGGGAGTCACAAAATGTTTTGTGGGAGAAAATTGAGCCCCCCCCCCCCAAGACAAACTCCTGGGTGCGCCGGTGACAGGAAACAATGTAGGCATATCGAGTTTTGCGATTAGAGTGAATAATTTTCTCATGGGATTACGAAGTTTTTATAATTTTGTATGTAACATGGGGGGTATAACGTGACTGCCATCTCTTTAAAGGCAATCTCATACTTTGGGTTTTTTTTTTTTGACAAAGAAAATGCAGATTCATGGGCAAAAACAAATATCAAGTGTGAAAATTGATTGTTGCTCTGTTTAATCTGTGAAGTGTTATACTTTAACCAATCGTCCCTCTTGTCTCCTAACAATTCTACATTAGACATGGCCAAAATGGTAGCGCTGGTATCCGGAAGGACGGTGTTTTATAATACCGTAATTCACACCAATGCTGTTGTCTGGTTTCGCATAATACCAGCCAGTCAGCTGCGTACCAGACATACAGTTTGTATTGGTCTTGCTTTTATCTAGATGTTTGTTGGTTCATGCATTTTTTTAAAATGTAAATTATACATGTACTCTGTTCGGTAACAATTCATGGCTGATTGATTTCAAGAGTGTTATTTTCAAATCAATTTCTTTTTTTTACGAGTGGTATATTATTTTGTTGATCTGCTATTTTTGTCGACCGTATCATATCTCTAGCTCTAACAAACTCTTGTGAAATTTGGATTGTTGTGAGCTGTTAAAGGTAGTATCATACTTTGGTAAGAGACCAAAACAGAAAATGTTCACAGAGTTACGTATAACTAACAGGGTATGACGATGGCGGTGCTAGAAACATAGTTTAAACCTTAAACTGTTAAACCTTTTCCGCCGGCCTTAAATGTTGTTTTTATCCAGAAATTAGTAAAACAACGACCGAAAATCTTTTAAAAGATCAAAAATAAAAGAGAAAACACTCAACTCGGAAATAGGGGGCTGTGGCCGTTTTTCGCTGTTTTCTCAAAAAGTGGGCAACGTATGGGACTGGAATTTTCACAGATTACTTTTACTGTATATGTCTTGATATTTTTGACCACGAATCTGTATTTCTTTGACAAAAACCAAAGTATGATACTACCTTTAATATAGGTCGGCTCTGCTTCCTTTATTTTTTACGCTTTTGTACATTATTTCACCGTGTAAATACGGGTTCAAAAGTACCTCCGGAAAGATTTTGGGGTAAAGTCAGCCGGCCATAATATAAAGCACCTAATGACTGCTGGCCTGATCGATTAAACTCTTTGTGTGGTTTTGAAAAGCGGTTTGTATTACAACAGAGTGCCACGCGACTGTAACAATGGCCACGCGACCACAAGGTCATAATAACTTGCACACGATTTACCTACGGGACATATGGCACGCGACCAAAATAATATCCAGTGCAGCGATAGTATAGCGCCACCAGCGACCAATTAAGACGCCTTTATCAAAATATAAAGGGACTTGAAATAATACAATGTTTTAATAATTGTCGAACGAGGGCAGTATTCTCATATCACTGACATGACAATTAAATTGTCCATTCACATCCACTGCCTGACCTAGATACGTACGGCACACTGACTACGGTGCAATGAAAAACAAACTAACGTTAGTGAAGATAATCTAGTTTCAATTCGTCTGGTGGTTTACTGACTGTGCTATGTTGACGGTATCCAAATTGACAATTAATTATGGGTTGTTTGTTTATTATGTATTTCATTTTGAGCATACCTACAGTGTGCAATATCGTCGTCATTACAATTGAGTTAATTCATGAAGGTTTGTCAATAATGAAGGGGTAGTCGGGGGTGATTTGCGGCGCTGTTAAAGCATCATAGTTACTATCATACTATCAAGCAGAAATTCTCATATTTACATATAAGTTTATACAGGGTATAAAAATGGTGAAGGTAGAAACATACCATTACAATAATATTTTCTGCCTGAAATGATGTATTTATCCAGACAAGAGTAAAACAAATTCCCAAAATTATTTTTGATCTTTTAAAGATAACAAATCTGAAAAGAAAAAAGAAAAGATATAACACATACTGTGGGCGTTTTTCACTGTTTTCTCAAAACGTGGACATCGACACCGTATGGGACTGAAATTTTCACAAATGACTGTAACTGTATTTGCCTTGATATTTTTTCGGCATGAATCTGCATTTCTTTGACAAAAACCAAACTCCAAAGTATGATATTACCTTTAATTCGGGTACTAGTGATCATGACAGGACCGCAAGTCCACAACTGTTGAATTGTGGAATATGGTGTCATGGTCAATGTGAGGTTTACACTAACGTTAGTTGAGTGCCAACATATCGAATCATGATCAAATCAATAATGAGATGAAAATAAACTTACGGATTTATGTTGTCATGGTCCATGTTGCACTGTAGGTCTGTATACATCATTACATCATACATGTAACCATGGAGCTCATGTAACGTTAGTTACGCTGTACACCTGTCAAACTGTAGAGGGCCTCTGTACTGTCGTACTCGTAGGTCCTAACGTTAGTTATCCAATTTCACATGAGTTATTTCTTCTAATCCAAAGCCTCAAATTTGCTCGTAAGCGAATATTCCACATATATTTCATCCACTGAATCCATCTATCCAGACGAAATATCTCACTGGCTGCTGAGTTATCCATAATATAAAATCCACGTTCAACACAAGTCGCACTTTTTGTTTCAAAATGGCGCCTATTTTTGACAAACTTCCGTATTTCCAAAATCGATCAACAGAGGGCGGTATTATTTGACACACTTCTTGCTTTCATATTTCAATCAACAGAGGGCGCTAGTCAGTTTCATTAATGAAAAACATCATATTGTGTATTAGACAATAATAGACCTCCATTGATTTTAATTATGGAATTCGTACAAGTTTGTAATATCTTCAGAAAAATTGCCTCTGAACACACACACAAAAAAACCAACACACTGAGAATTTTCATTTTCAAAACTAGTAAGAGCACTCTGTTTTATTATTTTATGTAAATTTGAGCTCATCGATTCTCTATTATTTACAAATCTTGCTTCAATTCAGTGAGTTAAATAAAATTAGGAAAACCACATTTTCTCGAGAGGTAAAAGCATCATTGCTGTACACATTTACAAATGACTGTAACACACCTAACATAGATTCTACTCTGTGATTGGACATGAGCGTGTCACATGGTATGCGGGCTTAAGTATTATTACCATAGCAACCAGAAGTCTATCCAATTTCTACCTCAAAACACAATGGTACTCGGTAGTCAGTTGTAAGTTTTTCATACTGTGACAAAAAATGCGATGCCTGGGTTAAATTTGACGTGACGTCATAAAAATTAAAGCAAAGAGTGAGTGCCAATTTCATAGTGGAGCTCCTTAAGCACAAATTTGCATTTAAAAGCACCACAAACCTTGGTAAATAAAATAGTATGCCAGCCAAAACTCTTTATGAATGTTATGCTGGGCAAACAATGCCGAATACAAGTCAAAAGCAGTAAACATCGCTTGAAAATTTGGTTGGCAATCCTGTCTGATCAAGAAAGACCTTTCATGCTGAAGCAATTTATTTTGTTTAAGCAGCTCTATGAAATTGGCCCCTGGAAACTTCAAGGCTTCAACAGACTGGTCATTCTACCCACTTTATTCATGTAAAAAACGATATCAATATTGATTCTTTCTTCTGTTTATTACATAAAAGCCAAAGACGTGTGAGTGCATTTTCAATTCAGTGTTTCTAAAATAAAATACGGAGAGGAAACTTCTCATACTATTTTGTTTAAAGCAGAGGTCTTGCTGAGTTTAACTTGATGAAAAGTTGTGACATAACCGATGATATGCCTAAGATGATAAAACTATGACAAGATGCCATTTTTCTGAAAACAAGATCTGTGACAATTACACATAGGAAGATACATGCATCTTGGAAACGCTGATATAAACATCTTAACAATTTTTCTTTCATGATACTCTATGCTGGACATGTGCATGAGCTACTTGAAAGATTTCTAAGTACGGGGACGTCCACAATTTCAAACGAAATATACAAAACATAAAATAAAACTTGTACATGGATGATAATTAATATTATCAAAGTCATGAAAATTAATATCTAATTTAAAAACAAAACACAAACAGAAACGGTTAAATAAGAATGCATCTCATATTTTGTGTGTGAAACAACTGTCATAAACTTACCAGTAAATAATATTGATATATATGTACATGTACAAATAACTCTATACCCCCCTTTCCCTGACGAAATTAAAACTTAACAAGCCACGTCATTGGTCAATCATTAGCATCCCACCACCATCAACATAATGTCTATCTACCAATGCCAGTCCTTGTTAGATAGTTGTCAAGATTCTTACAAGCTTTGCTTACTACAGTGTTCTAACTATGGGCCTTTTCGAAACAAGATGCTCAGGCTCTGGCTCTAGATCCGTCATCCATATGCTGAAAATAAAGGTTGCGGTTTTTCATTGAAGCTGAAGCTCTGTTTTCCTTTTCAAAGCAGAGAATCTACCTCCGAACCGCATCCAAAAGTCTCTATTTTGATACCCGTTATCTTAGAATGGATTCACAAAGTGGAGCTGGAGCATAAGCCTGAGCCTGAGCTTTGAAAATGCCCACATGTTGGCACCTTGCCAGTATTGCTAGCACTGCGGTGTAATTAAATATCAGTAATTTTTACTCTTTTTTTTTCTTAAAGATAAATCACTGGTCTAATGGAAGCATGTTGGGAGGAGACAAGTCCTAAAGGGCCAAAATCCCCCCAAAAAATGTGTAAAATAAATCTATTTACTCGTGTCGTGTGGTATGGTATACACAAATTAACTAAGAGGCTGCACCATGTATCCTTTGTAATTAACATAAAATTGAACATTTTTTTTTGCATAAAACTGAACATTTTTGGCATAACATCTGAAATTGATGGTAGTGTTGCATAGAAAAACTTGTAGAACGATATTCCTACAGTCCCTACAAACGTGGATACATATCTACTACAGAAAAATGAGCACATGATCATTATTGCATGAAAACTGGAAGCTGTGCAGACAGACATGGTGCTTCGTTCTTAACATCACCCCAGGAAGGCCCTTCAGACCCATAACCTGGGATTTATCGTACCTTCCATCCCCATGACCACTGGGTCATGCATTAGGCTGCTTCGTGGATAGTTTGAGGGGTAAAGAGGCCAACTTTGTTTTAGTACATGCTCCTGAAAATGCTGAAGAGTGCTTAAAAGCATGTGGAATGCAGTGGTAGAAAGTAAATCCCAGGATATGGGACTGAAGGGTAATGGCCATTGCAATACTCTGATAATTATCTGATGCTTTCCGTGGAAGCCACTCAATTGAAAAGATTGTATAAAGAAAAGAAAAGAAAAAGGACGTGTTACATGAGCAACAGAGGGCGCTATACTACCTAGCCCACGAAGCAGCTCATTTTACTGTTATATTTCCAATTGATAACCCGAATATCCATAGTATGCATGCTGTCTATATCTATGGAAACTATGGGGCTTTACGAAACGCAGGCTCAGGCTCCATTTCATGATTCCATTCTATAAAAACAGTAACAAATAAGAGGCTTTTGGCCGCGGTTCCATATATTCTCTGGTTTGAAAAGGAAAACAGAGCTTCAGCTTCAACTTTCGGCATATGGATGACAGAGCTTGAGCCCGAGCCTCCGTTTCTTAGATTCCCTATGACCATGAGCAGATAAGGATGAGGCCAACGGACTCATCGTCAATTTGCGCTGCTAGATTTTGTTTTCTCCTCGCTGTGACTGTTAAGCTTTCTCCCTGATGTGCTCAGGGAAGTGTTACAGTAACTGCCATCTTGTTCATCATGGAGTACTGGCTAGTGTCTTTACTGAATGTGCAGGTGATCAGAGACGCAATTGATGATCTGATGAGGTGCAAGGAATCTTCGATACGTGAGCTATCTGTGTTGGATGTGTGGTGCCCACAGAACCTCAAACTGGACTGTGCTTGTCCAATGACAACCCTGTTGGGAGGTTTCTGCATCATACGACCTGGGGCACCAAGAAAATGACCAGGGGCACCAAAGCTATGACCAGGGGCACCAAGGCAACGGACCAGGGGCACCAAGGCAATGACCAAGTGCACCAAGGCAATGACCAGGGGCACTGACACAATTGCCTTTGCTGCTTCTGTTAAAGCCCACACTGCAATGTCTCATTTGGTATTTCATCAAATCGAGGATCCCTTGCACTGTTGCCTTAGCACTGGAATCCGTTTATAAATTGGCAGAGAAAGAGAATGTCTCTTAGACAACCTGTATACAGATTCTTTTGGGATGGTTGAGGTCCTTAGGTAGAGTGTCCTTATTCTTGAGTAGTGCCCTCCTCGTCAGGGAGGGACTGTGATACGGTGACCTGCACCCGCTGCTGGACTCTGACGATGCAGAAGAATCTGTGTCCAGTGGCTCCCCGCTCTCTGAGTCCTCGGAATCAAAGACTCTCTTCTCCAGGACCTTAGCGGCCTCGGTGCTGTCGCACTCGGGCGCCGCCGGCACAGTTCTGACGGTCAACGTGGTGGTGGTGGTAAACATTTGAGTTGTGAGGGCCTCTGTGGTATGACTGCAAGATGTCAGGATCACCTCGGGGGAGTTGTCGAGTGGAGGGAGTACGCAGGAGGAGTCTGCCGGCTCTTGATTGGTGGATGCCGAGTCTAGGAGATCCAGGCGTGGATTGTCCACTTGGTCTTCGCTGTCCTGTTCATCCAGGGCTTCACAGGTCGTCTCTTTGAGGTGGTTGTTGTTCTCCTTCTCGGACTGCCTGGTGTCTGGCGTGGTCTTCATCGGATATCCGTTGTCTTGAAGCCAAGGATGCCTGAGACACTCTTCAGCTGTCAGTCGTTTCCTGTAAGATGCCAAAAAGATTGCTTTGAATGGTTAATGACAGAGAAAAAGGGAAAACAGGGGAAAACACCAGAAAAAAAAAGACAAGGCACATCGGCAGAAATAAAATAGTGACAGGAAAAACCTAATTCAGACAAATGATCTGTTGGGCCGGATCAACAGAAGGCAATACTTTCTGTATCTGGAGCTTGTTAATGATGTTTAACCAAAAGGATATTCACTAGCCTCTCCAGTACAGCAATTTAATCAAAGGCAAGTATTTTGCAAAGTGATTTCTTAACACAAACACCGCCTACATGTCACTCTGACTGGAATCGGGATTATGAAAGGGGAGAAACAGAGGCCTTGTGTGGTCACTGTTTTAAGAAGCAATTTCTCTATCTGAGTCTAACTGATCATTGAATATCATCAACGGTTTATTCACCCCCAAAGTTAGGTTTTAACCCTAGCCATCAAGAGTTTTCAAATTCATCCGTAGTTACTACTGGACTAGTGATGGATTCTTGACTGTGTGGCTCTGAGCTTCACAGGCTGCTCTGTAGGGGGCTGCCTGCCCTTGAAGTAAATCTAGGATGGACTTAAAATGGGTCTCTTGGCAAAATCCACAAGGGGTTTGGGTTTTTAAGAAGCACTTGAGTAATTTCTTTTGCTGAGGAGTGTCCTTAGCGTCAAGAGCAAATTAACAGTCAGGAAACTTTCCAGCAAGCCCTCCAAGAAGGTAATAGATGTACTTACTCAGGCTCCTTGACGCAGACTTTCTGAATCAGATCCTTAGCGGCTTCTGAGATGTCTTCAAAGAACTCCTCAGGGAAGTCCAGGTTGACCTGCGAGATGTTGAGGAAAGTCTCCTGCTTGTCGTCACCGGCGAACGGGGAGATCCCAGTCAGCATGACATAGGTCAGGACGCCTATACTCCACATGTCGGTGGCTAGAGTGATAGGTTCATAGTTCAGCACCTCTGGAGCTGTTGCCACATGGAAAGAAGGAGGGAAGGCTTGAGTTTAATGAGAGCCTGAAATTACACATAATGTTAATGTAGGTGCAAGCGTTCTGTCGGTGGATGTTCATGAAAGGATTCAACAGGTCAGGACCCCAGGAAGCAGTGTGGGTGAATGTTGATGCTGATAAATTGAAGAGACCTTGCTTGTTCTAGAGCCCTGGTAGAGGATAGATTGAGGCCTGAAGCGGCCAGACTTTGGAGAGCTCTAACACGTGGCGTGAAGGGCAATGCAAAGTCAATGTGATGGATTTGTGACTCCTGACCCCTCGGGGAGTACAATGTACCATGGTGGAGGGCAAATTATCAACGATGGAGGAATCAGTGTCTTGCAATCACCTGTGTGGCTAGTTCAGGACCTCAAATTCTCAGGAGAACTGATTCCAGCTTGATTTTCAAGACCTTTTACCTGAGCTTTATTGTATTTCATATTAAGACAGCCTTGATAACACACATCACCGAGAGCCATTTGACACAGTAATAAGGAAAGCAAATGAACAAAAATGGTGATTTGTTTCCAGTGGCAATATTTGGGGTTCATCATGTGGTATCCTTGAATGGATAAATATGCAATTGAAAACAAACAATTAAACCAACCAACAAACAAACAAACAACCTACACTAATGTAATGCCTTGCATGTTTGTCTTTAAAGCAAGAATAGGCAACGCACTACAGGGGCCTGTTGTGTTTTTTTTTCATACAGGTATGTGGGCTACCCACTCTGATCTATGTGCTCCCTGGCGAGCGGACATGTCACCATGTCTGAATATTTCAAGCACTTAATCAAGTGTAACGAGCGTGGAGGGCTCTGACGCAGCGCAGGGGACTGATATTGCAAAATGCGAACCTCCACAACGTTCCGTGCTGTAATGAAGGGGGAAACTGTGCTATGAAAACATTACTCACCGACAAACTCCGGGGTGCCGACAATATCACGGACCACTTCGCCGTTGTGGAGCAGCCTCGCGATGCCGAAGTCGATGAGCTTGATATCGCCGAGACAAGGGAGCCCTGCCGTCAGTAGAATGTTCTGAGGCTGCAATGCAGAGAGGAGAGAAAAATGGAAAGGAGAAACCAAATTAGAACTCTCAATTTACAAATGACGGTTCTTGTAACAAAGAAAATTCTAAAAACCCTGGAGCAGATCTTTCCTCTCAGGTTTTTTGTTTTGCTGTTCACCGAAAACAACAACGTGATGTACATGTAACAAAGAGTTGACAATTGGCAAACATAGGACAAAATTCTGAAAAAAAATTAAGCTTCAGGGATGTGAGACTTTTTTGTACACCTGCTCTGTACAAATGTATAGGAACTTTAACATTTCAGCTTTTTCCTTGGCGTTTTCAGATTTGTTTTTGGGGGGTGACCACTTACATCCCTGAAGCTTGAACACACTTCATACAAATCCCGAAAATGTATTTCCAGTTGAAGCGAAGTGATGTTTTGGGATTTCATGGGGGCCAAAAAGCTCAGGGAGACCAGATTCAGGTAACAAAAACTTCACTGTATCATGATCTAATCCAGGTGTGGTATTCCACAGGGCCCTGGAAGCTGAAGCTCCACTGCCCTGGTCTTGGCCTGGATTGACCCACACCCCTCAAGGGGGAAAATCAAGCAGCCTTGCCCCCTGCCAAAACTGCTACCATGACGTACAAACACAGAGCACAACAGATAGCAACAACTGCACTGCATTGGTTGCCCATGCAGCCACAAACTCATTCACCTTCACCTCTAATGAAGCCACCCATAGTCTTTCTTGAGTTTTGGAGGGATTTTGGAGATTTTAAGCTGCATAAAATGATACATGTACTGACACCTGTGGTAATGTCAATAAAGATGTATGTAAACATCCCATCCCCCCCCCCAAAAAAAAACCCAAACAAAGAACCAAACCAAGAAATAGAAACAGCATTTGGATTCAATGCATTGTTCAACGCATCGATTAATGCAGGTAGGGTTTGTTTGTTTGTGTGAATAATCTCACACAAACAGTTTGGGAAAGATTCAGTAGAATTTGAAGGAGACAGTAAAATATGCTTGGAGTTGTGAGGGCCTTGCAGGATCTTTATCGAAGGCTAAAGGTTGCTGGTTGATTAAAATAAAAACTGTGCGTGCAAGTAAACAACAAAGAAAGGACCTCAGTAGATGCAAGATTTGAAAAGTCTACGTAAAACACAGGAGAAAAAAAATGCACAATATGCAGAAAAAAAACCCAAGAGAAATGTGATTTCTCCCTTGAAATCGGCTGAGGTTTGAAGTCTCGAAACCCCTGGGGGTCGTTATTTTTTTCTTCTTCTTCTACTTCACCTGAGCCAACCATTCCTGGCATGTTCTCATGTGGCGTCCCAAGGGGAACATTCCTGAACTTGACACCTAGCCCCGGTGACAAATAAAATCAATACATGCTTTCACTCTGGGTCAAAGGTCGACTCTCCCCCCCCCCCTCCCGCCAAACAACCACAACCACCACTAAACCCAAACTAGCCGAGGAATTATGGGAATTCATGCCACTCATGTTGTGCTATTGCTGATTATAAGGGGTTGAAGCGAGTCACGCTTTGGTTGAGAAAATACTGGAATCTAGCCGTCGCAAGTGCAGAGGGCAGGCTTGGCTGTTGAAATGAAAGTGTAGCCACATTTTGGAATGATTATTGACAGAGAGTCGAGTGGTTACAAGGTATTTTCACAGCATCTGAAGGATCAAACCCTTCGGTGTTAAATACTGGTACCTGGGAGGCTGTGGCATGTGTGGGGTCTGAGCCCAAACCATGATGTACATGTTACGTGTACATGTAAGCCCCATTCCCTTCAAGAAAACTACCAAATCTGGACTTATTCTGCAGTTAAATGCTTTTTGAATATCTTCAATTATAAATCATTGTATAATGTATAACATGCACACAACATTAAAAAACATTAACCTACAAGTTACAACCATGCCAACCAAAACTGTGTTTTATCAGAATTCATTGCTGATTGGAAGAGAGTACAGTTCAAAGAATCGAAAATTTGTTTCAATGGGACAGATATCACGTCTGCGCCGATTGCTATGGTCATAGGGTTCCAGCACATGGTTATGTACTGAACCATAGTGTAAAGCTTTAAAGCTTCATTTGATTGAACATTGAAGACTTCACAATGTGTGTAGGCCTATAAAGCCTAGATGATATGCAATCTCAATTCTTAGTCCCCACAATAAAAGAAGTTAATGAAGATAACAACAGCAACAACATGTACCTGTACAAGCAAGATAGGGTTCTTGTACTGGTACAATTTGTAGCCATGAAACTGAACCACCTGTTGCAGATGAAGTGCTGTATCTTTGAATTTCACTTCTGGTCTGGATACCATACACCTATACACGTCTATAGATTTGAATCAAGTCTGACCACAAGACAACCCCCATCCAGCTGAATGATGTAAGTGAATAGTTCATGGTGATGAAACTCCAGGGATATTCCCCTTGGGTTCACCCCTTGACACCTTGGAGCTTAGGTGAGGAGGAAATAAAAAAGGGTCTTCCAGTTTGGCAATGCATCAAACCACGTACAAGCTGACTGACTAGACATGTTGCTGTGAGTGTGAATGGCAGAAAGCTGTTGGCACAATGGCAACCCAGGTAATCAAAACCGCCCCTGCCCTGATGAACTCAAACTGACTGGGTTGGCACAAAGTTCCTCGTCTTTGAAACACAGGGTTTTAGACCAACTTAGATCAACACATGATCAGGCATTCTGTTTACTCCATCCTGATTCTATGGGTTTTCCCCGAAATTTTTTTAACTGGCCCCCCACCCTTACCCTACTAACTACTAACATAAATCATGATTTTTGCCATTTCTTAACAACCAAAGTCTTACAAAATCACTACATTTCTGCCATGCAAGATACTTTTGAAAGATGTTCTATAGTGCCTCAAAGTCAGTTCATGGTTTTGGAGTATGAAATGGCAAAAGAATGTTGACAATTATGTATCAATTAATCAGAATTTGTTTACCGAAAACCTCCACCAATTTTCTCATCTTTTCTCTAAAGATTTTTTTGGGCCTATTAGGAATTTATAAAGCAAGGCACTGATAAGGAAGCGTTAGCCAAAACCAAATATTATTTATTTTTTCACGATTCATCCATGATATAAAAAGCTGAATGATTTTTCATTTTTTCTGGGTTGTTGATAGGTCTACACTGTACATTTTTGTTTTGAACATGTATTAAATGCGATGGACATGTAATATGTACATTTGTCGAGGAAGAGGACATAACATATGATGGGATTTTCTGCTGCTCTAGTTCCTGTTTGCAAGAATGACACGGCAGACATGCTGTACAAAACGGAACTTGGAACTTTACCAATACCACGTGCATTCATATCGGGCACCAAAACATCCTGGCATGGGGGGGGGGGGGGAAATCAAAAATGCAAATAATGAAAATTTCACGATCGTTTCCTCTTTTATCCGATTCTCTATATTTTTTTTTAGCAATTTCTTAAATCCAACTTTTTTAATAACATTTGATGTTGACATTTGATGTTAAATGGAGACAAATATTTCATCTTCACTTTTTCTGGACTTAATATACAAGGGGAGGATGACATTTAAGAGCCAAGGCACAGAAACCTTTGATCGTTCAAGGGTGGTCCAAGTCCAAAGAATGACCAGCGCTGTGGGTCAAACTGTACTCTGACTCTGCAAAAGTGTTGGATTTTGAAAGATCCAGGAAGGTTCCTTGCCAATATGCTCCTGAGCTGAAACGAGAAATACTTTGGAACCCAAGTACAGTCTGTAGACAGATTTACTGTAAGTTATACCATGGAGGCAGGATACATTGTTATACAATGTGCTAGCTCAAAATCATGCAACTTTTCTCATAACACTACAAGTGGCTTCGGGAGCGCTACACTGACTCCAAGTATTTGATTTCTGATGGGCATTTTCACTGTATAGGGCCTACCCATTTGTTTGTTATTGAGCTTTAGGGCTTCAGAGAAAAACACACCTGCACATAAAGCTAATTGATTGATACCTGTGTTGCACTGCTTTGTTTTCTCTTGATGATAATACCCTCCAATAGCCATATTTACCAGTGGGGCGCTAATGACACATGTCAATCTGAATGGGCTATAAAGGTTAACTATATGGGTGACATGTGGTTGGAAGACAATGACAGGTTTGGGTCTATTAGTATTATTATGTAAGGTTATTACACACAGGCTATAAATCATATTGGTTTTAATATGGAGGTGTGTGTGTAATACATTATGTACATGTGTAGCACAACTTGCTTATTGCAAAGATCTCCTATTGTGAATACCAGGTACCTGGTATTAATGCTCTTTGCTTTTCCAAGTAAACTCTCAGCCTTGCAAAATACAGTGTAAACGGTGTAATATCACATATTGTTCATTTGAAATCTAAATACGTGTAAACTGTGCAGTTTATGTGTAGCCTACCCATTGTGACTGGCAAAATCAATGTTGCACACACAGTTTAGAATCACAGGTTTTGGAAAGCTATTTTCCAGCTCAATCCCAGCTCATCATAACTTCCCAGTCAAGTCAGGTCATAATCTAGTACCAAAGCCAGCCCCTACCCACGGGCCCTAGTACTTCACATTTCACTGGAAACAATGAGGGAAGCTAACCATACCGCATGATAAAGAACCGGATAATTACGGCTAATCACGGGGAAAACCCTCAAATTATTTTCGGCTCGTCCTTCCTTCTTTTGTTTTCTCTTCGCGCTGGTAACATTTGTAACATACCCTTGACCGATCAGTGGCATGACACACAGGAAAAAGAAATGACTAACTATGAGAACGGTTGCTACGGTGACAGGATAATGCACATGGCAAATTGCCAATGTACAGATTTTGATGGACACACTATGGTGTCAAAGAATAGGAACCAAGTTGATTGTTTCTTTGAATAGCAAATTTCGAAGACTTTTTCAAGAGTCAGTTTCGCTTCACTCTTCACGATCATTTCAACCAGAGGTGTTAGCAGATGCTTTTAAATTCAAATTTTGTATTTGCAATAATGTATGCAAATAATGGGAAGTGAGCCCTCTAGTGACAGAATTATACTTTATTCAGAAGAAGAAAATCATTGAATTAACTTAAAATCAACAGAGATGGTACACAGCATCACAGGTTGACCTGAATGCAAACTTCCTTGGTAAGTCAGTACTAAGCGGTAGCACTGAGAATCTTAGAGTGCTCCTGGGCTGTGTTTGTCCGGCTTCTTTGCGGTCGGACGGCCGAGTAATCTACTTGCAAAACATGCTGTCCAGAAGGAACCAAGAAGCAAAAGAAAAACAACTCTCCCCCTAACTTCCTCAAACAAAAAACCCAAGAACCACGTCAGAGTCACAGGCTCCTGGGAGGGCAAGGTGGGCTCACTTCTCGGGCCGGACGCCGGACCGTAAAGAAAAGACGTGGGTGCCCAACAAAAGAGACAGCTTCCTGTTTTCCAAAGTTCCAGCTCGGAGATTGTTGTCCCAGCCTCCTGACGCTAAGTTTGTCTTTTGCTGGTAATTCCGTATATCCACATGTAGTCTTCAGGTTTGTGTGCACATTTGCCTTATTATTATTCACATGGGCAAGGCACTGGATTAAATGATTGCTTAGACATGGTGACTTAATGTACATCTGTGAAGGAGAGTGTGTTTGTGTGCATATTATTAGGACTAGGAAATGGACAATACAACCAGTACAATCAAGGAGGGAAGCTCTTTTCTCCGATACTAGCGCCCCCATGGCTTGCTTGCCTTTTGACATTTCACTAATTGATTACTTCCGCAATCCCACCCTGCTTCACACCATATCACAGGCCATTCTAATGACAGTAATCCATCATACATGATGTACATAATTGAAACATGTACAAATGTACATGTACATATACATAGGGGGAAAATAGGCTTACAATCATGTAAATTAGTGTCACAGCACAGTTCATTCTGGGAATACTGTACATCAATTTATTGCTTGTAAATTGTATATTTGGTACGTTATGTAGAGGTCTTGCATTAACTTTTTTTCCTGGCTATATAGCCCATTGGGCCAGCTTACTTCAGATTTTACTAGTCTGTATAAATGTTTACTAGCCCCTGCATGTATGTTGATCCATACCTTTGCATGCGGTTTCTTTTTGTTTTTTTACTAGCCCACTGGGCAACCAAGGAAGTGAGTCTAGCTAGTCCTGGGTGGTTTTTGCTAAACATTGTACGCTGGGCTAGTACTATTTCGAGCCCTGATGTATAACTAATGAGATCGTCTTATCTTTAAGTTACTGTAGTTTCAGCCCACCTCCCTTACAACATGACTTCTGCCATTATGCTTTAAAGCCCGTACCCTACATTGTGTTGAACACCATGCAAAGCCTCTTCAAGACAGACATAACGGTACAACTACAAGATACACATGTAAGTTATTAACCAGAGATAGGTATGGATGAGGCAAACAGTGTAACAACAATGGGTTGCCTTGGATCCTATTGTCCTTCCTCTGAGGGCATACTAGTCAGCAGGAAGTGATTACTGCTGTCCGGTTTTCAAGACACTTCCTATCAGACCACAAATTACATTGGTGATTGGTTTCCTGAACGGCCTGCGGTGTCCGCAGCAAAGTGCATCCCAAAATACATACACCTACACTGTCCATGTACATATGTACATGTACATGATATGTATCATCCATGCAGGAGTACATGACACCTTGCCATGTCAATATGGTACATCATGCAGGTGTGTTGTCAAAATAAATACCTGTTACACCTGTACAAGTGATGTTGAGGCATGTCCGGCAAAAAAAACCAGAAAGCTGAGCCAATACTCCAAGGCTGATTTTAAATTAAAGGTACAGTACATGGCACACGCTTTTGGAAATAGGAAACGATTTTAAGAAAATGTATTGTCATTGCCTTGGTGCCCCTGGCCATAGCCTCAGTCAGTGCCCTTGGTGATCATTGGTGCCTAAGGCTTGAACATACATGTGACTGTATGCAACAAAGGTTTGTGTTGGTGCATGCTCCTGGTCATTGGCTAGGTGCCCTTAGCCATTGCCTTGGTGCCCATACCCTACCCAATTTAATAAATATTTTGCTGTACATCGTACATTCCAGCGTCCCACACAGATAGTATCTTATGGCCTGCATCAAGCGATAACCAATAATTTTTTAGCAATGCAAGAAAGCCCAAAACATAAAGCAATGTCTAGATCACCAACAAACAAATAAACAACCAAACAAATAACAAATCTCCTGGAAAGCAGATGAGAGAGTAAAAGCAAACAACAAACAAATCCAGGAATCCTTTCCCTTCACTTCATCCCACTAATTTTCCCCCTCTCATCTCAAGGGTCTACAAGTGGTGACCTTGAGATGATGCACTGAGAGCTTTCAGCCCAGGGAGAACAGGAGAAGAGCAGGCAGAGGAGCCAATAAAAGGCCCCTCGTGTCCATCTCATGCACCAATGGAGCTTAGGATTAACACCCTCTAACAAGACCCACTGGTCCACAGGTCCGCTGGCCTTGCTCATTCTTCCCATTTCCCAGAAAAGGTTTTTGAAGATATAAAAGTACCTCCGGCGAATCTTTTTTCTGTTCTTCTGCTTCCATTGAAACCTTAGTAAATTTTTTTCGTCTCCTTTATCTTTCTTTCCAAAATGATGAAGAAATCTCAGCAGTGCAAGGAGCTTGTTGGTGCTGTGTCAATACTCAGCAACAAGTGAAGGATGTCTGTTTGAGACGGAGATTGACAGGATACAAGAGGCTGCAGGGGAGGGGGGTCGGTCTGTCACTTCTGGTGTCCAAGGTGCTACCCTGGCTCTACCATGCTAGAGGTTGCTTGATGTGATGGATGGTTTGACTGCTTCAAGCCTCTAGACATTGGCTTGGTCCATCTCGGATGTCCAGAGAAAACACATTGCCACTGACAAGTGACAACCTACATG
Source organism: Astropecten irregularis (assembly GCA_963971285.1). Taxonomy (NCBI): domain Eukaryota; kingdom Metazoa; phylum Echinodermata; class Asteroidea; order Paxillosida; family Astropectinidae; genus Astropecten; species Astropecten irregularis. The sequence goes on from OZ020255.1 coordinate 9,809,686, forward strand.
TAGTCACAAACTCAGTGTTCAGTGACATGCAATCATAACTGTCCCATCACTCCTACATGTACATACTGTACAAGCTGACTATATTCCCAACTGCACTCAAATCTGTCAATTGCTACTTTTTATCACTCCCATTTTAATGATCATGCAATGAAAAAGATCATCAATTGGCTTTATATGAGTATGTTCATATGAATAAACCTTGCCCTCCTCAAAGCCACTACAACTTTATACAGCATACAACGACTTAACAATGCACATGTATGTACATGTATGTGTCCTTTATACTGTTTACAGAATTCATCTGATTTTAAGTGGCAACTCACCAGTCAATAATGGTAGGTCTTTCATCAATCATGATCCCATCTGTCAAATCTCATTAAACTCATTTCTCCCCGCCGATTAAGCCCCCCAAAATCCAACCAATTGTACTTCCCCAAATGTCTCGGGTGAATTCCACTTTTGACGAGGTGTAAACGGGCGACATTCCCTCCCATTTACAAGGGTTCAAGGCTGGGACACTGGATTAGGAGGGATAGCAAGAAGCAAGTAGCAACTTGCAAACAAACAATCTCAAGGAAGCCATCAAGATCGGACATGTTGCTGTTTCCAGAGCAGGAACTTGGTCCTTGACAAGGAACTAATTGGAGTTATTTCGTACCAAAACACTAACGGGTCTGGAATGTTGTTCTTAAGACTGAAAAATAAGCTTCATCATTGTAACATTGTCCGAATGTCCACGCGATCCAAATTTCTGAAGTACATGTACAGTGTAGGTGGTGTCAATAAAGACCCATGTATCAGGACATACAGTACTAAGTTACTGACCAGGTTCCTTTTCAGTACAGAGAAAAAAACAATATTCAAAGGTAACATCAACAGAGGAAGCAGACTTTGTCAATGTTTGGCAATATGAATGTGCTAGCATTTTTTCTTTTACATGTAAATGCAGCATTAATATGGTAAATTGGCACTTCTGGCTAGATGTAAATAATAAACAATGACTTTGGCATTACACTGTAAAACAAGGCAGCCAAATATTTCAAAACATTTACAGGACATTCACAGGGTAATCGCAGATCAAACAGGGTGTCTACAAACAGTGAACAGTACCCCGAAAGGACACGCAGAAGGTCCCCCTAGCGGCCTAAACCCCAGTTTGGATTGCGGCAAGAGACTAGAGTCTGGTTTCAAAGAACAAATGCCGGCTGCGACTGACTGAATGCAGTGTTCATCACAGTACTATTCCTTGTTTTTGGATCAAGGAGGAAATTCCATGCTCAAACTGCTGATCATGAGAGGAGCCTGTGTAAATACTAGATAGATCCACCCATCTTATGCTGCAGTGAAGACAGATGCATCACTCAGGGCTAGGGCACTTGACCATAAACTGCCAATTTCAGACGGGAGAGAAAAATTATCAGAGGACAGGGAAGACAGGCCAAGGAGAGCACTAGGACAGGCAGAATGGTGCCAAGCACCACTCATTCATTGCCAGGGCAACAACGAGAAGCACACTCCTGAAACTTGGAAGCAACAAGTAGTTTAGGAAAAGGAATCCTGACAGGCTGGTTGGTATTAAAGTACTATTAAAGTAGTATCATACTTTGGTAAGAAACCAAAAAAAAATGTTCACAGATTTACGTATAACTTACAGGGTATGAAGATAGTGGTGGTAGAAACATACAGTTAAAATTCGTCCACCTGAAATGGTGTATTTATCCAGAAATTAGTAAAACAATGACAGAAAATCTTTTGGATCTTTTGAAAGATCCAAAATAAAAAGAGAAAAAAATTAAGAAATACTGTGGCTGTATTCTCAAAAAGTGGGCACTGTATTGGACTGAAATTTCACAGATGACTGGAATTGTATCTGTTTTGATATTTTTGCCCATGAATCTGCATTTCTTTGATAAAAACCAAAGTATGATATCACCTTTAAACAAAGTTGGGTTCCCCTCACTGGAAGCTGTGTATAATGCAGAGACAGCTTTTGAGACCTAATAATCATCTGTAGCTTCCTGGTTGGTAAAAGCACCTTTGTGTACAACCTGCACCCCCACTGCACCATACGCCGCACCACAAAACTGAACTTGACACCCGAGGCATTTCTCTTCAGTGTTTCCAAAATCTGACCTACTTCAAACCCCTCTCCCGCAAAGGTACATGTATTCAACTATTGTGCATCATAATCATATTTTCCTGTTTCCTTTCTATGTTCTGTTGTTGGAGAGGGAGGGGACACTAGGGTGCTTTATAAAACCAAGGATGCCAAACTTAAAAAGTTCCACTTTTGATGAAAGAATGGGAGATTGAAAGCTATCGATCAGCTTCAATGTCAACTGTCATATTGGACCTTGATTACATTTCAGTCAATAACAATTTTGATACTGAAATATTACGTTCAACTGTTACCTATACAGTACAACGAGATCGAGTTTATAGGATACAGCTAATCCTTCATAAAATGTGCGATAACAAAAATGCCTACCTACTTCTGCATAGCAGAACAGATGACCTTTTAATCTTATTCTGCATCTAACAGGCTTTCTCTGATCAAAAGCCTCTCTAAATCCCTCAGTAAGTAATGCTCCAAATGCAAAGAAATAATGTGCAATTGGGAATGCAAGGATTTTCGGAGAACGATATCAATGGTATTGCATGTATCTTTGTTGAGTATTTAAAGTAAGTCTGCATTTCGTTCAAAACCAATCATTCAATCAGTATGGCTTTAGTTGCAGACAAAGAGCGAGTATAACTAATACTGCACGTCAGCCTGAGATTGGAAAAGTATTGGAATGCCAGCGTATACTGCAGTCTGCAGCATATAAATAAAGCACTGGGCATATTACAAGCAAAACAGGGACAGGGTTATTTTATGCGGAAATTTAGGAACCCTGGGAGGAAAGTTCCTCCGGAAAAAGACTCTCTCCCGTGCCGGGACCCGACAAAAAAACACATTCCTTTGCCTTATCACATCATGGAGCCATATATAAACTACACTGCCTCCGGCCGGCTTCCTAAACAAAACCCCAGCACAATATTATTGCATTTCCCTTCTTCTTTTTCCCCCTGTATGGGTGATAGTTGGCAATGACTGGGCTGGAATGTCTAAATTGTCTTTCCTGCAGGGCATGGAAGGGTAAACTTATAACCACTGAGTCAAGATCACGGTGGGCTGAACTCCTGCTTTCTTATTATTACCTCAACTGGCCTCTCCCCCCATTAAAAGTTTCTACAAGTAGGACAAGTTCAGACCTGTTTGACTGGATCCATTCTCCTGTTTACATCTTGGGTTGTAATGCATAATAATGGTAACCACCAATTGCTTTGTATCCACTCCCAACCAAGTTTCAATGAGCCATGTTGTACAGTAAGCCTACATTCTAATCTCATAATTTGATCTAATGTTTTAATAGTGATTTGTTCAAAGACAAGATGCATTCATTTGGTTTTCTATCAAATCATATGGCACAGACCTGTATAGAAATTGTGAGGGAATAAGAGGGAACGTGGGCTGTGTGGTGTCCACTTCTGATGCAGCATCACCCAACTTGAGTAGATACTGTACATGTACTGTACATGTACTCTTCCACAGTTGTTCTTCAATCATACTGTAACAAATATGCATCTTGTACTGGTATTCAAAGACAACAGTGTTGCATGTTATCAAGAGTGATGTACAATATATGAAATTTGATCGTGTCCCATCTTATCAGATGGCCCATGAACACCTAAGTACAACAACAGAGAACAGAGCTTGTGTTTGTAGTCAGGCATAGCCCATGCATTCAAGATACTACTTTGTAACTACATACATCACATGCACATACATCATGTACTGTACATGTCGATGTTAAGATGAACATGAATGTTATCTGCATCATTGTTGTCAAGGATACAAACCTACAGGTAATATGCAAATGCACATTGAACATCGTCCACTGCTCAAAAGCCAACGACTTGCAGTGTTCCGTGTCCCTATAGCAACTAAGACTAGAGGCTCCTGACGTCAAGCGCAGTACTTCATGCTCCCAGATGAAACCGGGCAACAAGGCTTGACGAGGAAACAAACAACATCAACAGAGAATGCACCCACGAGGAATGCTCCCAGAAACATGTCAACAACAAACTGATTCCGCCCACCGTGGAGGTGGGGGAGGGGCAGGAGAAAACAATTCAGAAGCCGTCAGGGTGTTTGATTGTTTGTTTTGGAAACGTTTCTCAATCGTTCGGCTTTGTCAATTCTCACAGTCTTCTCTTCCCGCGCTATTTGTGCAAATTTGACAGTCCATCTAGATCACTGGGCGAAAAAATCTGTTAAGTAAATTAGACATTTTATTCAAATTTTAAAAGCCTAGTCACCAAAGATGTATAGGCCTACACATCAACATCATTTTAGGTCAGGATGCCCCGTCATAGAACCAAGGTAGCTCAGGATGAGGAGAGCATGCCTGGTATGATATTTCAAGGGGTTTGAAGTTCAAGTACCGGTTCAGTTAATACACTTCAAAACAGGCCAAGTAAACTGGTTCATAGGCCTAATCCCAAACTGAAGTCATCCCGGCGCAGATATGAGGAACAGGAATACAAAATGAATTGGATGACTTAGATTAACTTCTGTCAGAAACATTTATGCACTTCCCTAAACCAAAACTGTAAAAAATGCAAATCTCACAAACGTTTGAAAATCACACCCAAACTTCCAAATTCTTCCCCCGCCCCCACAATGCCAAAAATGTTTTCGAGGAGCCGTCTATAAAAACCAAACAAGCGGCAGCGCTCAGGCACAAAGCCTAATCCAGGACCATCAAGGCCCCGTTCCTAATCCAAACTGATTAGAGAAGAAAAGAGGCTGGAGAATCCTTCAAGGCTTCGGGACAATATTTGGACAGAGGGAATGGTTAATAAGAAGAGGAATGCATGTTTAATCAAGGAAGAGTCTATAGGAGTAGGCCCTACATGCTACCGAAAGACTACCATTCAAGCAGTGAGCGGATCAGCAGAATTGGGCGGGGTGGAGCTGTTGTTGGATTCTGACAACAAAATCCAGACCTGAGCTTCTTTTTCCTCCTTTTAAGCTGACACCTGGATCAAAGTTGCTAATAAATACTGTCTATTTCCTTGTTCAAATGTTGCATACATGAATGTAAAATCTACATCCACAGATGATACGGCTGTATCAGAGCATGTACAGTGATTATGAAGCAGATCGAGTTCCTTGGAAAAAGGTAGTCTCTATTGAAAATTTGAAATAAAAAGAACATTTTTGAACATCCGCTAACATTTCTGAGCCTCAAGGACCAGTGGAATTCATCTCATGTGGGTATGGTGAACACATGATGTATGTCAACCCCCCTCCCCAGAATTCTGCTGAAAGTTTGTTTTCTCTCTCCGGGGAGCAAGAAATAAAGGGAAAAAGAGAGAGAGAAAATTTCAAGTAAAATTGGACAAGGCCATGGACTGCTTTCCAAATCCAGACATACATGTATGCAATTTCAGCACCCGTTCATATTTTGCAGTTTTTCTGTTTTGTTGTCAAATTTCCAACATTTCTGATTTGTTTCCTCTCCTACCTAAAAAGCTATCAGGAGGTCAGTCATTCTTGAACAGCTTTGCATGGGGTCTTTTCCTGCTCAGAGCTAAAACACAACTCACACAGTAGCTGACCTCTGGGTCTAGGAGCCCCCCCCCCCATCCCAATAACCTGTCTGGTTATTGGTAAAGAATTTTTTGCTGTGAAGTATTATTATTTTGCAGTGTTGTGACACCCCAAGGGATGGGAGGGGCTAGCAGGTAATTTATGGTCTGTCGGCATAGCATCAACCCTGCTCAGGTACCCTGGTATGGTGGGGGTCAGTGAGAAACACATCCTTGAGAGCAAAATGGCAGGGCTGTTAAACTTTACAAGTCCTTTGAGGTGGGGAGGGGAGGGAGGGGGGAGGCAGTTCACCAACTGGGGACTTTTGTCTGACCTACTTCTAAAAGTTCTAAAGCATTAGGTTCTTGAGTTGGGATGGCATGATTTACCTATTTAGCATTATGGTACATGTAGATTGTAGGTCTATAGTTGCTGTGAAATTGCCAAGCGCATGTTGTTTCAAACCACTAAAAACTGCATTAATTTCATGGATTTGCAATGTGGAAAAAAATGTGGTACTGATAACTTTAAGGAACCACCGAGCCGGAAATACATGTAGCTAGTATAATGAGATGCATGGCAATTCTGGCATCCATTTTAATGTTCAACTGGTGAGATACGTTATCATCGTGGAGGAAGGGAAATGATACAGCCGTGTTAAATGACTGAAACACTATCACACCAATGAATACTAAATACATTGTACTATGGTGTGGCTTGCATCTAAAGGCCTTTTCACACTATGAACGTCCGACCCGTGTTGAAATCTACACGGGTCGGATCCGTGTTGAAATCTTAACATTTCAACACGGGTCACTTTCGTTCCGTTTTCACACTACTCAGCGCAACACCGATATCTGCTCGACACGTTTAAAGGTTCGACCCGTGTATTGCGCGATCGTTTCACACTACACACAGGATCACACTTTCAACACGGATACAAAAAGAACATTCCCCATACTGTATTGCGGCGCATCGGGCCTTCATTCGCCAATATGGCGGCGCCCGGTAATTTTCAGACGATGTTCGTGTTGTTCATGTATTCCGAGTCTAGCAAGCCTGAGATATAATATTGAAATGAACAAAAAAAAAAATCCTGCGGAATTTTTTGACAAGGATTGCTTGCAGCAGGCCGGTCAAAAGTTACTTATTATATGTTCGTTGCATGCAAACCATTAATACCAAAGATGAGCTCCGCGACGCTCTATCTTTGATGCTACTACAGTACTGCCACATAAAATAATGTGCTATCGGCTGCTACGCCATGGTTACACGGATCGAACTCAACCCACAGACGTTCACACTACAGGTTTCAACACGTGTCGGACTTCTCAACACGGGTCGAGAGTTCTCAACCCACCTCCCGAGCAGGGTTGGTTTCAACACGTGTCGAGCGCTCTACACGGGTCGACGCCGTGTTGAGAACTTGCAGTGTGAAAAGGTCAGTCATTTCTACACGTGTCGGACCCGTGTACAACCCGGAGATTTTTCGTAGTGTGAAAAGGCCTTAACTGCTTTGACTACATACAGTCTATGTTCCTGAAGTGAACTTTCTGAATCAGGAAGCTGGAACATGACACCGGGGGCCAATTTCATAGACCCCCTTAAGCACCTAAATTTGCTTAAGTGCCAAAAAACCTTGGTAAATCACATCAGTATGCAAGCCAAGACCCCTTGTGAATATTATACTATTATATTATATTATAGCAAACAATGGCCGAATACAAGTCAAAACGAGTAAACAACACATGAAAATTTGGTTGGTAATCCTGTTTGAAAAGGAAGACTTCACGCTTAAGCAAATTTGTGTGCTTTAAAAAGCAGATCTATGAAATTGGTTTCAGTCCTAAACAATAGTTTACATACAGGGCCTATAGGGCCTATCTCTTGAAAGGAAAGAAGAAAAGAAGATGGTTGTTACATCAAACAAATAATGTGTAGAATTAAGAAATGGAATGTTCCAGAATATATATATGAAAACTGTTCAGCATATTTTGTTACTAACCAAGTGGTATAAAACGTGTACGAAGCTATGAACTGTTACTAAAGTGTAAGTGTTATAGTGTTATATTAAGTTCTGTACATTGTATGAACTGTGGGATATAGCCTACATGTAATTGGTGCAGTGATGGATCTTTCAAGCTATAATAATGCATTCATCAGGACTTTCATCTGTTATCAAATCCATTTGCCAGACGTCTCTCCTCCCACCTAATAAACACCACCACCCTACAAACAACAGCCTCCTAATGAGGCTAGCCCACCTGTGCCAACACCCCTCCATCATGTCAATATCAATGTAATGTGGATTTTTGACATTCCTCTCCAACTACCTTAAAATAAACAGGCAGCACGTTCGTTCCTCACATGGTGACGGATAAATATTGCTGCGTTTGCTGCAGGTTTGGACAAGGTGTGTGGGGGTAGAGAGACAGAACTTCTTGTAATTATTCCTGGCTCTCTAGAGCTCTCTCTCGGTCTCCCCAGGGCTTGCCAGTGTAATAATATGGCAGGCACCTTGTGTTGCAGCGTGGCATCGGCAAGCTGCATGGGTTATCAACATTGATTTCTGGTATGCTTGACTTGCCCACAATGTACATTGCGGTGAATCACCACCAACATGTAGGCCTACAAATGTCAGGGCCTAGTCAGAAAAGGCTGGAAATACACCGACGCGTAAAAAAAAAAAGCCTTTTGGGCAAATTTGTGCTAACAATGCTACCAATATCCAGGTACTGGCATGATGCCATGGCAAACTGCACATGAATGCAAAGCTATTGCATGCATCGCAACAACATACATGTCAATTATAAAGCTGAACAAAACTGCTTAGCACACAAATTTGCAAACTATGAAATTTCTGTCTTAAAAATAATAAAAACAGGATTAACAACCACATTTCCATGTGTTGTGTATCGCTTGTGATTTATCTTTGGCTGTTGTGCACTGACCATTAATATCAAATTTAACATTCCTAATGGTGGTTTGTTTTATTGAGCACTTGAGACATTTTGTGCTAAGCATTTTTTGTGTGCTTAACAGCTTCATGAAATCGGCCAAAGGTATAAGAGCAATGTCGTACAAGGCAAATTTATAGCAGGAATCTTTCAAGTAAAACAAGCTCACAAACTGAGAAATTTCACATATTTTCTTGGGGATAGCAAGACACCATCTCAGGTGAGAAAGAAAAATCTGTTGTTGTGCTTCTGGAAAATTCTCTTGAATGCAGAGCAATTGGTCGTCTCCAAGCTACTTACGAATACCGCCTTAAGTGACAAGGCTCTTAGAGGAGGACAGCATCATCAGAATGAATTTAACAGCGTTTATCAAAGAGGGAGAAAAATGCCACAAGGCAGAAACTGACAAGCCCAATCCATCTGATGCATTCTATCATAGATAAGTATTAAAAACAACAACACAGGTTGGAGCAATGCGTTCAATGCAGCACCCTGAATGTGCAACAAATACCCAGCCAACCAGTTGGCCCGTTAGCAAGAGAAGACCCTCAGAGGTTTTCATTGGATAGGTATGTCTACAGAGTACGTATGTGCCCTGAAGTGGGCTCAGTGATGGTATTCAGTGAGAGACTCCAAACTTAATGAGGATCTCACACACCTGCGTTGGTAATACTAGGTAGGCCTATGACCTTGCTGAGACTAAAGAGAGCTTCGTAGCTCTATGCTAAGACCAAGCACCCCAAACCTAACTTCACTAAGCTGCTACGGCACGGGAAGCACAACAATCAGAAGAGATTTGCAAGCACACTGACTGACCACGCCCAATTTTCACATGATGCTTAATATTACTTTTGACTAGCATTTTGTATTGTTTCCTCAGCAATACAATTCAATAGTTTACATGATATTTAGGCTTGCGACTTGATTTACTCAGAAATATGCATTGCACTAAATATTTACAGGTTTTGTATGTAAATTTAAGTGCTAAGGGAGCTCTATGATGTTGGTCTGTGGTTGGCCAAGAAAGAGAACAGATTGTTTGGGTGTACATCCCTGGATGCCCACCCTCAATGGGCCTGTAAAGACATAGTATACACCACAACATCAATTTTCCTTCATAGTGTACGCATAATATGTATTTCCATGAGTTTAGCAACCTCTTTCATCGAGCTACAAATTCCTCTATTGACCAGGCTAGTCTCAGCTTGCCCCCAGCTTGCCACAGGGACAACAGAGCAACCCCCATGCCCCCTATTGTCCCATAAACTCTTGGCCTTATTGCCCCCTTACAAAAGCCTCATCACTGATCAGTATCCCATAATCCTTTCAAAGGTAGAGTCCTAGTAGTAGCATGTGTGTGTGGGTGTGAGCTTGTGTACAAACTAGGCTGAGTATTGCTGGCTGCCTCTCTCTGGGGGTATAATGTTTACAAATCAGATTGCAGGGGGTCACAATGACCAAAGTTTTGTTGCCCAAAATGAAGGGATTTGTACAGTATAACGGTTAACAATGGCAGTCTGCATGGGAGAAAGGGTAGTGAGGGTACCAGGCTAGCCGCTGATGAATGAACTGGGTCTAAATTGAGTGTACAGTATGCACGTAGACTTGAGTACTCTTCACTACACGTACACAGGTTATGATTCATGCCAAGACATGCAATCCTGAATACTAGACTGGTAGTAGCACACTGACATTTACATTATAATATACATGTATGCTAGTACATTTAATTGATGTACAATTTGTAATTCATCGAGTAGACTGAGCTGAAACTGCTTCAGACGAATGGACGGTTCTTGATGACGGCATGCCAAAACGCCATGTTCACTATGAAAATGAGGCAATAGTCCCTTGGATACAGTAGTTTTAGAATAGAACAGGTTCAAACCCTCGGATTTTGGACAGTGCCAAATGAAAAGGCCTTAAGCCCGCACAAATATCTTCAGCCCAGAAAATTGTGCCGCAAAACAGGTTACCAACCGCAAATCCACATAATGTAATTCTGTCGGTGACTGGTCCTCTGCTGATCAGTTTGAGCGTGCAAATTTGTTAAGCAGTGTTTCCTGCCGTGCAATTCTGTGGAAACGGACCCAGGAATAAATATGTATGCTATATTGAGCCAACGTCTTTTTTTATACAAGTAGCGGCTGTTGCGGGGCAGACCTCAAAAGCCGAACGAAATCTCTATTGATCTTTCTCCCGGGTGAATCATGCCTTCCCTTAGAGCTGGCCTCCCGGCGCCCTCCGTCCAGAGGCACAATGCTCAATTAGGAGTTATTCAATTATGAGAACATCAGCTGTTTCCTGCCCGTTTTATTCCCAGTTTCCTAAGCGTGAGGGCAACTCGTGACTTTGAAACAAATGTACATCGTGTACAGTGTACGTGTGGCAGCTGTCTTTTACATGTAACTCCTTCCATTCTCTGTGCATTGCTGGAACAAACTGGACATTCAGACTTCCTCTTTGAGACAACCAACAACCAGAGCATTCAGGCCTGAAGTCACATTGATGCCACTTGTTCGTTTAGAGACATATCCCCTTTAAAACAAGGCTTCGTCCCAGGGTTCAATGTAAACCTTTAACATGCCATGAGATATTAAAATCTAGATTAAGAGTTCCAGGGTACAATGTACATGCCTTTAAGAAACAGGTGGGATGCCACTTTCGATTCTGCTCCTCTTCCCTGTTAGTGTTAGGTGAGGGAGTTGATATTCATCACGTAGATTTTGCGCTTTACTGCCAAATATTACACAAATAGAGTAAAGTGCAGCTCTAAGTACATTCCACATTCTTCGAATTTGAGTCTATGTGTAATGTGTAGTCAGGAAAGGAAGCCCTGGCATCATATCAAAGTTATGGGCATTCTGAGCAGTGCAGGCTAGACTCGGACTCAGACCACCATCAACCTCCATTTAAGGTATACTTGATGGCTAATGGTGAATGTAGAAAGGCAAGGAGCACATATGCCCTGGGGGTTTCGGGTTTTTAAAAACAAGAAAAAGTCATCTTCCCGAACAACCTGAAACAGAGGCTGGCAAAGGAAATGGGAGGACGGATGAACTTGAGAAAGAAGAAATTTAAAACCACCTGCCTCTCAGACGAGCAAAACCTGTTCAGTTTGAGGCGAGCTGTAAAGAAGTTCAAGTCCCTATTTTCGAACGTACTTTAGTCTAGATTCCCACAGTAGCAAATAAACAACTCTGGATTTATTTGCCTCACAGCACATTGAAATGCTTCTCATCATAAAAATTCAGATTTGATGGCTGCAAAAAGGTAATGACAGCCAACATTTCGCTGGGACTCGCTGGAGTGCACGTGAGGGGGATTTTAAAATCCTGACTGCCGGCAAACAGGTGGTCGTCTGTGAAGCACTGTTGAGGAAGTTAAGATGCAAAGAGGAGGTGACGCAGCAGAAGATAGAGGGATGGGAGACAGGGCGATGGGATGCTAGTGATTAGTGCTTTTACCTTGAGGTCCAGGTGGACTATATTGTTCTGGTGCAGGTAGTGGACCCCTTCCAGGATCTGGCGTACTAGCCTGACGACGTCCTGCTCTGTGAAGGCATCCTCCTCGGAGACGCAGTAAGGATGCAGCTCTCCACCCGCAGCACTGAATAACAAAAGCAGACAACGTAAAAATGTTTTAAAATACCAAGATAAAGCACTGACGATCTCTAGAGAAAAAACGATTTGAAGTTCTACAAGAAGTTCTTCTTGTGAAAATTAGCACAAGAGTTCTTACCGGTTCCAGGCCTTGAATTTGGTGTTGGAATGGGCAAGGCCACTTTTTTATTGCAAGGGGCACTTCCGTTGGAAAATCATAATGTCTATGGAAACATTTGAAGGGGGCACGAAGGCCAAGATCCAGGGCAACGAAGGCCATGGCCTCCGTTAAATTCAAGGCGTGCGGTTCTTCTCAGAACTACCGTAAAGTTCCATGTATACGGCGCACTTTTTTTCACCTCGGCAAAAATCAAAAGTTGGGGTGCGCCGTATACATGGGTACAGCCCGCTGGCGGTCTCGAGAGTGTGGGTTGTGATCATTGCGCCGCGCCAAGTTAAAGCATATGATGCACCGGCAGCAACGGTAACCAATTAGCACGATGTCTGACTGAAAATTGAGCGAATGATTCATGAAAAATACCACTTAAAAAATCTAATATTTCTTGCAATTGGCCAAGGAAAACTGAAGTGCAAAAATCGATAAGGGTTAGGACTAGAGACACCGAAAATAGCGTGCGAAAACACGGTTGGAGCGCCGTAATGTGCACGCGACGACGGGCGAGTGGACATGTGCATTTAATACATTACAGTAAATGCAATCTCCGGGCCGTGACGGTCCGATCGTTGGACTATGGTCGGACGTACATATTTCATTTAAGAATGTCGTGATTGTTCAATAAATTATCAAACCTGTGTCTGCAGTCATTATTTTAATCAACAATAGTCACGTTTCCATTGGGAAATATCCTTATCCTCATGGGTAAAAACGTCAAGTTCGCGACAGCGTTTCGCTGCAACGTGAACCGCCATTTTGATTTGTTCTAATGTAAAGATGACAATTTGTAAAGCGCGCGCAGATCGTCTAGCCAATCACAAAATTCGCTCGCGCTATTGCGGACGTAGGATGAACAATTTGAGGTGCAATTGAGCCAACTCGTACGCCGCTAAACCCGTACGCCGACCAATATTCTCCGTGCGCAAATTACCAACTCGTACGATCGGGTCGGCGTGCGAGTTGGTCGGCGACTCGGCGTATGGTTGGTACGAGTTGCCAGCATTCGTCGGCCCGACCACGTGCAAGTATTTCGTGCGAGGAAAATGCCGATAGCTTTGGATCGAGTCGAACGTTATGATCATGATAGTTGGACACGCAACGCTTGCAACAAATTGTCCACTCACACAAAAAAATACGGAACGGGAATGTACAATTGTCCGTTGAATATGTAGACTGCTGAGGAAGTCTACTATGGTGGAGATCGAATACTGTTTGCACGTGTGCACGATAGGATGTAGGCCGCGCCGCACGCTTAACGATAGTAGGCCTACATCATGTAGGCTCCGTACGTACTGCTTTCTGCGGCGTGGCGTGGCGCAGCGTTGTGTGACACTGACGCACTTCGGGCAAAACATCCCTGAAAGTTGTGAGTTGGATTGAGTAATTCATTGTTTTTATTTTTCTCGAATTTGAAATTCTCAATTGAAATACAAATCACAAATGAGCTGAGAAAAAATTAGCGATGCAGTTTTCTAATTTTTTTGGTCGTTCACGGCCGATTTTTTTTTTTTTCTGCCGGCTGATGTCAAAAGTTGGGGTGCGCCGTATACATGGGTGCGCCGTATACATGGCACTTTACGGTACACCTCTTTCAATTAAGAGTATAATGTATCTGCAATTCTTACTTGGACCTCTGGGGAATATAAATTGTACTTGGGGCGAACAATGTTGTGTAAATACACCCCATGATGTTGACTTGTCTACTCACCCTTATCACTGAGTAGATCGAGTGTTTATTTAATACACAAAATGTTAACATGCACTTTAGCCTTGCTATGGAGGACTGTGCCCAGCTCCAAATATACAGTACAATCTATCCGCTTCTGTGATTAATGATGTCAAAAATCACTGATATGCGTTTACGGTTGCTTTGATTATTTTTTTACCCAACTTCCGACTAATCTGGCCAATCAGAAAGCTAGAGATGTCTGTGTAGACATGTAGTCTGCGTTTTTTCACAAAAGCGTTTGTTTTTTTCAGCCTCTCGTCCAATTGCAATAAAAAATATTGTTCTAAAAACATCAAGGGGGGTTTAATGCGTTAAAAGTTACATTTCTCAAGAATGTATTGCACAGATCTAGAACTTGATCTGCAATCCAACGGTTCCAACCATTGGTTTGTTCCATACAGATAAATAGTTATTCAGGATCCCAGAAAATGTTACCAGGAATTGATTCCTTCCTACAACGTAAAAACGTAACGAAGCATCGGGTCTGGAATTTGGTTCCTACATGTAGCTCCGAAGCTGCAAGGAACACTTTTTTTCCTCAGAAAGGAACTTGGATACAAAGTCAAAGCATTTGCAAAAATATTTTCAGATCTCGAGTAAGAGGGCCAAATCTTAGGTAATAGAGAGTACATTATGATATGTACGTTCATACTTCATAGGAGGTGCTGGCTTACAAATTTACAATGTAGTTGTAAATGTAGGCCTACAAGACCCGAATCGAAGCCAGCAGCTCGTCTGAAAGTACCATGGAATCATTATCATTGATTGCCAAAAGTCCAGGCCTGAAGATGAACCTACTGCACATGATGATGCAGTGCAGAATCCACATGTGTACACAGTATACAGTACTGTAGTTCATGCATGCTAATCTGGCAGGGGTTAAGCCGTACAGGTGTGACTGTGCCACTGCAGGAAATCCTTCATTGTTGACGAGTTCAGAGTTTCCCTGTACTCAACCTAATGATAACGTGATACTTCACAAACAGTCATTGAAGTGCAAGTCATTACTGAGGATGGATCTTCATCATCTGACTTGACAAAATGACGCAACAAGGATATTTATGGAAGGGAGGGGGCGGGTCCTCAATGCATTTCTCTGACGAGATGTGGAATTGTAAAATAACCATGGTTTCCCTTGTACAAATGTTTGATAAACACATCATGGTCATGATGGAGCACCAAAACCAACTTGAAGTCCACAGTACTTCAAGATTTTTAAAAACATGGGGCTACAGAGCCCATACACTGTAACTTTATGCTAGGATTGCTGACTCGAATTGGTCCAAATCCAATTAACATGATGCCACAGGGGCACTGTACTGTGTTTGATTTTGGCTATTAATTTTCTAGGGGGGAGCGGTTGGGTTGATGATCTCATAAAGTTAGAACTTGTGTAATATGATAAACAATCTAGAAAAATTGTTTAGGTACTGACTTAAGCTCGTTTGTGTAGCAAGTGCGTGCATTGACCATTGGCTGAACTGTTTGTTTTTGTTGTTTCCGAGAAGGAGACGTTTCATTTTCACAGAGCATTCTTCAACATGTGGAAAAACATTATCACCTAAGGAGGTCAGCATGCAGACTTATAACCGCATGTGGATCGGAGCATTGTCAAGGGTATCAAGAAATATAATGTAATTCAGTGAATGTGTACATTCAATATGTCTCCCACAAAGGCATGCATTGACAATGAGCCACCCACTTTCCATACTTGTCAAGTTGGGCCATGGTACTGTGTGCCACACATATTAATTGAGTTCAATATCCTGAATACACAATGTACACAACTTTTGTAACAAGTTTTTGATCACTTGAATCGTTTATTGTGTGTGCATGTCGTTGCAGCTGCCCCAATATCAACCCGTGTGATGGGTTATTGTGGCCTACAGGTGAACCAGGAAATCAGAAACATGAACCCGATGTTGTTTACCGTCAGAACAATGTTACCTGGAGCAAATTATAACTAAACTCTCTCAACCCCCATCCAAAACCACATTTTTTTACACAAAGTGTGGAGTCAACAAAAAAATGTACAGGTACTGTTTTCCTTCCTCCATGTTATAACCATCGGGTTAACGGCAGAAATGGTACGATCAATTTTTATTCATCGAACTTGAAGATGTGAGTGGATCGCCATGGGAACAGGAATGGTACTGAACGGCAACTTTCCTAATTTTTTTTTATGTATTGATTTTGTGTACAACTGGAAACCATCACACTCACAGGTTGAGGGGGGAAAAAAGGACATAGATCTAGGGCCTATATTCTAGGTTTCAAAAGAAATCCGCCGGTAAATGGGGTAATTGTAATGGCTTATCAGCACAATCTACAGCCGAAGTTCACTCATGAAGTCTCGATCAATCGCTTGCCCTGATTTTTTGCTGTCCAACTTGTCCCTCTACTCGAAATAAATGCCGACATTATTGGCTCACGACATCTAAATGGCAAGGTATCAGCATAGACATACGTGTACATGGAGTGTGCTTGAGATTTTAGCAGAGCATGTATTTCTTCAATGTTGAAATGTGTAACAAGGGCAGCGGTTAAGGGTCTTACATGCAAGTACAGAACTTCATTTTGGACTAATTTTGGAATGGCACCATGGGGGACTGGTTATGTTTGTTCAGTTTATCTAGGCGACGTCAGCCCGCGATAAAAAACCCTCAGATTATAGGCCCTATTGTAACATGGAATTGTTATGAACATGAAGGAACAATCCTCCAATCAATTTTTTAAAGGGGGGGGGGTAAGCAATTTGATATCATAACTTAAAGTAGTATGGACAGGATTTTGTTTTGTTATTACCCAAAAAGTTTGGGGGTGAAGTGACAAAGGATGAAACAGAATAATTTGATTTGTGCGAGAAACAAAATTTTGCCAGATCAAAACCTTCTGATCATCTGTATTAAACCATAATTTGCAGAGAGCTACATGTATATATATATAGGCCCCCTAATAAAAAAAAGAGATCAAAGTATTTCTCACTCTCAGCCAGTTACAAGAAGTTGGGGATAGATTGGGTCTTTTGTTTGTTTCCATTTCTTAAAATTAAGTCTAATTAAAATCATGACAAAATACACTTCTTGAAAGGACACTTGATATGTTCTGTAAATGGCGTCTGTAATTTTTACACCTTTTACATTACGTCAGAAGGTCAAATTAATCAAATAATTGCCTCCTACACAGCAATCTAAATCACAATGCAAGTAATCATCTTAGATTCTCTACTACGTAAGTAAACCGTGCTGAGAGCCTTCCAAGAACCTGGAGGTGTGTTGCCTACAACCATTAAACCCAATCTGTGCGTGGGTTTCACGGCCCATGCTGTCTATCTTTGTCCAGTGCCGGGGCACGTACATGTATATGAGTCCATGTGCCGGCCATATTGGCAAATCCCTGCACGAGCACTTCAATCACCCACTGTGCTCACAGGACAATTTCCAATTTTCAATTACGCTCCCTGCGTCAGGGGCCTAGGTGTGGGAGTCGGCTCAAGTCTCAAGCCCTTTATTTATTTTCACAATTCTCCCAATTGTGTTTGAAGGGGGGATCTGTGTTGGCTAAAATGCACGTACGCAAGTGTACCTGTCAACGTGACAGTGTGACGGCAATGTGTATCACCTTTCAGACGTGATTGAGGAACTCAAACAAAGCAAAGACGCACAAGAAATGTTCTCTTGACTTTTTCCACTTCAATGGAACGAAGAAAGACAAAGAAACTAGGAAATTTCATACACGTACCTGCGCAATACACATGATTTGATTACAGAACAAAATGCCAAACTGTTCATATAGGCCTACTGTGTAGGCCTACTGTTTCTCAGCTGATTATACATTATTCATAAAGCACTAGTCTTTTCAGCAACATACATATAAATGTATAAATCAGACCTGTGAAATTGTGCACTACCATCCCATAGGCCTAGCTATAGAGGCATTATATGCTGTGAGCAGTTCATTAGTTCATGTAGAGGAAGAGGTCCTGGCAAGGGACTGCTTAGCTGGGTGAGGATTGAGGATAGGCCTAGCAGGGTCACTTTGTTTCCCAAAGTGTATTTTACGGTTCATTTTTGCGTTTGTCACGATTTTGGCCTTTAGCTTAACCACGGGCCAAGAAAGCAACGGACAAAAAAACTGACACAAAATGCACTCTAATGAAAAGCCGGCTTAACTCAGAGGAATAATATTATTTCACCATGGTTCTAGCAAGAGCTCTTGTGGCCAGGCTTGTCCTTGGGCTGAGGTGAAATTTGAATGTATACAACAAATTCCCACAGGTAAACCCCTGGCATAATCAGCCTACTAATTAGTCGGGGCAGATTAAGCCAGACCATGCCCAGAACTGCCCTGTAGCTAGCCCATTAGCACCAGAGAGAATCCCAGGCTTTGGGATTAGGGTACCTACATGTATTCAAATGGCCTTCTACATGAACCTGGCCAACCACTTTAAAGGTGTTTATTTGTATAGGTTCACACCAGACAACCATGGACACTCTTGACATCAGGTTTTCACTATTTCATTCCCTTGGAAAAGGGTGGGCATTTACACAAGAAAGGTACTCAGCCTGCGACATTTCCCGACCCACAGCATAATAAGGTCAGTGTGTGGGTGATGGCCAACACAAAAAAGGAAGTACTGTGTATAAACTTAGTGTGGGGGAAAGGAAGCCTGAAGTTCCTTTCCATGGGTCATTCACTGATGGAGGAGTTGAAAGTGCAGGGTGAACTTGTCCTTTCCTCCGTGGAGAATACCAGGGGAACTTAGGCGATCTGCAGATGTGGTTTTTGTGCCACTTTGGTCTGAATGGAAGCATTGTATTGTGGTTGATGTGGTCGGTCTGTATCCTAGAAATTTCTTACACGGCCGCAATTGTGTAGACATAAAAAGTTCTCTTGTACTGGTACTAGTACTAGAAGTAAGCCACCTTAGAATAAAATTCTGAATTCTGACAAAAAAGGAATTTGCTCTGTGGTAATGTAAGGTATAGGCCTACTGTATTCCATAGTTTTTTACTCAATCCATCCTTTTGAATTATTTGAAAAGTTTCAAGAAGCCACAACAGGAACAACCGAATGTGGTTTCTTATCCCCAATATAAACACAATCCTATTTGACCATTTTGTTTGGTCTTTCATGGAAATGATGTAAGTAGGCTTAGGCGCAGTGCAAAGTTACAATGTATTCTGCCTTGGTACAACCATGGAGGAAGAAATAGACTCCATGGTACAACCAATTTTTACCTCCATGGTACAACAGTCGATTATTTCTTGCAAACAGTTATTATTGTGCAAACCTTTCCTGACAAGCCCATCACACAGGGCATATGTAGTGTATACTTACAATTCTAGTACCAGTATGACTTCGTTGGAAGTTTCAAACACCTCATGGAGTCGGATCATCCGGGGGTGGGCGGTGGACATCTCCAAGATGCGAATCTCCTTCAGGATGTCCTCGCGGCAGGACCGGCCCATCTTGCGCTTGCGGACAAACTTGGCCGCAAAGTTCTTGCCACTGTCCTGGCACGTGCACTTGCGGACCACGGCAAATCGACCCCTGGGATTGGAGAAAAGGAAGAGGAATTTTAAGGAAACAATCTTTTTCCTGATTAGGAAAACTGCCTCAAAGTCATGGACCCTTTCGTAGATCGCCCAGACATAGTGAGGATGGGAATCTTCACTGTGGAACAGCATGCACTGAAACTTTGTACGGGTTAACAAGATCACACAGACAGGCTATTTGGGTTGATTTCACCAAACTCTTCGAAGTTTATAACTTACTATCAATTGTAGGACTTTATGAGGCATTGCAGGCCAACGTAGGGTACGATCGATCGTAGAGCTTCTTGAAATTGACCCCAGGATTTGTACACAGACCCCAAACTCCCTTGGCCCTGGTTTGGTTTTCCTGTCTTTTGAATTATTTCCACAGATGTCTGAATTTTCAAAGAGAAAAGCCCCTTAAAAAAAAAAGGAGGCCTTGTCCTTTCATAAATAAACTGCTTGTCTAT
The DNA here is from genome assembly GCA_963971285.1 of Astropecten irregularis. Lineage (NCBI taxonomy): Eukaryota > Metazoa > Echinodermata > Asteroidea > Paxillosida > Astropectinidae > Astropecten > Astropecten irregularis. Next base: position 9,829,794 of record OZ020255.1, read on the forward strand.
TAAATCATGCAGTTCATATTTATGATCTTCTTGCTTGTTTTGTGGATCAAGAAATGATGAAAATGTCTTCAGTAACTTTAAAACCCATATTTCTAAATAATTTTTCTCTGCCTATATACAGTATGCTATGTACAATATGCCACAGCTGCATAATCAGTTCTAGGCCACTACAATTTTTTATTTACAATGTTTATAAATTTGACTGAAGTAACACAATGTCTAACATGTCATTTCCACACAGCTTAAAGTCAGAAAATTGGTTTTTATTTAGGGCCTACTTTTTATTGATGTTTAGTTTGCTGAATAATTCAGAATAATGTGTAGGTCTAAACTGAAGTGATGGCTATTAAATGGGAGACTTTTGGAGAGTCGGTCTTGAGTCAACAGCGCACGCGCACGCAATACAACGCGCGCATGCTCACAATTGCACAAGCATGGTTTGCGCGTGCGTTGTTGACTCAAGACCGACTCTCCGAAAGTCTCCCATTTACAAAACTTGACAAATCAAAGTCTTGTCAACTTCAAGTAAAGGGAGACAAATCTGTAAACTTGTGTACAATACTAGTTATTGTCATTTATAAATGGGGTAAAACTGGCCATATCTTGATTGGTTGGGCTCATTTTGAAATTTGAAATGATATTTCAGTCAACGGTTAAATAACAAGTTGGCATTGCTGGAACTGTGTTTGCTTTTGGCAAGCATGACAATACAAAGTATGACACTGTGTTACCTGTCTATGGGTGTGGGCCTTTGCCTTATAGTAATAATGCCCTGTGAGAGAATATTGAACAAGCAAGAGCTGACTAAAGTTCAGTTTGCAGTCTGATGCAGCAGCAGCATGGCTTGGGTGTTGTTGCATTGGGATGGGTATTATCAACACCATGGACACTTGTACTCCATGATCTTTCCATGTGACAATCCCCCACCAAACTCTCCCAGGAATTCCAACTATGCAGCCGGCTCGCTGCTGTTCTTTGCTTTTGTCACCCAATCCCATTGTTGCTACTTTTCACGCATACCAGTTCCATTTTATCAAGGATTTTTTATATCCCGCTTTTATGCAACTTCTGTGGTTGCATTGCCTGGGTAGTAGGTGCACTGGTACATGTACTTACACCCCAGAGCGTCCAGACATAGGCCACAGATTAAACATGTGCCATTAACGCCAGTTTGAGGTGTAAGAATTTGACACTGTCTCCAATGGTTGTTGACTGAAACAGAATAGCGTGTACAATCAACCTTTTCTGTTCCGGGGATTTGTAGGGTTTCGCCGGAGCCCATATGCTCCAGACAGTCTCACCAAATGACCAAAGCAAATAACTGGTGTCAACGTTCTGTTTTCCAGATCATCAAGACAAGGACAAGGGGGGCACGATTGACTATTTTTGATCAGTTTGTGTCAAATTAATGATGCCCTGTTGGGAATCTGTGGGGAATGGCCTTGCTCCATTAGTACCAATTGTACTTCCTTTGTTTCCCCCATGAAAACAGGCTCTAAAAATAACCACACATCACAAGTACATTAACAATGTGCGCAATTAAGTGTCCATGTCTCCTTGCTCATTTAACTGTCTGATTCACGGCAACAACAAAAAGTTTAAACAAGGGCCATAAAAACAGTTCGTCCGAAAGAGTGACAATGTCCTGTCTGCAGATTTCTCCAATGAAAAGGTTCCCGAGTGCTGCATTTTGAAAGCAGACGTGTGAGTATAACTATCAAAATAACGTGACCTTTTTCGTTTCTCCTCCATGTTTTCAGAAGCAAACATGGAGGAAAGAGACTATTTCAAAACAGTTGCTGAAGGCCGATGGATCGAAGCTGACGAGGCTAGCAAAAAAAAAAACCTGTGCATGTAGGCCTACATGTACACGATATGTAGGCTACACATATCTTATCTGAAAACATCCGAAGGTTATCCACTGCCGACTACATGTAGGCCAACATGTACATAGTTATCTAGATGCATATTAATATGAATTCCAACCCGGATTAATCAATCAATTAATCCCACCCACCCCCCTCAGTCTGCGGATCGCTACCAATTTTCATTTCGATTAATAATTAATCCCTGGTCAGATTAGAAAAAAAAAAAAAAAAACTTTAGCTGCCTTAAAGAAACTTAGGGGGGTCAGGTCCTGCTTTCGATTCCATTTGAATCTTTATTTATAATTAAAAGGAGCCCTTCATGTTGGGACAAGAAATCAATTTTGCCAGCATGGATGTAATCTTGCAGTCCTGGGGGCCAGACCATTAATCCTTTCCCCCACCTGGCATCCCGGAGTCCCATGCTCGAAAGATCTTCAGTTCCTCTGACCATGGAGGAATAAAATCCTCCACAATCTGACATCCAGATCCAGGGCAGGGCCTTGTCAGTGTACATTTACCAAATAAGGACGGTTCTGCAACCCACTTTATTGCGAAGAGTCTGGGACACTTTCCGCTCAGACTAGTGGCCAGCACATCGACTGGCCCAATGCTGCTCCGGAAAAGTGGCCAGGTAACTTTTAATGAGACAATTAGGCCTACACTGTAAGTCTTAAAAACAATTTAAGACCACCGTCTGCCCAAATCCTGCATTGTAATTTACATCACGTACATTTAAATGTACATGTACATGGTGTAGGTCAACATAAAGTGTACACTGGTACATTTCTTCCTCCATGATGTATGGCAGTATTCATACCAAATTGTTGGACTCCAGCCAAGTTACATAGCTGCCAGCCAGTCCCTTAACAATAACAAAGACCTGGGCCCATCCCTTCAAACTTCCCCACCTCCTACAAAATTGGGTACTTATTTTGTCCAATTTGAGAAGATAATGCTTCCTGATCAAAATAGCAAGAAAAAATGGATTCCCAAATGACAATAGAAACCGAGCTTTATAAAAAAGCTTAAAATTACATGCCCACTATTACATTTACAACAGAGAACAAGTAGGCCAACAAACTATTCAGTGCTCAGCTCACTTTAACTGGAGTACATCTGTATTAAAGCAAATAAAATACCCTGGAAAACCTGGATGGGATTCACTTATTGTTCCATTCTGATGCGGCGACGAGTGACAAGTTATATAATAGGCCCAACCTGCCAATCAATGCTTGATCAATTAATTTGCTGTCAGTGCCTCTGGTCCTTGCTGAATGTGATGGACTGAATGGATGGATACGCATCTTTTAATTTGACGGTTGCTGAACATCAAAACTGGTAGTGGCGGCTAAACTTTGAAGAGCTATTGGATAGTTGGATAAGGGAGTGCTGTGTACTTTGGCTTACTCTACCTACTAAGCCCATAATTTTATGAACTTCCTTATTCCATGTAAACTATTATTCCATTGCAGAAGCATGGCTTATTAATTAATGCAACTTCTTGTAATTGTGAATCCTTCAGGCCATTACACTCTGCTAAGCAACAACAAAAAACTTCCCAGTTTTTTCATAACTGTACTGAAGCTAGTATAACATAGGATGAAAGTTGAAACAGTGTTAAACTAAAAATGGACATTATTATTGAAAATATACGTACAACTGTAGGCCTATATACTTGTAATCATGGACATGTACATGTACAACTACAAGTGTAGCGGTGTAGCCTAGATACTTTGGTCTCTTGGTGGCCTGCAGGATTGTTCCTCGATTCAGTGACCGATGATTGGTTTTTGGTGTCCTCAGGCCAGCGGACCAAGTCAATGTCGACCCTTGTATAGGCCGACACACTATGTATAGTGTATACATGAAGTCTGATACACTGTACAGCAGTAACAACTTAATTGACAATGAACATGTTATGGTAACAAACATCTGCATGTATTTGATTTCTCCATGGTCTAGGTGAAACTACAAAAAAGTAACTGTTTTTGTAACTTTGTAGCTAGATGGAGACTGGAAAGGGGGGGGGGCTGGCTAGGGGGAAGGTCGGCTGGAAGTGAGCAACAAAACTTAACAAAATACTAATGACCTTGTTGGGGAGACAGTTCCTCCTGAATGGACCAGGACAAAGCTAAAGCCACCACTGAGAGAAACCCCTCAAACTCTGACCAAATGGTCCCACCATGGCCAGCCTGTGAATCCAACCACATATCACCAGCTACTAGTTCACTACATGGTCACACCACACTGACCCAAATGAACACCCTTGGGTCATCTCTTAAAAGCTACTTACATCAAGAACTTTACAAAAACAAGCGAAATGGACCCCAGTGGCAATTATCGCTTCAAAACTGAAAAGACTGAATCAACCAAGGACAGATTCTTGGTGCCAGGGAACTGCCAGATAGCCCCAAGGATGGCTGGAGGTAAAAGTGACCAGGAAGAATTTCTTTTGTTTTTGTATCCCCCTTCCTTCCGCTCATTTCAAAGTTTATTGCTGGTGAATTGTCAATATAAAAATACTGGACAGGATGTTCAAAAAAAGACAAAAGTAGGATACGGCCATGAACCCCTTCTGTAGCTACATGTACACATGTAGCATAGGCAGCCATAGGCCTACAGTGTATGACCTAACACATCAAGATATTATCACTGAGAGTCCACTCATCAGGATAGATGATTAAATGAATGGCAGCAAAACAATTTGGTACTGTTTCAATATCATACTGTTTCTTTGTAAAATCATTTTCAGAAAGTACAGATCTATGTATAATGTACGTGTACTACCGGTATGCAAATTGCAATACTGTACTACTGTATTATAAACAGATTTTGCAAAAATGCAAAAACACATACAAACACTGATAGTTTTTGAGAGCAAATTTGCATTTATGCCATTGTCAAATGCCTGGCGGAGGGGGACTGGAGGGGGGGGGGGGGGTGTGTTTACTCATTTCTGTATGATTCCACTGTACAGTGTAGGCCTACAATGTAAGAACATGCACACTTGGTGTACATAAAATGACACATGGGTCTTGATTGTACACGTAACGTTAGTTGGACTTTCTTGCAGGAAAGAAGATCTTATCTACACACATCTATGCACATACTGTATTTTTGCCCTTCCTGAAGCCTTGAAGGGTGAAGGGGACAAGCAAGGCCATTATGACATTTAAATGTAGGCCTACACATACATGTACGTGAGTGGGGGGGGGGTGAACACAAAAGACCAATTCCTGTGCCTGTTTTGATCTGTCTTGAGCTGCTTTCTACTTCGCACAAAATGCGACTGAAGGTTTTCCTGACGTTGCCACGGCAACCGATCAACCAAACATCAGGCGCCATCCCAGCCCACGAAGATTATAAATGCATGGCGGAACTTGCATTGTGCAAAACACTTTTGTGTGATTTGTCCCTATTCTAGGATAGAATGCGTGGGGGGCCAAAGCTTTTGTTAAACCTGTCTAGAGTTAAAAGGGAGAGGAGGTGTGTATGAACTTCACAGGAGGCAATGAAGGCTACTGCCCGAGGTGCCCCTTTAAATTGAAACGCATTCTTATAGATTCTTTCCATATTTCTGTCATTGAAGTACGCTTTAATTAACTAAATTTTCAGGCTGATATTTTCTTCTGCAAAGGTTTAAAGACCAACAGCCGTGTATTTAAAAACAACAACAACATTTTAGGCTTGAGGTTTCACTACCAAAAGTGCAGGTATGCCTACATGTACTATAGGCCTACATGTACATGTTTGAAACCAGCTGATGGGTACTGGTAGATGCAGTGTTAAGTGGGAGAAATTGTTTTTGTAAGAAGGTCAAAATGTGGGATGTTGTACAAAACTTTGCTTCCATCTTCACTGTTTCATTCCTTTATTGCAACCTGCATGATTGAATTCACCCAAGTGAAAATTTTCTTTTTCCAGCACTCACTTGATAACGAGTTCAGTTGTGGAATTGGACAGTGAGAAAATGGTTCTCTTCGGGGACAACCTGATGTGTATTCACATCTCGGAATGTTTTTTTTCTCCCAGAAATCGATTGAACTATATTTGCTTGGCACTGTTGGCACTGGCAGCCTGGAAATATATTGGATTCAATTCTTGCTCTCTCTGCTGAGGTTGAAACTGGACGCAAGTGTCTCTACACAGAGCAGAAATAACACAATGGGCACATGTAGGCCCAGCCTTGTTCAAGCACATGTTGGTACATGTGAGAGCTTTCAATTGTGCGGCCTTCATTTCTGAATTGTGATGATGATTAAATTATGGGCACCTTTTTTACATCCCTGTGCAAGTATGTGGATGGTCAAAAGGAATGTGTTACGTACAGTTTTAAAAAAGGAATGCATTATTATGTAGGCCTACAGTAATATGGTTTCATCAGGATGTATCTGATCTCAGACAAGCTGACAAGTTTCTCGGAGAAAAGGCAGCCTAAGTACTGTAAAAGCTCCATTCACTCTGGAGTCCGGGATTGACACAGTCTTCCAATGTACACAATAATAGCCCCACCAGCTTAAAGTTAAGAGCATTTCATTCCCAGGTATTCCATAATTTTCCTTGGATAGCAACCAAGGATGCCGGCCTTCGCCCAAATCACGCCCCGCACCCCCTGCTGACAAGTAGAGTCACGTCACGTTGCCAACCATGTGCCTTTGCTTTTAAGCCTGTTACGTGAATTGCTGTGTAGACCTCCTCGATGTTGTCAAAAGAATTTATGAAGTCAGCATCATCATAATGGCTTGCACCAAGGCAAGCTTCCAGTTTTATTGAGTCGTATTGTCGTAAATCCAGATAAAAAACCTTGGATAGAAAATTGCAATCCTATGAAACAAAAATAAATAATAAACAGGGGGGAGGACAGGAATTTGAGGACATACATGTAGAAAGCAGTGGATTTTGAAGTTTTAATCAAAATTCTATCTTCAGGGTATTTCCTGGATTCTTGATGGAATTACCATATGAATGGAATGGATGGAGGACGTAAGCTAAACAAATATGGAAATTTTTTGTTTTTTAAATCCCCTGGATGTAAAAAAAAAAAAAAAAAAAAGTGGAAAAAACCTTGGAAGTGTTTACTCCATCCTTGTAGTTAATGCAAGTGCAGTCATGGGTGCTTTGGCTGGACAAACATGTGTAGATGTACAGGAGATGCGTGCCACAGCATGTTTGCTCATCCCAGCCTTAGCAACTGGTGTTATGCTGACCATGTGCTTATCGTGCTGACTGTGTGAGGCAATGGCAGGTGTATTTCCCGCTCTCAGGGTCAAGAATTTAAGCAATGCTTCCTTGTCAGTTCTTTGCAGGATACTGTCTAGTAGGGGCACCAAGGCAATGACCAGGAGCACAAGGCAGTGAGTGACCAGGGGCACCAAGGCAAATGCCCTCAGCTCACTGCATGCCCCATAGTGAATGGTGATAAAACGTCTGCCCCTACAGTTCCTGAATGTGCTATAGATACTGTGAATGACAACAAACCCAAATACAGCAATGTACAAGAACTCATTGAACTGTAGGCCGGTACAGTACATATTACACATGTATGTATTTTGCAAGTTGAAATTGAAAAATTTACTTAAAAGAGGAAGAAAACTTTTAAATTTATGCATACATTGTATTTGCCACGTCTATGACTGAGTCCTGTGGGTGTATTACACAAGAACAGAAACAGGGCTGCTGAAAAGATGACAACACCTTGTCATTGTCACAATAAGAAAGATGGTGACACAATTTCTTAACATGGGTTCTTTTGACAACAGACATTTGAGGGGGTGTCGCCTGGGATATTTCGCTTTAAGTTCACCTGGGCCACGCAGGCTGGGCGTCAGCAGATTTAACTAAAGAGGAGAACAGTTTTGGGGTAAACAAGTCATAGAAAGTGCACTTCGCTCATTGTGTGAATTTATGACAGCAGCGAACTCTGTTGGAAACTAGGGTGGCATAACGTGACGAAACGCAACAAGGCAAGCACATTTTCTTATGTTGACACTTGACAAAAGACATTGTTTGCGTCCATCAATTTTGCAATAATGGTGCAATCGTGCGACAGACTGCGATCCAGGGAGGCATGCAAAATAGCTACAGTGCCAATGCCAACAATAGGAGTTTGGGGGTGATGACGAATGTGCACGTAATTGTTGTCAAATGTAATTGCACTGTGGCAGGGAATTCACCTATGAAAAGTGAAAATGGAGATGGCGTAAACAAGTCTCGAGTTCAACATGAAAAATGATACCGTGCAATAATGCATACTGTACATTACAGGAAGTGACATAAAACTTAAAAGATTGCGTCATACATTTTGTTTCTGTTTCATGTGTCTAAATGAGCCCACACATCACTAACCAAAAGCAAGATTCCATAGGTATCAGCCCAAATTTGGAATTGTTTTTTTTTTTAGTTTCTCTCACTCGCCTTACAAAAATCCCATAGCCGTCTAGTCGAGCGTCTGTAGAGCCCTGACTTGGGCCTTTTTCTTTGTGGGTCAAAATATGCAGGCGTGCAGCTATCTAAACCAAAGATTGTACCGCACGTGACACTACCCTGTCTGTGGTAGGCCTAGGAACCATTACCAAGCCATTTATAAAACATCAATAATTCCCAATACTCCGTCTGGCCTTGCTGGGCGCTGACGTAGACGAGCAAATATGAATCAATACTGTACTTTCTCGCTCGATGATCGAGGCCTAATGTTATTATCCCCAAATTCAGAATATATTTCAAAAATTGAAATGATAAATCACCTAGAATAGAAGAACTGTTGGAATGTTTATTATATTTCAGTCACATGTACCCTTTTTCCTTTCGCTACCAAACTACTAACTTTCACAATAGAGTAGACTGATGATTGATTGATCTATTAAAAAAGCATGCCTTTTCATAAATGAAAACTGATTTTTTTTTTTGTCACATGACACTTAGGACCTATGGGCCTACATAATTAAATTTAATCTAATCTTCATAAATCATACTAATGTAATTTCTAGTGTCAAAATGTGTATACCCCTTCATATTAATATACATTGCTTCAGTTTGCTTGCCAAGTTGGCAAGTTATCTAACACAATTTTGTGTACACGTATACAAAAACTTAGGCCCCTAATGTTGAAAAATTTGCAACTGGCTGTAAAATGTAGGCAGTGTATTTTTTGGCCGGCACCGACATTCTTCTTGCAAACGCTATTTTGCTGTTCCCTAATTCCCATTGGCCAATTTGCGCCAAAAAAACGTACCTCTGTCAAAATAACTTCTAACTAAGTTACAGTTTTAGAGAAAGGAGGCCAGGATGAATCGAGAATTGTCCTATCAAAAGAATAACTGTGCCGGCAAAATATACACTTCCGTACTACACACCAACGTAGAGCTGGATGGCTCAGTTGGTAGAGTGCCATAGTCTGTACAGTATTCAGGAGGTCACCGGTTCGAATCCCGCTCCAGTCAATTTTTCTTTGTTCACTTTTCAATGAAAATATTCACTTCCCTAAAATGTAAGTTAATCAGGTTTTTCCATTCTCAGAAAAACCATGAGATACCATAGTACCATACATGTAATGGGACACGGGACGTACAGCAGGACCTGGTGGACAATTTTGGAATGTTATTGTCTCGCAATTTACAAACTGAGTTCATTTTCAAAACCCAATTCCCCTTTCAAAAAGAATTTAAATTTAAGATTGTCAATACAATAGGCCCAATATTTACATTTTACTAGGGCCTATAGGCCCTACTTTTCTTTTGAAAAAAAGAAAAAAGAAATCATTATCACCACAATTAAAAATTGTACAATTTCAAAATATTACATTCAAAGTTTTCTTTAAATTTTAATGAATAACTAGGCCTAACGCCTAATTTAAAAACAAAACAAAACTAAAAAAAAAGTTAAGTTAGGCCTAATATTTAAGTTAAACAAAACAAGCAAAATATAAAGTAAAACAAGCAAAACAAAAAACAAGACAGACTTACCATGTAACTTGTAAATGATGAATTATATAAATTCTAGACTTCTTTCCCTGATAATTAAGTGAGTGGGCCTAAATCAAATTACTTACCTTCCGAGTTCATTCTGGACCGTGTACGACGCGTGGAAATCTCCTTCCCGAAATAGGTCCGTGACGTCCCGTGTCACAACACGGCTATTCATACTCAGTTCTCGGAGTGGCATAGAAATCCTCAAAACCAGGTCTTATTTTCGCAGTTTTTCCACTCCAATTCGTCGTTATCCTCGTATTATCACTGCTGGAAGTGGTGCAGATGAATAACGTCGACTTTCTGGGTACAGCATTCGTTGGTTACTGAGGCAAAACACGGTTTAAATGGACATCATTTGAGTTGTAATTTTTAAAAAATTGTCGTCTGAACATCTAACGTTGGATCCTTTTGTGCACAACCACACACTACGTTACGAAGTCCGGAATATAAAGCAGACACTACAGACAGTGCAGCAAAACATCCGCTAAATTTCTCTCAACTGGAACCGGTGGACATGTGATAGTGTCATTTCCTGAGTCTTTGAGTAGCCAAGCATTGAAAAAGACGTCTTTTTTGCAGATATTTGGCCGAGTTTTTGTGATTTCCGTCAACCACGTCGTCCTACAGCAATGTGTACAGCTGATCTGACTTTTTTTTGGCCGGCTGATATGCAAATTTCAAAAAATGAAACTGCCGCGTTGACGAAACTACGCATGTCTACGAGTCAGTGGTTCTGAAACGGTTTCTAATCCTCCAAAAGATAATGATGCGTTTCGTTTCAATTAATCAAGAATTTAGTCGCATTAAAATTAAAAAATTAATAAAGGTGTAATTTTCGTCTGTTCAGTACTTTTTTATAATGTTATTTGTCTTCAAAGCTGTTATTTTGAGGGAGAAATACAAATAAAGCGCTTGGCATTGTAGAAACTTACCATGGAAGTATTCCACCAATCAGCGGAGCTTCTGTGTTTTGGAGACTGTCATGTAAATAGCAATAGTGGGATTCCCCCGACCGTGTGGCACCAACTCGGTGCATTATGATCACCTGTAAAGAATGTTGTGGTTAAATTAAATTATCATTTTTGGCTAACCAAAAGCAGACAGAAATACTACTAGTGGCAGTGCCCACACCTAAGTTAAGCCGAAAGGAAAATACTACATTAATGTAGATTATAACTTGTATCGCGTGGAGTTCATTCAGATCAAAGCTGCATGCATTGTTTGGCCAATGGAGGAATCCCTCATAATCTCCCGATGCTTTGAATAATGTCTGGTGAAAATGGGAAAATCCTCATTCTGTTGCTCGTCGTAGTCCGTTTATGTACTTTTTGGGGGGTCGGATTTATATTTTTAAAAATGCATACCATTAAGCAGTCTGTTTATAATAGCCATTTTGAAAAACGCATCTGTCCAATGTTGGGATTCTACGAAAACAACTAAAACAAAATTGAACAGGATATCGAGATATTGACAAAAGAGACTAACATTTCTTCCAGTAAAGGGATCTAATGTATGCACATGTATGGGATGGATTTGTTAACGTTATCAATTTCTCCATACTAAGCAAACAGGATTAAAGATTTGTTAATACATGTAATATTGAAGGCAACTCTACGGATCGAAACAGCAACTGAGATGTCGCCACACCCAGAATTTTGTTCTACAACAGTTTTTGAGATGAAAGACTCAATTCCATGCTGGGGAACAGTTATTTAGTAAAATCATGGAGGAAGGAAAGAGATTCCATTGTAAAAGTGGCTTGATGTCTGTTAAAAAATACACACAGTGGGCAAAATTAATGCCATGCGCCAGACAGAGCGCGCGCAATATAAAAAGTAAAATAATAATGCCATATCTAATCTAAAGAGGGCGCTATTTATACAAAGAAATGGAATCATTTCAGGGACGATGAAAATCTACAATCGAAAACAATTTTTAAAGAGTTGAATATTGTGATATTTTAATAAAGTTTTCTTGAACTTTATATATATGTATGTATTATATATACGATGTACATTTCAAAATAATAATAATTGTATCAATTTGGTAACGGTTACAAGTTATATACTTCATTAGAAAAGAAATAATTTTACAAAATAAAAAAGTTGAGAATTCTATTAGCCACTGCGACCAAAGCCACAAGGATGCATTTTTTCAAAACAAACGCAGGCATTAGGGATATACATGTAGTAATGTCAGCTTATTTCAAATCAAGTTTTAGTGGTCAATCTTTTACAGAGTCAGTGTTCGTTTGTTCTGAATAATGTAAAATAAGAACCAAAAATTAATGTGGACGAAATAAAATTATTACTGGGTAATTTAAAGGTAGTATCATACTTTGGTAGCATACTTAAAAAGAAATCTTCACATATTATTTACTTATAACTTACAGGGTATAAAGATGGTGTTGGTAGAAACATACCGTTAAAATACTGCCTGAAATGCTGTATTTATCCAGAAAAAGAGTCAAACCAGTGACCAAAAATAAAAGAGAAAACAATTTAGCCTATACTGTGGCCGTTTTCACTGTTTCCTCAAAAAGTGGGCACCATATGGGACTGAAATTTTCACAGATATTTCTGCCCATGAATCTGTATTTCTTTGACAAAAACCAAAGCATGATATTGCCTTTAAGCATTATTAATTTGTTTTAGTTAGCTATACTCGAATCAGCCCCACGTCTCGTTTAGTGATTGTAGTTAATACGTGTTTCCTAAATGATTTCATATTATACATTTCGTTTCTTGACAGTGAAAATTACTTTCAGGCATAATTTGCATTCGAAATGCACACGTGCTTCGTCACGGAACGAGTAGAAAATTGCATTAATAATAATTCTATGCTGTTGTCTGGCTCAAAACGGGGTTAATAGTGTAGTGCGAGAGGTGTGTGACAGATAAGACGGCAAACGACAGATACATGTAGTTGATCATACGACACAAGTAACAGCGGTAATGACTCGACAAAAAAAGTGATGTAGTTTTTATATAAAAACACACTATCGAAAGCGCAACACGTTTGTAGTAACTTTAAGTTGTAGATGAACATTGAACAGCGCCCTCATTGGTGGAATTGGGGTACATTGGAAAAAAAATATTATTGGGTAGGATAAAATAATTTGGATTACGTCTAGAATTGTGCGGAATACAGCGACTTCTTCAATATTTTTTGTGTAACTTCGAAGAGGATTTCTATCTTAGGAAATGTGTCAGCTTTAGAATGAAGGAACAACTTAGAAAGTATATAGATCAATGCAACAATTATACGTGAATACTAAAGGGTGTTTTTTTGCATAGATCATTGACACAAAGCAATTTTTCAGGAGGGGGTGGGGGCTTTCTTTTTATAAAAAGATGTTTGCATTAACCAAATTAATCCTGTAAGTCTTAGTTTGACAATTCACACAAATTATATACTACAAATTTGCATACTTCTGCTTTTATAATTTGAATGATATGATATACAACTGCTATTATTTTGTTTTTATAATATAATTACATAATGATTCTTTTTTTTCCCTAATAATTATTGACAATACATGCAAAATATTAACAGGTCTTCGTTTCAAAATGCTATTTCCCAAAAAAATAATAAAATAAAAAAATCATTAATTAATACGGTTTACAACTGAAATGTGCATAACTGGCTTAAGTTTGTACAATTGTTTCATTATAAAAAAAAAAGAAAAGAAAAAGAAAATTATACAGGAAAATGACAATTAAGGTTCAAAGGTTACATTATAATAATAGCCTCAATTTGTCTTGTTTTATCAGTTTTTCTTCACCTTATTTCAGGAAAAAGAAAATCACTACATATTTATATTTTTGTCCACATTGCTGGAACATTGAATAATAATCATGTTCCTATGCACATGTGCAGGTACAGTATTCAAATATTATCATAGTTCACAAATTTATACAAAGCTTTCTATCACGAATCGCGTATTTTAAAAATTTTATCGCTGTAAAAAAAGAAGAAGAAATTCTAGCACAATAAATGACATTTATGCCTAAATTCTGAGGAAACTACAAGAAAAATAGAAAGAATGCCGACTGCATAGATCTATAAATATATAAATATCGTGGTCAAGGTGGAAGAAGTCAAATCAATTGTAGAAATTTTTCGTTCGTGATTGAAGAACAAAATTAGCACAGTTGTTGAACTGAAATGAATAAGTAAAGAAGTAATTACCAAAAAAAACCCAAAAATTGAAATAACAATTTTTGTTTTTAAAGTATACTGTCCATGTTCATGTAACATGTTAGGGTGAATTTCAAAACGTTAGGATTTAGATGGTACTAAAATGCAATAGTTATTTTTTTTGGAAGATTTCTAAAATTACAAGCTTTGATAGGAGATAAAGAAATTATCCTTGACGCTGAGTTCCAATTTTGTTTTCCATTCACCTAGTCGCATAAACTGGGATAGAAATAACAAAACACTAAGATTAATCTTAAGATGAGTTGTCAGTATTACCATGGCGATTTGCATTGTGACATCACACATTGCTTAGCAACTATCACAGCATGGGTCCGACACAAACCTTATCATCTGTTCTTTCTCCACGGTCTGATATCAAATGATCTCCATACAACATCAAAGCTTTAAAATATTTTCCAGAAATCTTCACACGCATCTCTGAAATGTTTTCAACCCTAAACATCCGATGCATAACACAGACAGTACACTCTTAAGAAACCCGAAAGGATGCAAAGTGATATTTACAATGAAAGACTGCTTTGAAAACTGCCTAAGATTTATATTTTGTTTTCGTAAAACGGTGCCAAAATTCTTGCCAATTTGTCATGGATATGGCTACTGTATTAAGCACTGATTGTAGCTTTATAATTCATAGCAGAAACTTGTGTGCTTATTAATGCTTGCAGGTTTTGTAAGTTATATAGAAGGGGATTTGTGACTTTCAGTTGCAAATGGATAATATCACTCTCAAAAAATTGTGCAGAATTCCGTGGCCTAGTCCTGTCAGCACTGAATTGTGGCAGTGTGTCTGACAATTACTTGTTGAGCAGGGTCATGAAATAGGGAAATTAGGGAACAAAACCCTCAAAGTGGGCCAATTTATAATACCAGTAATGAAGGTGCAATGCCAGCAAAAACACACCAACAAATATTCTTACACGTGGTTGTGACTTGTTTTACATTTTGAATGAGCACATCAGATATTTCTGGGTTTTTTGGAAGGGTAGGGATTCCCTTTTACAGCCGACACTAGAGGGCGCCCTTTACATGATTTCCTATACAATTTCTGGATGAAGTTGGATCAAATTCGCCACAAGAGGGCCTGATCTTGAGTCTGTTCTGTAGACGAAGTCACATAGGCCCAGTGAGCCGAGATTTGCATGGTGCTCATGAATTCATTATACGTCCTTGATTTTCTTCATAGCAATCGATTCTAGGGAAGATTTCTCCAAGATTGTTGGTGTTTTTTTAGGGGTCCGCCTAGTCTATTCCAAATGTACTCGTCTCCTCAACGGCTATAACCAGCTTCTCCAGTAGCATTGCATACGATGAGTAAGGTGGAAGATCTAGACGGTTGAAGCAGGTGTGCGCCCTGTTGTACAACAAAGATTAAACGACAACAAAAATGATTTAGAACAAACAAATTGCTGGATTTTCTGCGTTTGGTTGCAACCTGACCAGGGGCCGATTTCACTAACGCTTTGCGATCATTGCTTAAGCCCAAATTCATTGCTAGATGGAGAATCCATCGCTACTCTGCGAAGCAATTTTCCGTTTAGCAATGAATTTGGGCTTTAGCGATAAATTGCAAAGGGTTAGTGAAATCGGCCCCAGGGATTGATTTCACCAAACTCATCGTAACTTACTATCAATTGTAGGACTTATGATGAATTGCAGTCCTACGTAGGATACGATGGGTTATCCTTCGTAACTCAAGTTGTGATAAATCGTAGGGCTTCATGAAATCGACTCCTGGTTTCATGAGTATTGACTCAAAATCCCCTCAGTACTTTGGCTAGGTGTCTTGCTCAGTGCAACAGGATCATAACAACTGTACAAGTTGAAATCCGCTCAGAGGAAATGGAATGTCTCACCTGGGTAGACTGGTGACTTTGCCCCACTTCTCGATGCAGAACTTGCGGGGCCCGTTGCTGCCCCTTAGGGCAGCGAAGCCCTCGTAGGGAATGCTGGACGTGCCTGTCACAAACTGCAGCAGTCGTAGTCGCCGCTCGTTGTCGAAGCACTCAACGGCCGTCCAGAACCAGTTGATGATGTGGTGCTTGTCTTGGTAACCTGGATACAGAGGCAAATGTTATGACGTTAACACCATCTAGTGAAATCATGCCGACATTGCATAACTCAGGAACAAAGGACCAAGATGCACTTCTGATGTAAAGACGATTCACAAAGTGCCTCAGATCCCTGTGGTCAATACGACAAAAACATTCACAATTTCAGGAACCACTTTTCATGCCTCCGGTTGCAGGAAGCAAGAGAATATTGTTTAGCACAACACAGAAATGCAAATTCATAACCATATTTTTTTAGTTAATAGTATTGACGAAATAGCGCCCTCGACCAATGCAGAGAGAAAGGATTTTAATACACAATTCACTCAAGATACCAAAACAGTAACAGTTCTAGGAAATAGCGCCCTCTATCAAGTATGCACAGAGCAGATAGCGATGGGACTATAAACACAACATCAGCAAATGAAGCAAAAGCGGGAACAGAATGCTTGCAATATCCGATTCAGTAGTAAGCTCGGAGGAACTGCAACTACTAATCCTAGGACTTCAAAAATTTGTTTTAAGTCATTTGTGGTAACACCATGCAGGTAATAGGTAGAGAGACATAATTGGTCTCATGTCCAAGAGCTCATGATCAACATGAGAACTGCGGTATCTCCTTAAAGATTTCCTACGCTGTGTTTTAAATAATCTGAGTATGCAGCGTGGTCTGGGGTTGTATTTACCTCCTCTGTATTCGGTGTGCTTGCGCCAGTCATGGATGTCAATCTCAGCCGTACCGGCAATGACCAGCTCCAGCTCCCTGGCATCAAAGACCGAGATCAGCCTGGTGTCCACGACCTGAAAGATTAACAGAGGACCAGCCCCAAATGTCAAAGCTGGACTGACATGGATTGGGGTGTCGACTGTCGACTGAACCCTTTGATCATATATGCATACCATTCCCGATCTCTTAACCCAATAAGATTCAAGTAATAAACCCCTTCCTCACTTCAGAACCCTCTCGTCATCTCACAGAACCCAGTAACTACACCTGTAGGTCCCTGTTTGGTCAGACAGCCCACTGCCTATCTCAAGGAGATCTAGTCCCAACACCCTGCCTTCAACCCACAAAGACCCTAAACATACCCCTTCCATGCTTCACAGGGCCATCTTATAAGGATCTCACTGTCCTTAGATGAATAGCTTCCAATCAACTATTCGCAATTCCTCAATCCTTTTTTAGTCTGGAAACACAAGTGGACCTAGCCTTCTCCTTGACTATGACCAAGTTTTAGCCTGAAGTCAGGAAGCCTTGTCTCTATCTCGGAGCGAAGACTTCCTAACACCTCTGCCTAGAGCCTACAATCACCCAATGCATCACCCTCTCCCTCACCTCATAGAAGCCCCTGACGAGGCTCTCTGTCTGCTCCGAGACCCCTCTCTCAATCCGCCATCGGACCATCCTCTCGATGTACTCCTTCTTGTTCTTCTCGGTCACCGGGATGTTCTTGCCGTTAGGCTTCAATTCCCGCTCAACCAACTATGCCAAGAAAACAGATAAATAAGAGTTGAAGCTATATGCATGGTGGAAGTACTTAAATAAGGTAGGTTTTCGGTGACACAATGTAATCTCTTCTGTAAGAGTGTGTGATTCTGAGAAGAATCAGTGGTATTATCTCGACATTCCGAGCAGTCTCCGTTCGTCCTCTGGTTGCCTGACTGGAAGATGCTGATTATACATGCCAAGGATGCACTGGAGTGGAACGACTGGATTGTGTTGGATCCTACTGGACTGAATGGCTACTAAGTATGTGCACTGATGCGAAAACATGTAATACAAGAAGTAAAGAGGTTTTTTCTTGGAATCACAAATTCAAAATGCTTCCAACTTCTATGTTCGTGCATTTGAGGTTGTGAGAGCGTGCGTGATTGTTGTCTTTTTGTCAAACTTTGTCAGAACGGAAACAATCCTGTTCATGAATAGTCCTACGTTTCTAAACACTCTTGGCTAAAGTTCTTGAAGCTACCTGTCCAAATGTCTCCTCGTCCACTGTGAAGGCCAGGTCCAGGACATCGGTGATGTCGTTGTCCTTCATCCACAGCAGGCTCTGGTAGAACTCCCCGTCCAGGGACTCCAGGTCCGACAGGTTGCTGGCTGACCGGAGCAGGGCCTTGTAGAAGGGCCGGGTGAAGAAGGCGTCCAGGAGGAAGTGATGGATGATGGCTAAGCCGATGACACGTCCGCAGAAGCGGAACCTGAACTCACCAACAGAACAAGGAAAGTTTTGATAGTACCCACTTGTTGCATCTGCAACAAGTCTGATGTAAATTGCTGAGTAAAATGATGCAGGCAGTGTCTCAGAAATCTTCAGACACTTCCCTGGTTAAATTAAGTTTACCTAGTAAAATCTTGCAAGGATTTTAGGTTTTAGGACTTACCATTCTAGGTAGTTGTCAACAAACGCTGACATGGGGCTGATCTGCACAGTGTAAGTATCGATTGCCGAGTACTCAAACAGGCCATAATACGGGTTGAAGAGCTCTCGGGATAGGAGGAAGAAGAACTCCCTGGAAGGACCTCCGTAGTCCAGCCTGTCCACAGAGAGAGAGAGGACGAAAATAAAAGAGCAGAGCTGCTTCAAATTGCCTTCATGATGTTTGAGACTCAGAGAGACAAATATTCTCCTTGAATACAATCCCACATTACTGAACACCAAGGGCCAATTTCAAAGAGCTGCTTAAGCACACAATCTGTTTAAGCATGAAAAGTCTTCCTTGATCAAACAGGATTGCCAACGAAATGTTCATGTGATGTTATGCTTTGAATTCAGCCATTGTTTGCTGAGCATAACATTCACAAGGAGTTTTGACTGGCATACTGATTTCATTTACCAAGGTTTTTGGTGCTTAATCAAATTTTGGTGCTAAGCAGCTCTATGAAATTGGTCCCGGGACCGCACTGGATAGGAGAGAAACCTTTCGGCCAGTTTGCTCAGAACAATGTCCAGGAACTATACGACTAAGAGAATTGCTTGCTTACTTATGCAAACAAAAGCAAGTGTATTAATGACCCACAAAAAGAATGCAGTGAGCCCTCTATTGGCTGTACATGGAGAGATCGGCTCCTTTGAGTGTTGGGAAATGCCCAGGTCAGTAGTGAGCCCTCTATTGGCTGTGCAAGAGGAATTGGCTCTTGTGTGAGTGTTGTGGAAATGCCCACGTCAGTAGTGAGCCCTCTATTGGCCGGGTGTGGAGGGATTTGCTCTTGTGCGAGTGTTGTAGAAATGCCCAGGTCAGTAGTGAGCCCTCTATTGGCTGTGTGTGGAGGGATTGGCTCTTGTGTGAGTGTTGTAGAAATGCCCAGGTCAGTAGTGAGCCCTCTATTGGCTGTGTGTGGAGGGATTGGCTCTTGTGTGAGTGTTGTAGAAATGCCCAGGTCAGAAGTGAGCCCTCTATTGGCCATGCATGGAGGGATTGGCTCTTGTGTGAGTGTTGGAGAAATGCCCAGGTCAGTAGTGAGCCCTCTATTGGCTGTGCATGGAGGAATTGGCTCTTGTGTGAGTGTTGTGGAAATGCCCAGGTCAGTAGTGAGCCCTCTATTGGCTGTGCATGGAGGGATTGGCTCTTGTGTGAGTGTTGGGAAATGCCCAGGTCAGTAGTGAGCCCTCTATTGGCCATGCATGGAGGGATTGGCTCTTGTGGGAGTGTTGGAGAAATGCCCAGGTCAGTAGTGAGCCCTCTATTGGCTGTGCATGGAGGGATTGGCTCGTGTGGGAGTGTTGTGGAAATGCCCAGGTCAGTAGTGAGCCCTCTATTGGCTGTGCATGGAGGGATTGGCTCTTGTGTGAGTGTTGGGCCCTTTTCCAAACCTCGGCTCCGGCTCAGGCTCCGGCTCTGGTTCAATTTCGTGAATCAATTTTAAACTAACGTGTATCAAAATAGAGGCATCTGGCTACGGTTTGGAAGTAGATACTCTATTTTGACCAAGAAAACGGAGCTTCAGCTTCAATGACAAGCCACAACCTATATTTTCAGGATATGGATGACAGCGCCGGAGCCGGAGCCTGAGCCGGAGCCGAGGTTTGGAAAAGGGCCTAGGGAAATGCCCAGGTCAGTAGTGAGCCATCTATTGGCCATGCATGGAGGGATTGGCTCTTGTGGGAGTGTTGGGAAATGCCCAGGTCAGTAGTGAGCCCTCTATTGGCTGTGTGTGGAGGGATTGGCTCTTGTGTGAGTGTTGTGGAAATGCCCAGGTTAGTAGTGAGCCCTCTATTGGCCATGCATGGAGGGATTGGCTCGTGTGAGAGTGTTGTGGAAATGCCCAGGTCAGTAGTGAGCCCTCTATTGGCTGTGCATGGAGGGATTGGCTCTTGTGTGAGTGTTGTGGAAATGCCCAGGTCAGTAGTGAGCCCTCTATTGGCTGTGTGTGGAGGGATTGGCTCTTGTGTGAGTGTTGTGGAAATGCCCAGGTTAGTAGTGAGCCCTCTATTGGCTGTGCATGGAGGAATTGGCTCTTGTGGGAGTGTTGTGGAAATGCCCAGGTCAGTAGTGAGCCCTCTATTGGCTGTGCATGGAGGGATTGGCTTGTGTGAGAGTGTTGTATAAATGCCCAGGTCTGTAGTGAGCCCTCTTTTGGCTGTGCATGGAGGGATTGGCTCTTGTGGGAGTGTTGTGGAAATGCCCAGGGCTGCGTTCCGCTTGCGCGAACATGTCTCAACGTTAGCGGCAACGTTTGCGTACAACTGGAACCGATTGTGAGCGCGCGGGCAACACAACGTCAAAATGGCGGCGTCCAGTCGTGACACTAGTTACAGTAGTGTTGGGAGTAGTGACCAAGATATTGTATGGCTTGCAGCATCCCAAATAATTGAGGAGATTGCAATATTAAATGTTCAATCTTAACTTTCTAGGCCTACTTCCTTTTACTTTCGTCATAAAAACAATTCGTCGTCTGCTTACTTTTCCGCCATCTATGAAGTATCGGCCATCTTTAATTGACCCGCGAACATCTCAGAAATATGTTCGCGGATTGTTGCTAACGCCCGCCAACGTTGGCGGCGCACAACTCGTTCCACCCGAAATTGTTTGCAAACGTTGGCGTACGTTGGCAACGTTCGCGTAAGCGGAACGCACCCCAGGTCAGTAGTGAGCCCTCTATTGGCTGTGCATGGAGGCATTGGCTCTTGTGGGAGTGTTGAAGTTGTGATGGTGTACACTCAGGGCATTTACGAAACGGAGGCTCAGGCTCCGGCTCCATTTCGTGAATCCATTCTAAAATAACGGGTATCAAAATAGAGGCTTTTGGCTGCGGTTTAAAGGTAGATTCTCTGGTTTGAAAAGGAAAAGAGAGCTTCAGCTTCAATGAAAAACCACAACCTATATTTTCAGCAAATGGATGACAGAGACAAAGCCGGAGCCTGAGCCAGAGCCAAACGGCCTTAGAGTCCTTACCCTTCTTCACCAGGGAAGCAGATGAAGAGTTTGCATTTCTTGATGTCTTTTTGGCTGATGGCCATGATCTTCCCAAAGGCGTCCTCTAGTAAGTGATCCCGTCGAATAGTCAACCTGGTAGGAGGAAAAAGCATGAATAATTATGATGATAATACACAAAGTCCAGAAATAACATGTAATGTAATAACCTGGGGTAAATCTCATAGAGCTGCTTAAGCACAAAATTTGTTTAAGCATGAAAAGTCTTCCTTGATCAAACAGGATTGCCAACCAAATTTTCATGTGATGGTTACTGATTTTGAACTGCATTTGGCAAGTGTTTGCTGAGCACAACATTCACAAGGAGTCTTGGCTGGCATACTGATTTTATTTATCAAGGCTTTTGGTGCTGAAGCAAATTTTGGTGCTCTATGAAATTGGCCCCTGAAAAGTAATAACTACTTATACAGAGAGCAGTTTGACCAGCCATTCATTAAACCAGGAATAAAATAAATCATAATACAATAACCTCAAATGTAACACACAAGATAATGCAATACACCAAGGCCCAACTTCATGGAATCAATTACCGTAAGCGAAAATTCTTCGCTTACGATAGCAGACCTTGCATATTTCACGGGAGAGTTTTCTTTTTCGCTTCCCTAAGCAAGGAATTTCTGCATAATGCATATGGCAGTGCATTAGCAGAAAAAAAAATCAAGGTTAGCATAGAAATTCTTTCTATAAACCGAAAGTCTTGCTTACAGATTCCATGAAATAGATTTCACACGTAGCAGTGCCCGTAAGCACAAAAATACGCCATAACGGATTCCATGAAATTGGGCCCAGGAATAAAATACTGAGTAACATATTAACCAGTAATTAGATGAACTATGCCACAATCAGAACTGCAATGACCAGAAATTTAACAACAGTAAATAACAACCAGAAATGTAATAACACACAAAGCAATGGCCCAAAGTGTAACAATGAATTGACACAGCTTCATATGTAATAATCAATCATAATAAACCATAAATGTACTACAAAAATTCTGAACAAGTGAACACCAAATGGAAGTGACGTGGCAAAGATTCAAATGATCAAATTTGCATACCAATGAAGAAAAAAAACCCAATTTTATGAATATTTTGTTGGCAGCTTACTTTAATTTCGTTGGCCCTTGTCCGAAGCCCTTGGCCTCCATTTTCCGGTAGAATCCTCTAAGTTTGGCATCAAAGTCCCTTCGGTACGGAGCCGGGGCCCTAGCATTGGCTCGACTCACTACTGTTGGAGGAAAACGCAGAAAAAAAAAAAAATTCAAGACAAACAAAAATCTACTAACTTCTTGGAGAAGAAAATACTAAAACCATATGCAGTAATCCGAGCACACGGTTTTGAATGGCGCCCTCTATTGATTAAAACAAGAAACTGCGGTGGTGTTTATCGATCTAAATGCACTATAACTCCGGCTTGGTGCATGGTGCGCGATTTATTCCTGAAAGAAACACAGATTTAGAAGAATATTCAACATGGACAACATCTCCCGGATTTCCCCACAGGTCTTTTGCTCATGATTAGCTTTCCAGCTTCCCAGATTTCAATAAAAGATGATTGGCGGTGTACAAAATAATATACTAACACCAGTTTCTTTTTTTAATCAAAAGAGGGCGCCATTCAAAACAATCTGCTTGAATTACTGTATACCTTTACCCTCCTAACTTTAAAAGAGACCACCAAAGATTTCACCAAACTCTTTGTAACTTACTATCAATCATAGGGCTTTTGATGCATTGAAGCCCTACGTGGGATAGGCCCCCTACGGTGGGTTATCCTTCGTAACTCGAGTTACGATCGATCGTGGGGCTTCGTGAAATCGGCCCCCAACAAAGGTAGGTTTAGGTTCTATAACTTCCAATAGTACCTGGTGATGAGTGGGGTGAAGGTTGGGGCGTGTTGTGGGGTGAAATGTTGGCCAGCGTCGACCGCAGCTGCGACGCTCCCCCTTGCGGAGCAGTCGGCGTGTAGCTCATGACGTCATCTTCAAAAAGACTATGAAGGGGAAAAAGGAAAAGAAAAATGACAAAAAGGGTAGGTTAAAAACCAATTTGTAAAGACGCTTGATTTTGACAGAAAGATCCTTTATAAACATATCTAATTCCATACAGCTGTTTAGAGGAAAATATTTGCTTGCCAAATTTCAATGGCAAGCAGTACCTGGCTGAGAGCAGACACAAGCAATATACATTACATGGAACATTCAGATAATATTCTGGAGCCATAAAAAAGTTCAGAAACCTTCTGATACCTTCAGGAACATTTTAGTGCTTTTAGGAACCTTTTGGTACCTTTAGGAACTTCTAGTACCTTCATGAAACTTCAGACACCTTCGGTAACCTTTCAAAGCCTTTCAGGAACACACTAGTACCTTCAAGAAACCTTGGCTACCTTTGGGAACCTTTTGGCAATTTCAGGAACTTTTCCTGCCTCCAGGAACTTTAAAGTACCCTCATGAAACTTTGGAAACGTTCAGGAGCCTCAAAGTACCTCTATGAACCCTCTGGTACCTTAAGACAACTTCATATACTTTCAGAAACATTCTGATATGTCCAGGAACTTTCAGATATCTTCTGGAACCTTTTGCAACTTTCAGGAACCTTGTGGTACCTTTAAGAACCCTCTGGTAGCTTAAGGGAACACCAGATACTTTTAGATACCTTCTGATGCCTCAAGGAACGTTCAGATACCTTCAGGAACCCTCTGACCTCCTCATGAGCTGACACCTTCTACATTTACTTACCTCAAGAGAATGATGAGTTCCATGTTGTTACTCAACCTCTCCAGTGCAGCTATACCCTCCTGCCTGACAAGATGCAATTTTTCCCTGCAAGAAGAAAAATGAGTCAGGCTTCCAGACTTAACACGTGATTATAAATAGGATGAACACAAACCATTTCTTCTTATTGACAGTATGTACTATTAAATATTAAAATATAAAGATTCAATATTTTCTTCTGTGAATAATTTGTAAGACATTTCATTAGTTATGATAAAGAAACAATCTTTTTTCAAAATGCTGTGTATATCAAAGACAGCGGGTCGGTTTTGCCTAAATTTCTAAAGTACCAACCTTTCAGCAAAATTAAGTAAATGAGGATGCAGTGAAATTACCTCTTTACACTTTTCAAAAAATAACCTAGTAGTGCCCAGGAGGTGGCGATTTGTCATGCAACAAATATTTGTTCATTCTACAAACGCCTCTCAGAGTCTAAAAATGTGTTTTCATAATAACACGACGTGCCGATGGACCACCAACTAGAGAAGGACATCCCGCACGCGCAACTAGGGAGGAGTACCTACCTGAGTTTGGGATTTGTGCTGAGGTCGGCCTGGCGCTCCTTGAGGATGTCCATGATGTTGGGCTGCCGCAAGAAGGCAACCACCTTCTCGTTATACGCTGAGACAGACAAAACAGAGAATGGATAGAGGACTCAGGGGTCGATTTCAGGAAGCCCTACAAGCGATCATAACTTGGGTTTGATAATCCATCGTATCCTACGTAGGGCTACAATGCATCTCAAGTCCTACGATTGATAGTAAAGTTACGATGAGTTTGGTGAAATTGGCCCCAGGAATGGTACAATGCATGGATGAGGAGGTAAGGTCGCCCCAGAACTACAGAGTCTAAGACCAAACTAATGACCTCCTATTCAGGACAGGGTCTTTATTGCTTCACGCTAAGGCTGCACTGGTGTGATACTCACCCATTGGAATGCCGTCTTCTTTGCCTTTGGCCGGTTGATCCCCTCGTAGCGTCTCGACGGGCCTGGGTTGAACAGGAGGTCCAGACTGGTTCCTTGAAAAGGAACCTGCAGCTGCACCCTGGGGGAAGAAAGGGAAGTTGTTTAAGGGTACAAGGGTAAGGGTACATGTTAGCAAATGCAGGTTACCAGTTAAAAGAGTATGTAGCATGCATTATTTATTAATGGTAACAGCAGTGCCTTCGTGGTGCACTAGTACCATGATGGCACACTAGTGTCCACACGGTACACCACAGCCTTCGCAGTACACTATTGTTCTCATAGTACACTAGTGCCGTTGAGGTGCACTAGTTTCATAGATTACTAGTGCGCTCGTGGTACACTACTGCCCTCATAGTTCACTATTGCCTTCAAACTACCCTAGTGCCCTTGAGGTGCACTAGTTCCCACATACAGGACTAGCGCCCTTCATAGTACACTATTGCCCTACAAACTACACTAGTGCTCTTGAGGTGCACTAGTTCCCTCATGCAAGACTAGTGCCCTTCATAGTACACTATTGCCCTCACACTTCACTAGTGCCCTCGAGGTGCACTAGTTCCCTCATGGAGGACTAGCGCCCTCCTGGTATATAACTGCCTTCATAGTACACTATTGCCCTTATAGTACACTAGTGCCCTCGAGGTGCACTAGTACCCTAAGTCCAATATTCTACTATACAACTGGACTCACAGCTGAATATCCATTGTCCTGGGGGCCTTCCAGCATGCCCTCCCCCTCGCTCCTACTCCGGTTCCGCCCCCTTTTAGGAGGCTGGAGGAGGCTGGCTGTTGGGTCAGTGACCTCGATAGGAAGACGAGGATCGATGAAGGTGGTGCAGTGGGAAGTGTGGTCAATGAAGAACACCTGCGACGGAACGAAAACGAAAACCGTTATTAAATGCCAATTCACTTTGAATAAATGTTGACATTTGACCTCATTTTGTGATCTTTGTACCTTGCCAGACTTGTCCTGTTTGCTCTCCCATCCCCGTGGCAACTCGGCCCGGTGGTCGATGAACAGGTTGAGCAGGGCCACCAGGTCCCGGTTGTGCTGGTAATCCGAGAACTTGCCCGGGTCCCGCCGGATGCGGTTCACCATGTGCTTGACGGAGGAGTTGCGCTGGAACAACTGCTTGGCTTCCTAAAAATGGCCAACATGCAAATAATAATGAACAAATATTGAAATTCGAAAAAAATCCCATTTTTGATTTCGATATTATTAGCATTAAGACCAGCTTGAAAAGAGCTTTCCAACGATATGTGACACTTGGGGTGTCATCGTTCTCTGTCTGTTGAAACCGGAGACGATTCTTAAAATTTCGGTGAGAAAACCTGACAGAAATGTTGCATTGGAATAGATGTACTGACTATAGAAGCTGGCCAAAGTCCTACTCACTTTCCTTAATGGCAAATTACAGGTCGTCCAAGTTAAAAGAAAAACTCTTTTAAGTGTAGATGTGTGTTTTGCTCTCAGATAATTTTCAATTCTTTCAAAAAAGCACTCACGGCATTGGAATGGAGGATGGTGAAGAAGTCGGGTCTGGTGATGAACTTGACGGCCGGGGCCTCCAGGAATGAATGGCGCCCTCTAGGGGACTGGATCTCCGCAATGCTGTCCGTGGAGGCTACGGAGTTAGAAACAGACAGAAAACAAATAAAGGCTCACAGTTTGTTGATCTAAATTGTAAACTTTAAGAGGCAGGAAAGTTAGGTACATTTTTATCAAAAATGTCAAAAATGAGCAAGAAAGATGAAGGACATCAATTTTAGACAAAACAAATTATGGAAACAAATTTTTTTTTCTAAGACTGTGATCTTACTTGATGCTGATGAGCTTTCTTCTGCTGTAGCATCTTGCCTTTGTAGCGTTCTGTGGATACTTTGGTACCTGTTCAGGATGAAATACAATCCCCAAAACATCATTGTTAGCTTATAAGTAAGTACTGGGGTTCATTCTGAGTCATTATGTAAAGTTGGGGCATGATTTGTGTCAGTATCCCTGTTTATCAGTGAACTTGCACAATGTATTATCGTTTATATACTATGGCTTTTAAATTGTGTGTGTATCTTCCTGTTCAAGAAGCAGATTAACTTTACTCTCATTTGAAGAACAGTGAATGTGCACCATCAAGTAAAGGGGTAATGAATGGTGTGAGTTCACTGATGTATTGAACTGTCACAAATCGTTCCAAAATGTGGTGGAATGATCCTTATAGCGATTTGAGTTGAGTCACTCAATCAATAGTCGTTGCACAGAGAAGAGAAGGTGCACAAAACTGCCTGACACTGAATTAGACTCTAGTCTAGTCACTGACTCTGAGAGAGGGATTGTTGAAACAAGTCTGAATGGTTGGATGTCTTCTCAGAGCTACTAAACCAACAGGGTGAGTATGTTGCTTGCAAGGATTTGAGTCGAGTCATTCTAGGCTCACGGAAGATGAGTGGCTAACTATTGCCTGACATTGAGTCAGACTCAAATTGAGTAACTGACTCTGAGAGAGAGGACTGTTGTCTTTTGAGACTGACCTGCGATCCAGCTGCTGCCTGCTCTGCCTCGAGTCCCTGTCGTGGTGCTCTTGCTGTTCCTGCTGGGTGGCCGTGTGACTGATCTTTGGCTTGGTCCAGGTCGTGGTTCGCTGGACGTGGTTGATGTAGAACACTCGGCCGTACTGGTCAATTCGGGCCTCCCAATCTATAAAAACACACGATACAAATCCAGGGTGGTCAGGTTGAGAAGGGATAAGGGTCTAGTACTCGCAGGAGTGTTTGGGTAAAGAAGTATGCCATCCAAGGAAGGTGGAGTGCTTTGGGGTAATGATGAGGAAGCCAAGGGTAGTGAGGTGGTTTAGAGAGGTTAAGAGTTCGGAGACAGTAACAGGCTTGCCGTGAAAAGGGTGTAGGGTCAGGGAGTAGGTAATGCCATGATGAGGGCAGAGTAAGTGGGTACAGGTACTTAGACCTGGGATGACCTAGAAGGAAGGTAGGACTGGGTAGAGATGGTAGGCAGGGTGAGAGGGGATGGACTTGGACGTGGAAATAGATGAGGTGACTTACTGTCAGGCAGAGGTTCTTCATCGCCTGGCAGCTCATAGCGTTGGTAGGTGACTCGTTGAGGGGTGAGCACAGGAGTGGTTGGCGTACGCTCTGCGTCAAGGTCCGTACTATCCGCAGTAACGCCCGTAATGTTAACTGTCACAAGCAGAAAATAGAACACCCTATCAAAAATCTAGGTCTTGTAAAGAACCTTGGATCTAATACAATGCCCAGCAGTCTGATGCCAAGGGACAAAGAAGGAAAGCATCAAGCCAGACAGACAATCCTCATCCCACAGCCTTTATCTGTATACAGTGCCAGAGGGACTGCTACTCTTGCATCGGGCTGGTCAGCCACACCCAACGCTGTTCCCAAACCAAAACAACATCCCAAAATGCAGGACCATAGTCTTTCGAGACTGAAGGACGCAACACACAGGGTGATAATTGAACATTTTGGGCATAAATTAATGATCTTTATAATGGTGTCTATACAACATTATCAAACTAAAGAACAAACCTCTTAGATTTGGTCTGGATGATTTGTACTTTTTCCTCCGCTGCCAGACATTGCTGCCGCCCTCTTTTGTTGCTCCTTGTCCATCGGGCCGTGTTGAATCGGTGCCGTCACCGGCGCCTCCTCTGGCATTATGGTCTGAGGATTCCGATCCGGCAGAGTGACTGGTCCCCGACTCGAAGCTCTCTGATTCTGTGGTGGACCTATTCTCCTGGGAGGATGGCGGTCCATCGGGGGAAGGTTCACTCCCGGCTTCTGACTGGCTCATGCTGTTTGCATTCATGGAGACGAGGCCACTCGTGCTGCTGCTGGCTTCATTTGTTGGGCCTCCGTTTGCCGAGACGACGGCCGTTTCAGAGGCCGAATCGTTGTTCTCTGGTTGATTCTGGCTGTTGTTGTTGTTCCTGGGACCTGCTTGTGGTTCTAGCCTTGGCACAATGTCACTGTCTGCTTGAGCTGATGATACCTGGGATCTGTTTGTTGCTGCACTCGGAGCATCAGAAGTATTCTGTTCTGAATGCTCAGACACAATGTTGACGGTGTCTTCTGATGTGCCGTGATTCGTCAAGTGGGAGTCCACTTGCGGAGTGCCGATCGGCGTGTTTGTTGGGGTTTCAGGATCGCGGGTCGGCATGGCTGTGGAGGATCGCATCCGGAGGCGGCTGACTTCCTCCTCGATCTCTCTCTGCAGGGCAATGTCGCTGATGGCCCGGCGCCGACTGGCCGGGGAGTTTAGCGGCGACGCGTTCTGCGAGTTGGAAGACTTTTGGATCTTCAACGGGGAGGAGCTTAGGAGGGCACGGGCCACTAGGTTCTCGTTGCTCAATATGCGGTCCGCGGCAAGAGCCGATGTGGACTTGGAGGGTAGGGAGGAACTCAGCGTTGAGTTCTGAAGCTCTTGGTACCTGCGTCCTAAACTGCTGCCCTCAGCTGATGAGCGTCTATCAGTCACTCTGTCGGCAATGTCCTCCTGGTCAGACCTCATCCTACTTGCTGTCTCATCAACAGATCCTGAACCGATCTCAGAATCATCTAACGTTAACTGAAACATGGTGTCTTCGATGACGTCGGGTGTCTGTTCAGCTGGCTGGGGGGAGGGCACGGGTTGCATAGTTCTACTGGCGGGCGCATCCCCAGTGGGCTGGGGCGAGAAGCTAGTCTGGGACGACATGGCTGGTCTGATCACATCCGGCTGAGAGGCTGCCCCTTGCGCCTCAGGCAACTGTAATCTGAGTTCAGTGGGTCTACTCGGAGAGGGGCGCCTCTCGATGTCCGACGGTGTCTTATCCGGCAGTATCAAGGAGCACTGGATGCTCTGTATCTCTCCTATAGTGTGAGTGCTGCTTGCCTGAGCGGCAGCCGAGAGCTGTTCCCCAGTTATCGGGTAGGATATTTCGTCCGTCGGTGTCTCCGGTGCTGTGCCGTTCATCACCGGTGCAACCCCGATGAGATAGTTAGGAGGAGCTGACGTTGTCCTGTCGGCCGCTGGGTGATGGGTGTGCCCTCTCCTGCTGACAGCGGCGGTGAGGGCGGAGCCTCGTTCCTCCTGTATGCTCGTCATGGATGGAACGGACACGGACCGGATCACATGATCCGACACAGGCTCCGTATCTCCATTAGCAATGGGGTTACCTGAAGGAAACGAGGAACAGAAGAATTAAATTCAAAAGAATTTTCAAAAGAATCAGCAACAGGCGATTCACCATAGATGAAATTCTCTGTTACGCTCTGCAGCTGAGTCATGACCTCCAAGTTTCGACGTCCCCTACTGACTCAATACACAGCTCTTCCGCATAACACAAAACTGTGCGATCAAAGATAACCCGTTGGAAGTGCTAGGGCCAATTTCACTACCACTTTGCGATCATCGCTAAAGCCAAAATGCATCGCTTAACGGAAAATCGATCGCTTCTTTGTGTAACAATTTTCCATTTAAAGATGGACTTTAGTGATGATCGCAAAGCGTTAGTGAAATTGGCCCCACGTCATTTGCATTTGGCACAACAAGTTTTTAAAATGACCTGCATCACAGAATCAACTTAGGGAGTTGTGACTCATTTGGTCCGATCAAGTCATGATACTTGACTAAATGCTGTTACTCCGAACAGGCAGAGGTTTAAGGTAATACCTCTTATGTAACAGGTAATGAAGTTATGGCATCCGTAGTCCAGTGATGTATAATCTAGGCTTCCTGGGTGGAAGGGCTGGATAGCCAGATTGCATAACCTAGACCAAGCGGCTTCCACAAGGACAAACAACTACTGGCCAGGCTGGGATCTACTACATATACCAGACCACTGCTCAGATTATTACATTCACAGACCTGCGTAAGCAAGTGATTTTGTGCTTAGCAATCAATTTTCATGAACTTGAGAACCAAACTTTGCCAATACATGCCCAATACTGCTTGGAATCCCACTTAGCCTTAGGACTGACCAGCAACAACACTATTCTATGACATTACTTCTGACAAAATATTGAAATCCTACTGACTGGCTGGCAGGGATCCAAACAAGTTCCTTGACTGTAGAAACTAAAGAGCAAACCCTTGACAAAATCCCAAGTAAGAATTTGAATCCTGCTTACTTTCTGGACTAACAGACAGCCTAGCCTTAAAGGTACATGTACAGTACAGGAAATAAGTAAAACAAAGAGTGAAAACAGTTTTTCTCTCGGAGTCAGATCAAATCCATTCTTTGTTTTATAAAAAAAATTGAGTCGGGTTTCCACTATTTTCCCATGACTCAGATGTCCGATTGAGCTCAATTTTTCACAGGTCTATCGTTTCATGTACAGGTGTACATGCTGGATCAAACAAAGTATGAGTGCTGTTTTGTGACCTTTACCAATCATGCATTATACCTTCAATACATTTTTCCACCCCAATTGGAATCCTACTGGCTTTCTGGGCTGTCTAAGACTGAAACACGCACCTGACCATTATCCATGATAACAATTGGAATCCTACTTACTCTCTGGACTGTCCTCCTGTTCAATGTCCACTGTGAAGGTCAAACAGCCACTGACGTGATCCGAGGGATGCCGTTTGGTCAAATTGTAGGTCACCGTACGCTCTCTGGACAAAACAGGATAAAATGGCCGACAGTGTCAAAGCTGACCACACAGTGTGAACCATCACGGGTCAACCCACTGTGAACAAAGTTGCAGTATTCCAGCTTGCAAGGTTTGCTTTTAAAGAGTTATTACGTCTCCAACTTCAGCCTCCTGGCTTTTTATACTTTTTTTCTCAAACCACTTCATTTTAAAAGGGCAATTCTTCGTTACGAAGACATTAATTAGCTCTAGGCTGGCTGGATATAGTGCGAGGATTACAACACAAAACTATACCCAAAGAACCTATTGTCCACAGTGCGACTGCAACATCAGCAATGTAATAATGTTGTCCCTGTCGTTTATTGCATCACCCATTACATAAATCAGAGTTTATGACTTGCTTGTAGGGACAGTGTACATGTACACAGACATGGTTATCACCGCCTTATCAGTATCTACATACTGAACATGTGATAGACTGGTACATGTTTGCTGACGTTACATAGAAACCAGGATCAAGATGTTTTTAGCTGTTAGCTGAATGAGCCATGACTAGATAAAACCTGTCACACATAGGCAGCCTATCTATCAGTGTGGACATCCGGGTACTGAACTTGACAACCGATGAAAACCGACGCAAGCATTGCACAAATCACGTACAAACCGTCCGTTGTGGAGTTGCAACAGTTCTGAATTTCTACTGAGTATTTTTGTTGAGAAACAGAGATCATGTTCTGTATGACTTCCACTGTCGAGTCATAGTTGGTCCTAACACATAATCCTTCTTTGAAGTACTGTATACAGGACTATGATTAAACAATCCTGGCAGCTTTTTGTATTAAAAACCATAAAGCTTGCCATTTTGTTTTCATCGCTCCAAGGTCAGTGAGTGCAGTGACGTCACCCCGCGCTGATCTATGGGATTTAGTACACAAAATGTAAACTGTGCTGAGTGTCCCACCATGCATTAACTGCACACTTTTTGCTGGATGGAAACGGGTGGCTAACTGATAAAGCAATAAACTTTTCATAGCGGGATTCTGACCCTAGGCCAACCATCTACAGGTTGGGGGCTCTAACATCTTAACTTCAAATTTATTTGATTTGATAATGTGTATTAAAGCTGGTGTTCTTACCTGAAGGTTGCTGAAAGTTGCTAAACAGAGATGGATGATCAATATTCACATATTCCGCTAACCGATCCACATAATACTCATATTCTTGGTCAAACAGTGGGGATTCTGACCCTGGCCCAACTGTTCACAAGTTTGGGAGGCTCCACGACTAAATACACGCTGCTAGTGTCGGCCATGTATTGTATCAAAAAACGGTACGGAGAGCACTTACCCGAGGGCTGCCTTCTCCACGAGTCGCTGGATGGGAATGGCCAGCCGTCCGAGGAACCGACTGATGATCGGCCGAGATCGCACAAACTTGTCCTTTACTTCCATCTCAAGGACGTCAGTCCGCGTGGCTTTGAAGTGGAACTCCTGAGCAAAAGGAAGGAAGACAAGAATTAGGGAAGACGTGCTTAATTGAGGGATGTAATTAGATTAGGAGCAGGGGCTACAGTGCTTCTTAGTGTCAGGTGTCGGGCGATGGGAAGCGAAACTTGTGGGCCGTTCAACAAGCTGTTTTTCCCTCCTGGAAAGAGGATTCTCTGGCTTGCTTTGGGGCAGTCACTTTAGGATACCAATAATTAAAGCCAAAGTGGTGTTTTAATTAAGTACAACGACAGAGATCATTATTAAGTACATGTATTTGTGATACTCGAAGCCAACGGATATCCCACAGTTTGATTGAGTGCAGATGCTTTGGTTTTTGGAATGATTTGAGAGCAGCCTTCGTAACACTAGTCATTTTTATTTTGTATTTTTTTCTCCAGAAAAACTGTACATGGCCTACTTTTTAACTTTTGGCGAAAACCCCAAAATGTACGGTAATTAAGTACGACAAATTAATCCCCCCGGACAAGAAGAAAAACGTGTTGAACGTCAAGAGGGCAGGAGCTGTCGTATTCACTTGGAGCGTTTCCAAGCTTTGTACACGGCCAACAATTTCCCACAAATGGGAAATGGCCTTCGAAAACAACAAATTCACACTTTAGGAATGCAAACCCAGTCACTTACTGTAAGTTCCCGAAACAAAACAAAAACATCAGTAATAGAGAAATTTCCCTACAAGGAAAGCTTTGAGTAGACGTATAGACGTATAGTCTCTTTTACGGATGTGTGGTTCTGAAAAGAATGTGCACATACTCTCCTGAAAACGGTCACAGTAGACGTCGAGATTTAACTTCTCAACGGTTCTTTTCAGAACCACACATCCATAAAAATAGATTATACTGTACATGGTGCCTCCGCAAACCTTTCCTTATTGCGAGACTTCCACCATGCAAAGCTTCAAATTTCCTACTTAATTTCCCTACACGAAAGGACTGCATTTGTTGAAATTTCTACCCATCTCCAGAATTCTCTCAAAATTACATTTTCAGTACGAACTAGGAATACACGTCATTGAAACCTACATCGCGAAGAAGGACCATGAATAACTATACTGTAAGTTTCTACGGGAAATTCAAGATTTCCACTGACGGAAAACTACGCATTTCTCAAGCGGAAAAGCCACTGGCACGACTTTTTGACTGTTCCTCTTCTTTTTTTTTTCCTCTCCTGTGAACGAGAATGTGTGTGAGTGAATCATAACATACAGCAGCTGGCTAGGCTCGTCCGGTCCGGGGATTGTCAAAAAGGAAGAACACGTCAAAATATTACGCAGCTTGCTGATTTAAGAGTTTCGTAATGCATTCCGACTTCTGAAGCCTTTTTCAGGGCCAAACAAACGCGATGATAAATTGGTGCGTATTTCCTACATGAAATTTAACGGTTATTAACCAATACATTATGCTTTGCAGTGATTTCAAATGGGATATTTCCCGCTTAGTTCCTCAGTTGTTCGTTTTTATTTTGATTGCATAAATTGATTTTATTATTTGATAAACGATTCTGCTGGGATCGAAACGTCAGGCCCTCCTACATGTACATTACATGTAACTCCAAGCATTGTTTTTTTATTATATTAGTGTAGACACATAACTGTACATGTACATTGTACACACATGTACGTACAGCATGTATGTATTTCCTTAACAAATGTTTATTCCAATTCTAAACATTCGGTCTTCTATAAGTGTCCGTCACTAATAAGAACGGTGTACTTTACGACTAAACGACAAATATCTAGAACGGGTTTTTCCTTTAAGTGAAAAAAATTAGTGAAACAACCAGGAAATCTTGAAAATGTTACTGAAAAAAATCCTGGTTAGATTTATGATTATTTGGCCCACATCTGTGGGCTTCAGCGCCAACGACCGATAAAAAAAAATCAATACTGAATCATGTCTTTAATTTGATGACATTAAACCACAAGGGACATGAGGGAAACTGACTGGAGCCCCAATGTACCGTTTCTCAGGTTGCAGCATAGTCTTGTTCAAGACGGTATTACGTCGTTGTACTTGGCAAACAGATCGCACGTACGTGTATGTGTCAACACAACAAACGACCAAAAATGGGTAATTGTTTGGAGGGGCTTGCGCATAAATAAAGTCTTGGACAAGACTAGTTGCAGCATTGCTAATGCTGCAACAGCTGCGTGTATCTTCAATGATCCTTGGGATATACATGTACATGTACAATGTAGCTGTACACATGTATGTGAGTGGTTTCATGGCGTCTGACTGCCAATCGAACAAAGATGATTTACTATTGGGGTCACCACCAACGAAGGGCTGGATAGCTCAGTTGGTAAGAGTGCTTATATACGGGGGTCACTGGTTCGAATCCCACCCCGGTAAATTTCTCTTTGTTCACTTTTCAATTACTTAATTTGATGACGCGAGATCCGTACATATGAGGTCCAACAGACAAATGAACTACTGTAAGTACTGCATTCTCCAAATATGAAAAACACTGATTATCAGCTCTATGCAGCAATGACAAATTTACATTAAAGTCGAAGACACAAAAATCTTTTCTCTACTCAATGCCAATGGCAGATTTCAGATTCGGCACAGATCTTCTTCTTCTTTTTTTTGACTTCCCCAAGGGTACACTAGCCTGTCGGATGCAATGAATTTCTAGAACTAACTCAACTTCAGTAGAGAGAGAGAGAGACAAAGATCGAAAGAAAACAGTCTAAAAAAAAAAAAAAATTCAGAAAGTGAGTCAAGAGAGCAACAAGGAGGGGACCTTCGAAATCCAACGCACCGCTTCCGTCCGTTCCAAAATTACTTAATGCCAAACAAAAACTCGCCGCAAATTTGGCGTGATTGATGCCTACAGCTGTTCAGATGTTGGAGGCTTCCGTTGTCTATTTCCCGTTCTCGGGAGGGGGGAGTAGGGAGGGGGGTCGCAGATGCGTAACGAGCTAGGGGGGACGTCGGATGTCAACTAGGAGGGGGGGGAAAGAAGAGAGTCATATCCTCCTTAGGGGGAGGGGACTTCCCATCAACTCGGATGCTTTCAATCTTAACCCCCCTCCCCTACTCCTCCTGCCCCTCTGAGTGGGGATCACTGACAATATCCTGATACCGAACGGATGTAGACTCTGTATCGGATCAACCCATCAGACTCCGACAGGTTTAAGTGTTACCCTTCTTTTTTTGGTTGTTGTTACTCTTACAATGTGGGTGTATGTGAGTGTCACATGCTTCATTTAACATGAATGATTTACGATTGAATTTGAAACAATGTCACACTCATAATTTAAGTGACGAGGTAGAAGAAGTGGCTTCTAACTGATTCAAGAGCCAAGGGTAGGGTGAATTCGGAGGGGAATGGAGTGGGAAGAACTAGGTGGAGGACTGGGCCTGCCAAGACCGAACTTCTTCAAAATAACCCCTCTATCACAAGGGTAGGGTGGACGGCATATTCAGATTTAAAGAAGCTCTTGGGGCCTTAACGATGACACTCTTGACACAGCCTTTCAAAACGATAGACTCCAAGACTATCTTTCATCCGCCCTCGGCCTTCCAAATCTCATTCCCCTCTCCCTGTATTTGCTGAGATTTACCTGCTCTTCCCACGATGGCATGACCGTCTTCTCCGCGATGGATGTCCGCTGGTCCTGCCCGTAGTGGCTGTCCGTCAGAGGCAGGGTGTGATTCCGACCAGGCTGAATGGAGAACTTGATGTAAGGGTCCGGGTTGAAGAACATGCCCTTCTTGAACCCGATTCCCTTCAGGTCTGAAGATGTCAGAAAAGAGAAGTTGGGATAAATTTTTTGTCTTGGTAAATATTGTGTTTGCTTCAATTGTTTTCATCAAAGAAATTGTATGCCTTGTTCTTCCATAGGAAGTTCAAGAACACTAGCTCTACAGTCTAAAGGACCAGATCCACGGAAGGCTTTTTAGACTAGTCAGTTCCATAACTGGTTACTTAGTACTAGAGTAGTTTAGTCAGTTTTGAGTAACACACTCACCAGTTTTGAGTATTAACACATTCACCAGTTAGGAGTAACACACACAGCAGTTTTGAGTTACTCACTCAGCAGTTTTGAGCATGTTCAGTAACAAACAGTTTTGAGTATAACACAATCAGCAATTTTGAGTAAGACACTCAGCAGTTTTGAGTAACACACTCAGCAGTTTTGAGTAACACACTCAACAGTTTTGAGTAATTAAGACACTCAGCAGTTTTGAGTATAAACACCCTCAGCAGTTGTGAGTAACACCCTCAGCAGTTTTGAGTAAAACACACTCAGCAGTGAGTAACAACTTACACAGTAGTTTTGAGTAGCTCAATCAGTTTGGAGAACTTTTTCCTCAAAACAGTGTAGCTGTGAGTAGTATGCTCAGCACTTCTGAGAGCTGTTTACCCAGCAGTTTTGAGTGGTTCACTCAAAGAGTTCTGAGTACTGGTTACTCATTACTTTTGAGAATTGTCTATTGTTTTTCTTGTCTGTCATAAAGGTGTAGGCCGTAGACTTTGTTAACAAACTCATTAATTGGCTAAATTGAAAACGTGACAAAACAAAAGAAACCAGTGTTCTCTTGTTTATAATTCTCCCAAAATGTCTTGGCACGACTTCCAAACCAAACCCTGACAATCTTGAATTGCTAATTTTAGACTCGGAGGAAGTGCTTAATGCTCGATTCTTCTACAAGGAAGGTTGTTCAAACGTGTAAACCACCATCGACACGAAGTCCGTGTCAAAGTCGTTTCAATCAGGGTCACACTGTCAATCGGCACAAAGACAACACCCGGAAGAGGGCAAGTAATAAGCACTTGACAAAAGCTGTCGGGGGCTTGAGCGAGGAAGACTGGAGGAAGACTATAGTTTGTGGAACGGGATATTTATGGATGGTTTGGGAACTGAGACGCTTTGTTGTTCATGATCAGGTGGCTTGGGGAATGATGACACTTGAGAAAAAGAGATTCAGGTGTATTTGATCAAATGATGGCATGGCCTGAGGGGCTATCATGACTTGTGCAATTCTGACCCTGGTCATTGTGCTGGTTAATAGTCTTCGGGGCAAGCTTGTTACACAGTGACCTCCGAGCTTTGTATTACAATTAGCAGGGGCTATATTCATAGAGCGGCTTGTAAAGCACAAAATTTGCTTTTAAAGCATAAAAGTTTTCCTTGATCAAACAGGATTATACCCATCACATTTTCATGTAATGTTTACTGCTTTTGACTTGTATTCGGCCATTGTTTGCTGAGCATAACATTCACAAGGAGTTTTGGCTGGCATACTGATTTTCATTTACCAAGGTTTTTGGTGCTTAAGCTCATGTTGGTCCTTAAGCTCTATGAAATTGATCCCATGTTTAAGAAGACTGTAAACTTGTAAAGTGGTAATGTGGTAAGCAGCTCTTGTCTTGTGTGGTACAATGTACATTAGGTGCAGAGGGTAAGGGTTGACATCCAGTCCCCCTATGGAGACTGTGATAATGTGTGGTAAGCAGCTCTTGTCTAGTGTGGTAGGTGCAGAGGGTTAGTGTTAATATCCAGTCCTCCTGTTGAGACTGTGGTAATGTGTGGTGAGAAGCTCTTGTCTTGTGTGGTAGGTGCAGAGGGTTAGTGTTAATATCCAGTCCCCCTGTGGAGACTGTGGTAATGTGTGGTAAGCAGCCCTTTTCTGCAGAGGGTAAGGGTAAAACCATGCACAGTAGGACATTAGGAGGGTTGGTTGAGAGCGATTTTCTTCAAGTACCGTTGAAATGCTCCACATCACTCAAAGGTTACAGGATGTTATCAGATTGTTTCGGCCGGCGTCCTAACGCATTCCACATTCTGACTTTTCAACCGAAGGAAACAGGACTTGCGCGGCTGTGACAATCACGGGTATTTTTAAAACGTTCACCGCGCACCTGGGTCTCGTTTCCCCGTGTTTGAACGGCTGCCAGTATCACGACCCCCCCAATCCCCCCACCCCCAACCCAAGCCACAAGAACCTGTTGTTCCGTCCTGCCCCGAGATGTATCATAATTTTGAAACAAAATATCCTGAGGTGAGAAAACAACCGCCCCTCCCCCCTAACGTTTTCTTTCTTTCTATCAGTTACCAAGACATTTCCGAGAAGAATACACAAATGAAAAGCCTACAGCTGTTTCATGGTGCCGAAATGTGCCAACTGCTGTTTTGTGAAGTTTTAAGTTGAAATTCAATTTTCATTATTATAAATGTATGCAGCATGACAACGTACATTTCACTTCGTACAATGTGTATGGTTTAAAAGCTGAAGGTTTGAAAGAATTTTTCTGAGAAGAATGCATTTTAAATGAAAAGCCTACTGCTGTTTCATGGTGCAGAAATGTGCCAACTGCTATTCAGTGAAGTTTTACGTTTATCAAATTTCCATTATTATAAATGTATGCAACCTGACAACGTACATTTCATTTTATACATTGTGTATGGTTATGCTGAAGGTTGCAAAGTTTTTTTCTGAGAGGAATGCATAAAATGAAAAGCCTACTGCTGTTTCATGGTGCATAAATATGCCAATTGCTGTTTTGTGAAGTTAAATTCTTTTGGGTTTGTTTTTACTTTCAATCAAACTGTATGCGGCCTGACAACCTCAATTTCATCAATTGATGTTGTGTTCTAAATACAACAGACATTATGTAAGGCCTGAAACACTAACATGGGACACCAAACATCGTGAGGAAGGAATCACTTTACAGTTTGCACTCCGAAGCCTCGCACAAATGAATGCGTTCGGCCTCAGCTGTTTAAAACGATCAGTCAAAAATGAAACGGTTCCGATGCCCCACGCATAAACACTTTCTTATTTTGGGCGCAACAATCACAATACTAGTCATTACCTCGTCAGTTGTTTTGCGGAGTGGCAACTCTGGAAGTTTCTCCTTAGCGGAGTGTCAGATCGTGTTTGAGGGACACGGAATGAGACGTAATGTTCGTTGCTTGTTTTCATTTCAGGAGCCAAGCTCAAAAGACCAAAGTGACATGCCAAATAAAAGTTTACGGTCATATCAATAAAGATACAGTAACAGTCATCTGTGAAATTTCCAGTCCTATATGGTGCCCATTTTCTGGGAGAAAACAGTGAAAAACGACCACAGTATTTTGAAAATCTTGTCAGGGCTCGACCTTAGCGGTCGCCCGGGTGCCAAATGCGACTCAAAAAAGCGGCGGGCGAGTCAAAACCCTTCTCTCGGTAGTCCGGCGGGCGACTCAAATTTTGTTAAAATAAAGTGTATAAAAACCATTTCTATGCCCTGCCGCATATTTTTTTTAAACATTGACTAAAAAAAATACGTGGCCGAAAAAACCATACGCTGCCCGGCTGCGATATACATGTTCCATACCGATCAAAAATCCTACCGCGTACGGCAGATCTCGGGAACCGACCGAGCCTACACCGTGCACACACACACAGTACGTAAGTGTATCTAACTCATGCCATGATGCATAATTATTCGGCGGCGATCATGAAATCTTCTTTCAGACATGATAATCGGACTTTGATGGTTATTTTCATAAACTGGACTTGACGTTTGTTTGTCTGTTGGTCTCTGTGTTTGATGGTTACCTACCGCTTATGCAAACATGGAAGAACGGCCCGTTGTCAGGGGAGACCTCATCGTCGTCGCTGGCATTGGGGTTCCTGACTGTTATCGTCGGTGTGACGGCCCGTAGGTCTCCTGACGTCCCGTGGTAATACTTGAAGCAGACTCTAGTGATAGCTGCAATGAGGGTATCAAAAAGAAATATGTTTAAGTCATTGAAAGGCAAACACAGAAGATTGACTGAAGCGGGATTCGAACCTGCAACCTCCGGAATGCGTCATCGGCGCTCTATCAACTGAGCTATCCAGTTTTATGTTGGCAGTGTCCGAATTGGAACCCGCAACCTCCAGAATATGGTACCGGTGCTCTACCACCTGAGCTATCCAGTTTTATGTTGGCAGTGTCCCAAATCATCAATTATCTTCAATGTTATCAAACAGATAACTGAGTAAAAATCCTTATTTCATGTCCATTGTAGTTTGTAAATAATTTGAAGAAAAATATGTACTGCTGATGTATTGTAAGTACACAGGAATTCAGCCAGGTCTATGAACTGCATATAGCGTATGTACATGAAGTATGTCATGTACAGGGTTCTAGCCAGACCAATTTTAGTGGTGGGCTCTAGAAATGAAGTTGAGCCCTAGTTTGCTACATGTACAGATATACGGTAGGCCTACGCTACGTGAACTTTTATTTAGGAATGTGATCAAAATTCACGATATTGGCAATACTTTTATTCACTCTGCGGAAATTCGTGCCGGGCGGCAGAGTTTATTTCAGACCTACGTTCCGGGCGCAAATTTCCAGTGCCGGGCTGGCCCGCCCAGCGCAGCCCACCGTGGCTAGAACCCTGGTCATGTACAGTATGTAGGATAACCATAAACGAGCAGAGGTCCACCAAACTGCATTCCGCTTCGGCGCTTCCAGTGGTATATTCCATTTACCATGTTTGTCCAAGCGATGCGGTTCATGAATTATTTGTTCATATAATTAATGGAAAATTGCTTGCCTGTAATTATGTTTGTGCTGTTCGGTGTTGTATGCCCGTAAACATGTTGAAGGTACTGTACGTGTATGTGTACACACATATGCGTGCTTGTTAATGGTACCGTAAATGTGTGACACATGTGCCCATAGAGTAAACCATGTACAGTGTATTTATACACGTATTATAAGACAACACAAATACAGTAGGAGTTGAAAAAACACGGCTTAAAAATGCAAAATGACTTGAGGGTGTGTATGTACTAGTAGAATCATCAGGTTGTGATAACAGCGATGATGCATGGATGCTTGGCAAGGACAGTGTTTCTTTACTTCACTGCCAACAATCGATCGATTGAAAGGCTGTCCTGAGTGACTCTAGGCATGATATCTTGATGGAAGTGAAGACTGAAGAGAGCCTAGCAGGATCTTCCTGACAAGGCTACGGGAGAAAGATCCAGCTAGGATCAAAACGTCAGGCCCTCCAAACTCAGAGCAGCCTTTTTTGAGAAAGATCCTGCTTGGATTGAAACGTCACGGCCTCTCAACTCTGAGCAGCCATTGAGAAAGAACCTGCTAGGATCGAAATGTCAGGCCCTCTTAACAAAGATCCAGCTAGGATCGAAACGTCAGGTCATCCTAACTCTGAGCAGCCTTTAAGAAAGGTCCTGCTAGGATTGAAACGTCAGGCCCTCCTAACTCTGAGCAGCCTTTGAGAAAGATCCTGCTAGCATCAAAACGTCAGGCCCTCTTAACTCTGAGCAGCCTTTGAGAAAGATCCTGCTAGGATTGAAACATCAGGCCCTCCTAACTCTGAGCAGCCTTTGTGAAAGATCCTGCTTGGATTGAAACATCAGGTCATCCTACATGTACATGTAACTCTGAGCAGCCTTTGAGAAAGATTCTGCAAGGATCAAACCGTCAGGCACTCAGAAACGTAGAGTCAGAGCTTGTTGGAATGAAATTGATGTGAAGGCACACACCCCAAAATATGACATGACAGGTTCTCAACAAACTACGTGGGTGAGCTGGGGATAGTTTATAACAAACGTCTAACTTGTTTACAATGGTTCCCAGGCAACCGACTGGATACAGGGAAAACAATTGTGACAAACAATATCCCACTCATCAACAGAGAGCTGAGTTGATTAGTCACTTATG
Organism: Astropecten irregularis; assembly: GCA_963971285.1. Lineage (NCBI taxonomy): Eukaryota > Metazoa > Echinodermata > Asteroidea > Paxillosida > Astropectinidae > Astropecten > Astropecten irregularis. The sequence continues at coordinate 9,872,859 of OZ020255.1, forward strand.
GGCGGCTGATGGAATCTGGATTAACTAATGTGGTGATTACAGCACTTGCCTGGTAAACATTTTTTTCCCTTTAAGGTAGTATCATACTTTGGTAAGAAACCAAAACAGAAATGTTCACAGATTTACCTCTAATTTACAGGGTATAAAGATGGTGATGGTAGAACATACCGTTAACATCTTTCGGCCTGAAATGCTGTATTTAACCAGAAGACAGTAAAACCAATAACAAAAAAAACAATTTTGATCTTCGGAAGATAACAAATCGGTGAAAAGATTTTAAAAATACCCTGTGCCATTTTTTTTTTTACTGTTTTCTCAAACAGTGGCCACCGTATGGGACTTGGAATTTCACAGATGACTGTTACTGTATCTGTCTTGATATTTTTTGCCCATGAACATGATGAATCTGTATATAATTTCTTTGACAAAAGCCAAAGAATGAACTACCTTTAGTTCATAATCACAGTGTACATGTACATGTAAATGTACACCTCTGTACCGACTTACAAATAAGATTATATCTGTATTACAAGGCACCAAATCGCCGAAGGATAAAAGACGCTCACAAGAAGATTCAAAAGATAAGAAGGAGAAGACTAAGATCTTGAAAAGAGGTGTGTCGTCTGAGCATTTTCATGTATGAAGGATGAAACAATGTCCAAATTTGTGATGAAATGGGGAAGATTGTTCCATAATGGGAATCTCTAAAGTTAAAAAATAAATCAACCCTGTGACAAGTGAAAACTGAAATCTTCCATATTGCAAATTTTCAAACTTTTCATCAATTTTTCTCACACGAACAATGTGATGTACACAGGTACATGTACATGTTGTACGTGCATAATATATGTAAATACACATGTGGTCTACATACACCTGTACATATGTACTGTAATATACATGTATACTTCTGAAATTAACAACTTCAAGGCAATTGACATCAAATGATCAAAGTCGTGGTAAAATTGAATTACGGTGATTACATTTCGAGCTCACGAATTGCTCCTATTGGACGATTTAATGGCAATAACCAATCAATACTGAACACTGGCCTTTAATAACATCAGGCAGGAGAAATTTTGTCAAATGGGCGATTGGAATCCAGCTAGTCATGCTAGTGGGTAATGGTTGGGCGTGTGGGGAGAAAATTAGGACTGACTGCTATGTGGGAGGGGGGACGGGGGAAAATATCAGGCTGGCCTCAAGGCCAAAGAACCAAGGAAACAGGAGTTCATGTCCTCCGAAATCCTTCCAATCGATTTAAGCCTGTTTATTTTTCCGTTTTTTATTTTATTTCTTCCCTTTTGCAATACAGTGTATATCCTTCGAAACTCATATCGTCAAGTTCAAGGCAAACTAATTATCGTTAAAGCCTGTCTCTTCCTGATTGTTTGAGACGTTCTCGTTAAGAGGCTCTTGATGGGTTCCTCCCTTGGGAGAAGGGGGGCAGGCGGGGGTGAAAGTGGGGGACTGGAAAATTGGAGATTATGAAGCGATGGGCCAGAGAGACCGAATAGGGTACTTGTTGATTTCGACTTGTGTGTATGGTTGGCGTATCGCATTCTCATTTCCTGTTGTGCTTCGGAGTCGTCACGTTCAGAAGACGAGGCTCGTCTGCTCCTCGACTCGAAGATTTGGGAAATCAACCCTAATCCTCTCGACCTTTTCTCAGGTTCAATTGAGTCGTTCGGTCAATTATTTTTCTCCCCCTCTTGTTGTTATTGGAAGTGGCGATTCTTGATACTTTTCCAGAATTTAATAACTGAGTGATTGGACTCGTTTATTGATTTGACGGATCGAGTCGTAACGAGTGAGTGCGATCGTCCATCTTGATGTGTAAAATAGTCAAGAGAGCACTGGAAAGATGCTCAATCTTGACATGTTCTGTAAACAAGTCTCCTAAAGACTGAGGATGGCCGGCCTACATGGGATTTCTTGTACAAAATTTTTTAGCACAAACTGTCCGGCAATGTACTTCTTGTATACCTTCACTAGCACACATCTACGAAAGGGTCCATCGAGGTTAAGCTTGGCTGGATGTTCTTCACAATATGTGCATAGATGTTCTATTGTTAGCAAGATATAGGCTTATTATCATTCGGCACAGTGAGTAAGCCTTTCGCAAGTTAAAAGCTAACAATATCTGGTACACTGAATTCTTTCACTGTACATGAACAACAAAACCTGAATTCTCTAGACAATTACATGTAGACACTGTTGCTATATCACTAGATTAGGGGCAAGCTTTTGCTTCTAAAGTTATATTTAACAGACATCTTGAAGCCAATGCACTGTTCATAATGGATAAGAAAGAAACCAGTCCATTCCAGAGATGGGTATCACTTTGATGCAAAAGCTTGCCCCGAATCCCAATGCCCCAATATAGCAACAGAGTCTTAAGTCTGGGAAATTCAAACTGGGGTGTTATGTGTGCAATGAAAGAAGTCTGTGTACCAGATACTATTCAGATTTACATATGTACAAGTAACTCGCAAATGGCTTATTGGCCCACTGTCTTTGGTACTGTACATCATTCCTTTCCAAAGTTCCCACCTACAATGCATTGGGTTTTTTTTCCCAGGAAAGAGCTTCTCAATAAGGAGCTCTGCTCTGGCCCTTTCGCCTTTCAAGAAATTCCTTGCCCCAAGCATTATTCAAATTCGACTTGAAAATTGTTCGCAGCTGTGAGGGCATCCCATTGAAAGGAATCTTAAGGTCAGCTTTGGTCATTTCATTCATTCACTACATAAGAATGAAGGTTCTTAGCGGTTCATTGACGATGCTGTATAATTAAAGGTCATATCGTACCTTGGTTTTTGTCAAAGAAATGCAGATTCATGGGCAAAGATATCAAGGAAGATACAATTAACAGTCCTCTGCAGTGTTCTCCAACTTTGAAAATTAAAGAGTGGTGCTGAGCGCGTAGCGCGAAGCACTAATGGCGTGGGGTCTGGGAAAATTTGGATTCTAGATGCTCTGTGATGCATTCTAAGGCAGTTTCTGTCCACTTTACCCAAATTTTTTTATGTGCAAAAGTTGTCAAGATTTTTATAAGACTTCCATTTATTAAGCACAAAATTATTAAACAGAACATCAAATAAAAGATCAGTAACGACTCTTTGTTCCAAAATTTCATTTTCCAGTTATTGATCTAGGTAGCTAAAATAATGTGTTAGAGCAAGCGTTTTGTTTTAGGGTTTATTAATTAATAAGGTTTACCCTATTAACAATTTTAACAAACATGTCTAATTTTATTCACGTCCAAAATTAGACAAGAGACTTGGTCCCACATTCGAATAATAATTTTGAAAATCAGTTTAAAACCGAAGAAAATATGTCTAATGGTCGAGCAAAAATAAGTACCGGTAAACCTCAAAATTAAAAAAACATTGGAATAAAACTTAAAAGTGGCCTCAGCTTAAAAAAGATTACTTGGGTAGACCAGTTTTTAATTTTCGATACCATGGGCCTATTAACTAGTAATAGGTAGACATTATATTCTAAATTTCACAGAGAAATCAAGGGAAAATTACATTCATTCCAAACGAAACGTGATGACAGATGACAAGTTATAAGTAAATCAATAGAAAATCATTCAATAACAGATGAACATTAAAAGTTTCCGTGTACCAAGGTACGTAACGTTGGTAGCGTGACCGAGCGGACTGTTGACCGGTCGCACGAAGCATTAGTCCCACGGTCATCACACGGCACATCGCGGTAAGATTCCTTCCTCCATGGTTAAAATCCCGTTGTGGCAAGATTAGTGTCAACAGTTGCAATCGCAAACTCAACTTTTTGTAGGCATTTGTTCCTCATAATTTCCAAAAATTACTTCTTATTTCATGTGAATGTACGATAAATCATCGAAAATGTAGTTTGAATAAAGCAAGCTCATTCAAATTGCCGAATTTTCGGAAGAATTTCGTCGAAGTTTCGCGTAAACGTAACCAGATTTGTGACCACGACGTGCGCAGACCGTATGCAGCAAAAGTAGATCTCTTGCAGTGCAGAACGTATGCAGCAAAAGTAGGTCTCTTGCAGTGCACGTGTTTACATGCAAGGCCGGTCGATTCGCTGTCTCCCCTTAGTACATCCATTTAATGTATGTCAATTCGAGTTGCCTCGCGTCGCAAATTTGACAGTTCGTGCGAAATCATTGGAAAGTTTCGAAGGTTAGAATCGAAAATAAAGTGATTCTCATTGTTTCCAGATTATTTCTAGAGTAATTATTTACTGTACAGTAAAAAATGTAAACGTGGTGGCATGATTTTAAAGCGTGGCGGCGATTTTTAAGCGTGGCGGAAAATGGCGGCTGCCGCAGAAAGCGTGGCGGTGCGCCACGTCCGTTCTACACGTTGGAGAACACTGCTCTGTGAAATTCCTTTACGCTGGAATTGCCCGTCTAAGGATGGAGGGAAAATGAGGACAAACTCACGCTTTCTGAAGCACGTCTCTTGGTCCATGTGCCAGACGATTTGTCCCTTGTGCGTGGCGCTCAATCCTCTGTTCTTGAAGCTCTGAAAGTGCGCCGGCGAGTTCTCCCCTGTTGAGAAAAAAAGAAGAAAGAACGGACGATCAGAAAAAAAAATTCAATCACACCAGAGGTCCGAAGCCCAGGGCTGCAGCAACCTGGGATAATATCCAGGCCTGGGCTTTTTCACTCCGATGTCTTAGACGCTGCGTAGATCCACACTTGTTTCACGGACGGAGGCTTGGCGTCGACGTTTCACGTTGTGCTTACATGTATTTCACACAAGAACTTTTGCCCCCAGGGTCATCTCAGGGATGGGTTCTGCCCCCGGGGTTGGTACATCTCACCTATGGTCTGAATCAGGGATGAATTTACCCCAGGGGTAATGTCATATAGTGTGAAACGTCACATTATTCACACACTGACATCGCCTTAGGACCACCCGATAGATTTTGTGCAGTGTAATAGGCCTCAAAGCATTACCGTATGACAGCTTAATGCAATTTTGGTTTTTGTCTTTTGGAATAAAACTTGTTACATGTTTCTGTGGCTGCACAGTGCACATGTCATATAATGAACACATCCATCACTGTATAGCCTACTTCCTAAGAAGATGAGATTGATCTCAGAATGTAAATGTAACCCAATGACCAGGGATAATAGTAATACATGTGTACCTGCATAGGGACATCTCACATTGATTGTGATATGCCCAAGTATACATTGTAAATTTGTAATGCGCAGTAGAGTATAATTGATACACATGTAGTAGCTGGCTAGCTGTGCAATAAAAAATGTCCAGGGAATATAATTACAAAAATACATGTACTGTACAGTGGTGTGGAGATTTCAAATGTTGGCTTTTTGCAACGCATTTGTAATCAGAGAAGTCAGCGCACCAGACTGATATCAAAGGCAACTTAAGTACACAAACAAGGTTATCAAATGTTGTGTACAATGTACATAAATGCGTTAGGGATACAATGTACATACATGTACATCAAGTACATGTACATAATATATACATGTACATGTACAGTACATGTACATGTACATATATGTACACATGCATTATGGAAACACGTGCATCACTCTGTGCACACGTAACATGTAGGACAGGAAGTAAACTTTATTGCAGTGCGACATGCAACACAGTACACGTGTTAACAACTCCACATGCTTGTTGCTTCAACATGTAGAATACACATACTTCAACATAGAGCTTCCAACATGTAGCTCTATGGCTGTAACTACATACAATAGTGACTACACCATACCTTCAAGTTCATCTCTACGCTTAAACCGTCTCTTCTGGGCCACTTTACGGACAGAACAGCGATCCATGCCGCCTCCTATTGTCTAAGCGAGAGTCCCTGTAACATCCGTCGTCTGTCCACACTCTCTCAATCAATATCAAACTATCTAGTTTTTATTCTTCTTTTTCTTCCCTCCTACTCTACGCCGTCCCTCCAATGGGTATGGAGGATATCCCTACTTAGAAATGCATTTCAGCGTTTTTTTTTCTTTTCTTTTTTTTACGAGGGGTGAATGTGGCGGAGAGAGTGGTCTACTTAATGCGACTTCCTGTGAAATCTTGCAGGAGTCATCTTTTTCTCAATTTAAGGGAAACTTGAAATTTTCTGCCGTATTGGAGCCGGGCAACAAAGCCACTATTGTTTTCTTCAGTCTGGTGGCAACTCTTTTATTAAAAGAAATTTCTTAACTTTTTCGTTTTTGATTACAAGTAGTTAACCGCTGCAAACTGCGCATCAGACAAAATAATGACCTGAAACTTAACAAATGCTTGGAGTAAGGAGGGCCCTGATGCGTTTGGATCATAGCAGGATCTTTCTCAAAGGCTAAAGGGTTTAATTTTACATGTAGCCTGTGAAAAAGATCCTGCTAGAATCAAAATGCTTCAGGCCCTCCCAACTCTGAGCAGCCTTTGAGAAAGATCCTGCTAGGATCGAAAACGCATCAGGCCCTCCTAACTCTGAGCAGCCTTTGAGAAAGATCCTGCAAGGATCGAAACCCGTCAGGCCCTCCTAACTCCAAGCATTCTTTTCTCATTGTCTTTTTTCATACCCCTGTCATTTTTTTGGGTGTCCCCAAATCAGGGAAGGCATGTTTAACATGCGTCGAGCAAAACAGCAATCACGGAATCACAGCAATGGGTATTGATTTGAACATGCTCTATGAACAGTGCGTCAGGCATGAGTAAAATGCAATGCACATGTAATGTGCATACGTTGCGTCTGTAGTGAGTGTGACTGTGGATCCTGGGGGCCCCCACGATAAGATCGGTAATTCCATTTGGCGCCGCCCACCTTCTTCTGTTGAATTTGCAATTCTGTGGAAGTTAACTGATGATGTGCATGTACAGTAGTGTACTGTACTAGAGCTAAAGGCACTATGCATGTGTACAGTGTATCTTCATGAAGCCAGTTGAAATGAAATATTTACTGGTTCACATATAATGTATGTGCTTGTCTGGTACATTTGGCAGGACATGTACAGTCAACTTACATGTATGCATGATATGTTAAGGTGCACACATGTATGTACAGTATGTACATGTATGTATGCACATATACAACTGTACATGTACATGTATGTTCATATTTTGTGTACATGTATGTAGGCCTTTAATGGACCATGGCTGGATTTCACAAAGCACCAAAATTTAATCATCAGATGAGTTGTTCAGTACAGTGATTTGTATAATTGTGACATCACATGTTGTTTAACAATTAAGATGAATTCACACTTAATCTTTGAAAAATCGACCACAGGTCTATGTACATGTACATGTACATCCCTCAATACGATTCCATCGAAAGTTAAATTTTTTTGGAAGTGGAAGGGCTTGGAGACATAAAAAACAAACAAATAAACACACCTTATTTACTAATTCATTCAAGCTTATCAATGTTTGTTTGAGAAACATGTACTGTGTGTATACACATGTAGTGCACGTACTGCTAGCTGCGTTAATGGTTAAAAAGTCAACTGAATTTGTATACTTTGTGTCATACACTGTACATGTACGTGTGTACACTTAAATTGCAAACTGTTCATCAGTGCAGTCACACTTGTTGTACCTGTACTACACCATGGCATTAATGATTTATGCTATTGCAAACAGGAGGTCTAGCATTCGAATCCACCCCAATCAGCCTAGAGCTATACAGTGGGCCTACAGGATGCATAGGCTATAAATCCTGCAGGTTTTTCTGGACAGCACGGTGTGTTTAAAACAAACTCAGGAAGTCGGGAAGGGAAGAGTCAAGCTGATTGAATTAGCGAGAGTCCTACACACTACGTGCACAATTGCACAGGTACTGTACACTGTACAATGTACTAGTAGTAGTACTGGTCTGTGTACAGTACATGGACTGACATACAATGTACACTGAATGCCCAATACAGTATGTACATGTACTGTACATTGTATACTACTGTATGTATACATGTAAATGTGAAAGCACAGAGGTGTATAGCACACATGTACATGTGTAGGTCTATGGGCGTTTACAAAACGGAGGCCCTGCAGGCTTCGTCTCAGGCTCTGGCTCCATTTCATGAATCCATTCTACAATAACGAACAGGTACCAAAAAAGAGGCTTTTGGCTGCGGTTCAGAAACTTCTCTGGTTTGAAAAAGAAAACAGAGCTTCAGCTTCAATGAAAAACCAGAACCTATATTTTCAGCATATGGATGCCAGAGCTGGAGCCTGAGCCTGAGCCCGAGCCTCCGTTTCATAAACGCCATGTGACTGGTGAACTGACTTCATTGGTCTTTCATGTACATGTGAGTATTTGAGTTCTCCAGACTTAAGACCCCTGTTGCTTCATTCAAGTTCATGTTTATCACATACAGTACATGTAATGTACAAAGTGCAATGCAAACAGATGAACGCTCATAACAGTGCAGAGCTCTTTTTAGGAATCTAATGTCACTAAATGAGAAGTCGCTCTCCATTTCAAATGCACTAGAGAGACGAAAATGAGAAAATGACGTCAACTTCAATAATGGACCATCCTCATCAATAAGTAAAAGTGCCACTAAAAAGCTGCGCACTGCAATACGTACACATACAGTACATGTACAATATACAGTGTAGGCAGACATGTACACACATACCACCTGAATTTGTATCCTTGTGGAGACATGGGTTGTTCTCGTGCACTAACACTTTCCAGGGTTGAAATTTCTTGCAAATGTCTCTAAAAATACTTCTGTTTCTGACAAATAAGTACCCTGTAAGGCCTGTATACCATGGAAATTCCTCCTATTTGAGTTAATTCCAAATATCAGTTTTGTGAAAACCTTGTGGAGACCTATACACCTTGAGAATTTCCCTGTGGAGGCATATATTCAACCTATTGTGCTCGGTCTCCACAAGGCACCAGATATGCATTTATTATGTTTTATCATGTACAGTACATGTACCGGTATGTAAAATGAAACTGAATAAGTAGCTATGGGGACCTCAAATGTAAACTGACATGCTGTACTATGTGTACATAATAAATGCAGCCTGCATTATATGCAGGGAAGATCAGGTCCATCGTCATACCCTGACAGTCTCAGGTGGCTAAGGATTTGTCCCTGATGCTAGTACTTAGGCACAGGGATTTACATCAATGTGTGTCTGATAGGAGAAACCTTATCTCTTATGATAGAGGCAGACCATACACTCTCAATAGCCTGCCAATGCCTAGCTATCATCACATCAAGATGGCTGTCTACTCCCTTTCATCCTAGAGATAGCACTGCTGCATAATCACAATCTACATGTACATTACTATACAGTACTTTCTGTTAAATTATTCTGTAGAATCTACACACAATTTGTCTGCATAATCTATTGTAAAGTCCTTGACAGTGTATAAAACTGTATACATTTATACAGTACACTGTATAAATAGTTTAATACATTGTATAGATTTTGTATATAAATTGAAAATAAAAATGTAACAATTTGATACATTTCTAACTATCCTTGTACAATGTAAAGTACAATGAGATATGTACATGTGCAATTGTACATAGCACTGTACAATCTGGGGCCAATTTCATAGAGTTGCTTAGCACAAAAAATTGCTTAGCACAAAAATAGCTTGCCCAATAAAACAAACCACCATTGGAAATTCAATTTGATATTCATGGTCAGGAACAACAGCCAAAGAACAATATTGCAAGTGAAACAACACATGGAAATGTTGTTGTTAATCCTGTTTTTACCGAGACAGAAATGTCATGCTTAGCAAATTTTTGTGCTAAGCAGCTCTATGAAATTGGCCCCATTTTGTTTTATATAGACAGCATGAAAAGTCTTCCTTGATCAAACAGGATTACAAACCAAATTCTCACGTGATGTTTACTGCTTTTGACTTTTATTTGGCCATTATTTGCTGAGCATAACATTCGCAAGGAGTTTTGGCGTATTGATTTTATTTACCAAGGTTTTTGGTGCTAAGCAAAATTTGGTGATTAAGCAGCTCTATGACATTGTCCCCTGACCAAAATGACAGTAATGTTTCTATGTATAGAAGCTACATGCATATAATGTGTATACATACAACAGGGAGTCAGGTTGGCGTAGCGGTTCTTTCCTCGCATTTCACCTCTGTGGACCGGGTTCAAGTCCGGCTCAGTTCACAAGTGGATTGGGTTTTCAGTCCCTACACATGTACGTGATTCTACATGGGTTTTACCCAGAATATTACTCTGGGGTTTTCATCCCACCTCTAAAACTGTATCTTCTTCTCATCATCTTTCCATAAAAAAAGGTTTCATCAGGCTTTCGAGCTACAGTGCACTTTTGAGGAATCGATCCTTGGTGTCATTACCAGAAAATAATAATAATAACAACATTTATAATGGCCTATACAATAGCCATTCAAATTCTAAAAACAGAAAGTAACGTAGTGAACACCATGCCATCACCCACATGTATGACCGCTCTGCTGCTTGTAGGGTGGGATTGTTTACGCAAAGACACGAATCTATTAGCGGATTGGGTTGTCTTCTGAAGGTCTTTCATAAGCTGGGTACAAATTAAAACTTCCCTTTTTGTTCTTACAACCGCGTGTGTGATATGTATAGACTCTGCTGCCAATAGCAGCTGCAGCTGTTGCAATTTTCAAAGCCTGTTTGATGGTCTTGCACAAGTGTGTAAGTTTGTAGTGTACTATACAGAATATGGAGGACATGAAAAAAGGCAAGGCAAGGGGGAGGGGCGGGGCAAGGGGGATGGGCAAAGGGGCGGGGCAAGGGGAGGGGCAAAGGGGCGCGGCAAGGGAATAGTGCAAGAGTCGCATCATGTACTGCAACATGAGTTCTGTAGTCAAGCAGTGCTATGGGTTGATTCACACTGAACTCTTGTACACAATGTACTCGTGTGCATACTTTACATGTACACTGTACATGTACACTGTACCCTACAAAAAATATGCAAGCTCAGATATTTTGAAAAGTGAACAAAGAAAAATTGACTGGAGCGGGATTTGAACCGCCGACCTAATGAATACCGTAAAGGCGCTCTACCAACTGAGCTATCCAGCCCTACGTTGGTGGTGTCCCCAATAGTCAATTATCTTTGTTCGTTTGGCAGTCAGAAGCCATGTAACAGAAATATCAACAGATATTTTATTAGCATTCACAGCTTCAGCCTTTGTACTCAGGAAAAACTGCACATGTATGTTTCCCCATTTTGAGTTTCAATATTTTTTATTCACAATGTGTACATGTAGGCCTACATGTATTACTAACTGACACGCCCACTATGTCAGTGTGCGCACATACAGTGCATACAGTAGGCCCATGGCTCAAGTAGAAACTTGTGCACAATGTACTGCCAAATAATAACACAATATGTAGGTCAACATACAGTACCAGTATATAAATTAGGTTTATATAGGTTTATATTCATCATACATGTTTATGATTCCATGTACCTGTACATGGGTTTTTTCAATTTGTAAAAAAAAAAAAAAAAACAGACCTTAATTCGTGTGACGCTATAAAAACATCAATAGCGCTCCGTACTAATGACGTCACAAAATCCCTGGATGTCAGACAAACACTGTTTCACTCACGTAGTGTACATGCACGCGCACACACGTTTGCATGGTTGCAATGTTTGTCTGAGATCCGGTGATATTTTTAGCACATTAATATTTAATATTGTTTAAGCTACAAAAAAAAGCTGTTCGAATCATCTCTAAAGTGCCTTACAGAGAACACACCAGTCCTTTGTTTTCTAACCTCAATTTGCTTACTCTCACAGATATCAACAGCTTCCAGCAAGACATGTTCATGTTCAGATTCATCAACAATTTACTCCCAGCCTCGTTGCATACTATTTTCCAGTTAAACAGATCTATCCACAGCCACAATACCCGGTCCTCCTCAAAACTTCACATTTCTCTTGTCACATGCAACCACGCTCTCTCAACACTTTGTTACTTTCTCTGGCCCTGTAAACTGGAACAACTTGCCTTTGTCGCTTTCTGGATGTGTTTCACTTGCTCAATTTAAACACAAACTCAAATCTTTTTTAATGCATAAGTCTCCTTAGTTAACCCTTTAGCACACTAGAAAATTACTGCATTGTATTATACTTATTTATTTCTTATAATGTCTATTCATTTGACTAATCTTATCGCTTTTTGTCTAGCCTAGTATTAGTAAATGTATCCATTGATTGTTTATTGTGGTCTGTTATGTAATCCAATGTTTGTTGTTGTTGTTGTTTTTTTTGCTTTGTTTAGTTTTGTTTATGTACTGTATACAGGCTGTTCCTTCTACAAGCCTTGCTTTTTTGGAACTTGCCTCCACTTATATCTAAACCTCTGTATATTATATTGATATTGTTGTTTTGTGGAAATAAATGTTACTTGAAAAAAAAAAAAAGTGCGGAGCGCTATTCTAACCTCACAAGTTCACAACGCACATATACACCAGTAATGGGAACGACCATCTCCACACCCACATTTATGATAAGGAATGTTTGTGTACACACATATGAAATGAACATGAACAGAATAAAAAGAAAGAAACGTGGTAAAATAATGGTATATAAAAATAATTACAAATTTATGAAAAAAATTCTGAAAATTCCAACAAATGATCAACCAATCTTACCATGCACGAAACGCTAGCAGATTCCTTGCCTAATAAACGCGCTGTTGTTCAACGTTCCTTTGTCTAGATATATTTCTATGTACCAGACATACACGTACAGAGTGTATGGATGTGAGTGATAAGTAATCTTTGCTGTGCTGTGTCTCTATACAGTCTGCTTATGAAGTACCAGAACCACAATCTGAACTTGGAATTTCATTCACACATAGGCCTAGTACAAAGGTCGGCCCCTACCAAACAAGGCTGTATACTTGCACTGTTTGGTGCCTAGTGATTGGATACAGTGTGTACGTGTACACAAACACGTACGAACTGTACAGTATGAGAATGAGTAACACATGCAGTGTAGTACATGTGCATTATATAGTACATAACCAGTGTTCACGTAAGTAAAGAACAACGGTAGGTCTACACCATCTACATGTTTAAAAGTAAGTTTGTAAACACAAGTTTTGGTCAAAATCTTTAGGAAAATGTATTTGGTCTAATTCTTCCAAGAAAACATCAACTCTTTGTGAACATTAAAAAATCCCTTTAATTAAGCTTAATGTAACGTGCTTAAAATAAAGTGAAGAGTTCTACCAATTGGCTTGAATACTGCCCTCAGTTGACCAAATAGTGGACAGGGCTCTACAGTAACTTGGGGCCTTTCTCAAAGCTCGGCTCCAGCTCAGGCCCCGGCTTCGTCTCTGTCATTCATATGCTGAAAATGTAGGTTGTGGTTTTTCATTGAAACTGAAGCTTTGTTTTCTTCTTCAAACCGGTGAATCTACTTCCGAACCGCAGCCAAAAGTCTCTATTTTGATACCCGTTATTTAAGAATGGATGCAAGAAATGGAGCCCGAGCAGGAGCCTGAGCCGGAGCCGAGCTTTGAGAAAGGCCCCTTGATCTGCAATATCACACAATGTTTCATGTTTCATGTACCATGTACATATAAAACTCGCTATAAGTGAATGTATATGTGTGACATACCTACATGAACTGTTTCCAGAATTTCCGCTCCGCAATCAAATTGCAACATTTCTCTTCCATCAGCAATTTAACACGTTAACAAACTTACAAAGATCACATGCATGCCTCCATTAGTCACCATAAATAGTGCCTTCACATTATGATGAAAAATGTCGGCCAAAATCCGCAGTCCAGGAACATTCCAGAAACCATGAACTTAAATACAAACTTGAAACAACAAACAAACTAACAAACAAATAAATGTTGGTGATAATTTACAAAGTCACTCGAGCTAGCCTCACTGCACGAAATATACGTGGGAAGAACAAAGTCTAAAGAACCCAACGCTGAAGTGGTTTTCCAGCTCGACGGTAACTGATTATATCTTGAAATCAAGGTGACCCACGACAGGAAAGACAAACACGACTTAAACAAACCCATAAAACACGACCGACAAAATCCTGACAAAGTTTGTTGCAGGTCGATGATTCAGTGTTTGCACTTCCTGTGGTATTCCGTGAATATCTACAGGATTTGAAATATTGAGAGACATTGCATTACCACTTTTAAAAAAGTTTGAGGTTTGTGAAAAAAGAACGATATGATCCATTCAGAAGTTCTGGAAAAAAAATAGGCTTTTGTGGAACCACACATTTGCCACAAGGCTACAACCAATTGATTTCTTTACAGGTGTACTGAACAATCAATTAATTAACCAACCAATCATTGAGTCAAATCAAATCAAACTGAATCCAATTGACGTCCACTTTGAGTGATCCCTATGTACTGTTTCTCAGGATGCAGCATTGTTAATTTCTCGCTTGCTCGGCTAGCATAGAAATTCTGCGCTAAGGGAGAATGAGAATCATATGAGAATCATAAGTGCTGAATTCTACAGTATGCTTGGAGTTATAGGAGGGCCTGATGCATTTTGATCCTAGCAGGATCTTTACCGAAACGTGTCAGGCCATCCTAACTCCAAGCATTTTTTAAATTTCAGGTCATTATTTTGGCTGATGAGCAGTTTGCAGCAGTTTATAACTTAGTTTTAAATTCGACCTAGAAATTGAAACATGTTCTTCCCTAGAAATTGAAATATGTTCTTCCCTAGAAATTGAAACATGTTCTTCCCTAGAAATTGAAACATGTTCTTCCCTAGAAATTGAAACATGTTCTTCCCTAGATGCATTAGTACTACCTACCCTCAAGGTATAGTCCAATCCAATCACCAGCGCTCACGTTATCCTTGATGTCCCAGTACACAATGAGCTGTGAGTCCGGCTCCAGAGTCACATCGTGCTTATTGACCATCAGACTGGACATTGACCACCGGTGGAGGTCAGGATGGGCCAGGTTGGAGTCGCTGTTTGACCGGTCGTGGACGGACAGTCGTCGGATCCTGCGCAGCGAGGGGATCTGCTGCAACGTGGCAAACAGGCCCAGTCGGTCCTGGACGCCTGACGTGGTGGTAGTCGCCGGCATGGGCATGGGCACTGGCCCGGGATTCGCGAGGCCGGGATTTGCTGCCATTTTGAGCACCTCGCGATCAGTCATAATAGACGCTGGTCACAAGAGGCACTCCTCCTCCTCCCTGTGTGGTCCGAGGTCCGTGGGCGAGCGGGGAAAATCCTACCGATGAAACTTCTCCGCTGTACCGCACCAGCGTAGACAGTAACACGTCAACTTGACCACGGAAGGCTGAGAGAAAACTTAATACTTCATGCTGACTGTGATACCTGCATATATAAAACAAGATAACAAATGTTACTGGTACACAGTAAAACAAGAACACGGCAACAATGCGGGATACAATCTGCAACTGTAATAATAACAATCGCCAGTCCATCAAAATAAACTGAGACTACTAATCAAATATCAGGAACATGAGCGGCAATACTGGAACACCTAAATGAAAAAGGTTGTTACTTTTGAAGCATTTGGCCCACTTGTTTACATTGAGGTATTCAAGTATTTTAAGGGCTGAACTTCAACGGCCAAGCTATAGATGAGCATGATAATCGAGCAGTGCCACATGTAAATGTAGGTCATGTATCACAAACCATACTGTAAATACATGTAGTACACGTACACATACCATTGCCAAGCACAAAAAGTAAGTACCTATTAAATTTAAGTATGTGTCAGGTTGCAAGGTCTAGTTTCCCTGTAACTGTTAAATTTAAATGTTAAGCAATAAACTTTGATCACAGTCATAATCTACATGTAGTCATATTCATTGCTCAGTAAATTTTAAGTGAGTCAATCTGGGGCCAAAAAAGTCGCTAAGCACAAAAATGTCTTGCCCAATAAAATAAATCACCATTAAAGATTCCATTGGGTATTTTTGATCAGCGAACAACAGCCAAAGAACAATCACAAATCATGAAATGATATGATACAACACATGGAAATTAGGTTGCTAATCCTGTTATTATTACTAGACAGAAATTTCATGGTTAGCCAATTTTTATGCTAAGCAGCGCCGTAGATTTGAACCCTGGGTGATATGAGCCGTTTACCGTTTATCACTGGTATCCACTGAACTGATTCTAAACATGTACTGTAGTCATTACCACACATTTGCAACAGGTTCCCTGCAATACACTGCCATGTAACTGGTTCCATCAGGGCTGCATTACTCTACATGTAAACCAGCCGGTAACCATGCCCGGTAGATGAAAGTCAATTCTTGCCAAATTAACTAGCCCAGCCATGGCTGACTGCACAGAAGCGTGGCGGGGTACCAGTATAAAAAATAGGCCAACATGGTTTTCTAGTTCTTGTCTAAAGCTATTATTATTATTCACAGTCATACTGTACAGTATTATGCACGTTTGTAATCAAACTAGTGTGTAATTCTTACGGTTCAGTGCTGTTTGAGTTCAGCATTTTTTCTAATAGAATGTCAAAAATTGTCAATGGAAAGTGACGTGTTGAAATTGAAACCAAACTTGTAAAAGTACTGTGTATTGTACGTACATGTGGACCCCACTGGTTGAGGAAATACAGCATATGTGCCGTGCAAACGTATACATGTACAACTGATAGCCGCATTGTGCAATTTAATCCTCTTAAAAGGCCCCTTGAAATGGCCCCTGTGGGCTCAATTTCATCAACATTGTCAGCCATTTTCCCGGATGATTTGTTGCTAATACCATCTGACCATGGATGCCTTGGATGGAGTATCATGTATTCTGACATCACATTCTTTTGGGTGATCAAATTGTAACCATATATGAATTGACGCGACCTTACAGTAGACGACCCTTTCATAGAGGTGAAACATAGAAAATTATGACACTTGAGGAAGTTGAGGTCAGTCAATGTCATGGTGGAATAGTGACCCAGCTGCCAGCTGGAAGCAGGTCTGCATGGGCCTTGAAATTAGGACTGACAGATGTCCTGTGTGCTGTACATGACCCATGGAGCCACCTCTAAATATACAAGTATGCAATAAACAGCACATAGACCCAGCGAGGGAATTATCACGCCCTCAACTTGCTAACATTCCGACCGAACACACGTCCACTAGATCCATTTCAATGAACTGCAAATTCTTGACACACTCCTCTTCCGAAATCAAATCTGTACCGTGGAATCCCCTCTTTCTATAACCCCCAAGCCTAAGAATGCTCATCCCTCATGCCATGACAGCACATCAACTGTCTCCTCGTAGGCATACTCATAGAAGCTGATCCGATAATATATAATCAGACGACGTAAACCCCCTCCGCCGTAAAAAAAAAAAACCCGCGGAGCTAGTTGTATGTCTAACACTCCCCACTGAAAGGTAACACTCCAAGTTAACACCATGGCCCAGTTTGAGATTCCTTTACAGAGCTGGGAAGATTTAGAGGCTTGAGTATTACCCGCTCGCTAGTTTGCTCTTTTATTTATGAGAAAACCCCAACTGGGGTGGACCAAATAAAAAAATATCCCTGACAGTGCGGAACTCTACACCTGTTTAAAACAACCCAGACCTGTAACCCGCTGGTGCGTATACATGTATGTTATTGCCTCTTTGCAAGAAATAATATTGTGGTAAGACCGACGCATGAGTAATGTGGCGTGAACAAAAAAAATGTGAATTTGTTTTATATAAATTCAACTCGGTTCAAATCCCCGGGGCCTTACATGTCAATTTGATTTGTACTACAGTATGGAGAGGATTGGGAGTGTACACGGTGTATGTAATAATGTATGATGGCAATTTGGAAACTACACGGCATGTAAAGGATAGAATGATGAATGTTGAGTGTGGCACTGGCCCGGGATATATGCATATGTGTGTCGTTCAGCTCAGGTTGCAGACATGGCAGAGGTTACATTTGGACGCAAACATGCCTTGCGGCTGTGTACAGGTACTTGGCCATTTAGTGTCCGTGCCTTTTAATAACATGTACAGCGTGTACGGTAATCCACATGTGGAGCATTCGATGTACCCGTACAAACACACACTCTTAAGGATGAGATATCCACACAGGAAATGTGTGCATACTGTCTTATACATGTACATATGAACAGTATGAAAGTAGGCCGGGTCAAAGTGAAACAGTGTTAATGATTATTGATACACATTGTGCAGCTGCACCATATGAAGCCAGCTTCCCATTATAAGGGCATTTTATGTTTGTTTTATATCTGCTGCCCTCCTGGCCTGTGGTAATCAGATGAAAATAGTGCGAGCCTGTGTACTGTACACTTATACTGTAAAACACAAGGTTTAATGGAAAGCAGGCTTTAAAATGCATCAGGGGCCCATTTCATATCCATACTCTATGGACTCATCGCATCTATGCGACGCCGAGTTGCGATGCGTCGCAGAGCTTTATGAAATCGGCCCCAGTTCCCATATTATTATTACTACATGTACATGTCGGCCTATATGATAGGCCAAATCAGTATCTACAAAAGCTTTTGGATGACATCCAGCACTGTTCGCTGTAATGATGTAGCATGGCCAGTCACATGATCATGGACTCAAATTTGGAGCACTGCCCTAATTCTACATATATGTACTTCCTTCTATTGCAATGGAAAATCCTACATGAGAAATTACAATGTACAGAAGCCTATAAATAAACTACATTGTTCATTTGTTTGAGCGTTTTAAAAGTAAATACATCCATACGCTGAAATGTAGGTTGTGGTTTTTCATTGAAGCTGAAGCTCTGTTTTCCTTTTCCAACCAGAGAATCCACAGTTTCCAAACTGCAGCCAAAACCTGCTTTTTTAATACCCATAGGTTCACGAAATGGTGCCAGAGCTTGAGCCGGAACCAAGGTTTGGAAAAAGTCCCAAAATAGTGACGAAAACAGGTCCACATACCGGAATGCTGTACAATGTGTACACTACAGTAAACATACGTGTACATGTATGTTAAAATGCACATGTCAAACTGCATTGCTGCATAAGCCTACTGCACCAGTACATATCAATGCTAATGTATTGTACCGTGCATTCACGGACTGCACTGTACGAGGCCATTATGAGCCAGTTACATGTAACATGCCGACCCTACATGACTCTTGTCATTCATGTCTGTCACGGTACCTGAGCAGCCCAGGTCCCCAGCGTGCCACCACGACCGAACCTTCATCATTATCTCAATGCACGCATGGAAACGCTTCACAAAGATTACCAAAACACGACGCAAGATTATAAATAGTCCAGTTTGCCGAGCGGAGAAAAAAAAATTATAATTGGCAGATATGACCTTGAAAATATACATGTAGGCCCCTACAGTTACTAGTTAGCCTGCTTGCAAATTCTTGTAAGTATACATTTTGTAGAATGTACATTATACTATAGTTTGTGCAATGAAGTGCAGCACATATGTAATGCATTAAATGAGGCCTGAAATGGGAGACTTTGGAGACACGGTCTTGAGTCAACAGCGCACGTGCAAACCATTCTTGCGCAATTGTGAGCATCATGCACGCGTTGTTTTGCGTGTGTGTGCGCGTGCGTGCGCACGCTGTTGACTTGAAGACCTGTTCTCCAAATTTTAGTCTCCCATTAAACTTTTTTCTCATTTTTCCTCAATTAGCCAGCACATGTGTACTGTATGCATACTTGTACTAACTGATTTCTACTTACCCACTTCCAAAACTTGCTTACCAGATTAACATTGATAAGCATCTTATGTACAAGATGCTAAGTAAGAAGATGTACATTACAGAATACTGTCATATATGTAACTTGACCAAAGGTAAATAAAAATTACTCCCAAACAAAACGGACGGAAGTCAAAAATTTCATCTTGACAGGGACTGATCGCCCCTACCACAAGGTCCTAAACCCAACCCCTCCACTCACAAACTGGAGTAAAAGCACACAAAATCAACATTGACAGTATCCAGACAGACCATCAATTCCCCCCGCGCCCCCTCCCCTCCATCTAGTGACCCCTCCCCTCCCCCTAGCGATACCCGACGATGATCACCTCGAGAAAACAAAGTCACACGTACGGAATAAATTAACTCGGTCACAGAACCTTTACGGCAGCGAAGGTTATAGGGTCACAACGCTAATCAAAGTGAAGAATCGCAAAACAGATAAATTGCCGGTGACAGCTGAGATGAATTGCTCCAATGAAACTGGATTAAAAAAGGGGGTGGGGGAAGGTGGGTGGAGGGGTACGGGGGAGGGGGCTTTGATTTGAACTTGGGCCAGCGCTGAGGAAAACAACAAAGGTTATGCAGTGATTTACTCCGATAGGGAGACGTACGGTACATGTAAACACGCCAACTGCACGAGCTACGGATGATGGATCATTTTAAACAAGTTGGAAATGTCTAGGGGCATGTACATGTACTGTAGGCATACATGAAATTGCATTTATACACTATTGAGATGCGTGCTGTGCGATCTGGCACTTGTGCTGAATGTCAGGAAAGATAATTGATTGGCAATTAACATGCACATACAGTGTATGAACGTACGGTGTATACATGTACATGTATGTAGTGCACACCTGTGGGGTTTATAGGCCTACATTGGTTCATAAGTAGTACATGTACATGTACCTGTTGGAACTGATGTATAGGTCTACACACAGTTTAGTAGAACGTCAGATTCACACATACATACATACTATGTACATGTAGGCCTACATGTACATCTGTGCATTTTTAGAATGATGCCGAGCTTTTACTGTACAAGAAATACGTATATAAATGTCTTGTAATGTACAATGTACAGGTACACAAATATAGACTGTTGTGTATCATTGAGTCAATTGAACTGGTACCGAAGGTGACCTGTGTGTCTATTAGACAATTAGACTCTTTGTTTACTACTTTGAAAACAATTAATCTAATGTACCTGGGGCAGCCTAATGAGCAAGCATGTATTATGTTCTGTTGGAAAATTCAGAGTTCTGACGATTTTCTTCTTTAATTTGTTTTTTTTAACCACAACAATCAGAAGCATTTATAGTGCACAATGTAGGCCCATGGAGGAAGAAGTAGGCCTATGTTAATCTAGAGCTAAACCACATGTACATGTAGGGCCTACATGATGTACATGTAATATGTTTTTTGTCAATTTAAAGTAACAATACAATGAACGCAAAAATTCCAACTATACCTTCAAGATGTGCATGTGCACATACATTGTACATACACACACAGTGCTGCATGTAAATTTACAGTAGCTATACGTATTGTGCATTCAGGAACTTGCAGACCTGTAGGATACATGTAGAGCCCGGCTCCCAAGTTTAATTACATACGTAGGATACAATGTACATTGTACAGTACATATGTAGTAATTTCAAATGAGCAGTCTACCTACAGTCCGCGATATGGCAATGTACACAATGTACTGTATCAATTGACCAGTGAAAGAAAGTACAGTATTGTACTATGTACACCATGTAATCTACATACAGTAGTGTATATTTAGATATATGGCTGAATGAACAAAATACAATACTCATTTGAGTCTATTGTGTTACACCAAGGTCAGCCCGCTGAAAGGGACAGCCGGTCAGCAGATGTTTGAGGTCAACATGGAGGACTGTGGAGGTCACTCGGTCAATACGCCCTTTGATCTCTGGCCACTCAATGCTTGTCCATTATACAGAATGTACCTACTGTCCTTATCAATATATATGAGGATTAACATAATAATCAATTGATGTAATGAATGCACTGTTATATTTTGGGTGTTGACCAATCCAATAACATTGTTTAATGTGCACGTACACAGGTGAACTTCCATCTTTCAATCAGGCCTCAAAATACTTGTTCAAAGGCCACGAGATTCATTCCTGTTTCTTGGTTAAATTAATTTAACGGAATAGAAAATCAAAACCTTACATGCATGTACACACATTCTATTGAACTTGAAGAAGCAATGTTTATCTTTCTGTAAAATTCTTCTTCTGACAACTTTGCAATTGACACCAACTGGTTTCTGCTGTACAACAATATCACACATGGTAGAACCTAGATGGCACAGATCCACTACACTACAGTGTACAAAAACAGAAAATTCAACAAGTAGAGGGTAAGGGTGGGTACACCCATTCAGGGGGAGAACCCGATCAGCCGCGATTTACACTGCATACAAACACAAATTATAGCTACATGTGTACCGGGTACTTTTACTAAAATAAAAACTTGCATGGTAGATTACCCTATCAGGTATACCCACTTATACCCTAGGCTAGCTATGCGTTTTTTATACAGAGTAAATTTAATCGCGGCTGATCGGGTATGTACCCACCCTTACCCTAGGCCTACACATGTAGGCCTAAACGTACATACTGTATGTAAACGTAGGTCTACATGATGTAGGCCTAATTGTATTCTCAGTGTGAACAAGGTCTGTTTTGATCCTGCAGTAGGGTCAGATTGCACTGACCCCAGGATTTAACATAAATGTATATATGTACAGTACACAGACTACTATGTCCATGTCATGCAAGTATGCCTACATGTTAAACACATGTTTATAATGTATTCTCAGTGTGAACAAGGTCTGTTTTGATCCTGCGGTAGACCATGGAGGAAGGCCTTCCTCCATGGGTAGACTCAGGTTGCACTTACAATATGTATGCACAAACTATATGAGATCCTGTTGCGCTAGGCTGGCTGCCATACCCAAGCAGGTTAGGAGCGCAGATCAAATGGCTGAAGGGATGAGGGATAATCCTGACAGTAAGGCTGGCAATGGAAATCAGATACCAAGTAGGCCCCTACACGTAAATTAAGGAAGAGACATTCTCTCTGTGAACATACCATAAAGAGCTAGGAATATGTCCATGCAATGATACCTACAGTACATACATGGGGGCATAGGTGGCAATTTAAGTGCGTTAGGCACTTGCCTCTCACCAATGTGGCCCAGGTTCGATCCCGGCTTGGGTCATATGTGAGTAGAGATGTGCGTTGGTTCTCTCCTATGCTACAAGGGTTTTTCTACGGGATCTCCGGGTTTTCCTCCCTCCACAAAAATCAAACACTTTCGATCTCAGGCTGTGCTCCGTGATCATACATGATGTATGTATATGGGTTGAATTGTGCTGGCAGCCAAAGGCGCCACTGTCAACTCGATTGTGTTGTAGCCGCATCCTTTGCAATTCAGCACCCCAGCTGCGAGTAAGGATGATTGGCCTCCCAAATTATTATTATTAAAAAAAAAATTATTACAAATATTATTATTACATGAACAGGAATCTCAGTGCAGTAGGCCTACATTGTAAGTGAAAACTTCCTTCTGAAACAGGACACAAGGAAACGTGTTTCCCACATTCAGTGCCAAACAGATCAATACTCAACCCTTGGCATGCACAGACAACACACACAGTCTCAAGGATGTAACATAAACAGTACATTGTGCATTGTGTTTACAATGCTTACCACCTTGAGGGGAATACTTTATAACTTACATGTACATGTAGTACTTCAGGGCAATGCATGTTGTTAATGAGTAATGATTGGTGTTGAGGTCATTTGCTTTGTACACAGTTTGAAGGACAAGTTTTAGTGTACATTAGAATAATATGTAGGCCTACCATCTCAGGCAGTCCATTGTGAAAGAAATGTTCATCATAGATTATTTAAGGTAAAACTTCAACTTTCAAGTATACAAATGTATGCAAAAAGTGTACAAAGTGCATTACATCTATAGGCCTACATGTACATGTATACACGTGTACATTGTATTGGATCAAGTTATCAACAATACGTGCAAGTTGCATACAAATTTACCAAGGCATTAGATTTATTAAAGAGGAATTTCATTGGTCAAAACCCGATCACATGCTTGCGTAGAATGCGTACATGTATACATGTATGTAAGCTGACATACAACAAAGAAAGTGATGTACTCCTCTGACAAAAATGTGAAATACCACTCGCATCGTTCCCAGGTTTTAACCGGTTATAGTACAATGTTTGGTAATGTACAATTACGTACTGAAAACAATTTTTATACTGCATTAAGTTTTCGCTGGTACTGTACGCGATGATTCATGTACTCTGCACTGTGAGTTGTAGGGAACAATTAAAATCGTTGTTAAGTTAAACATTTTAAAACATGATCAGGATTTGACCAATGCAATTGCACAATTAATACGGTTATCATGGTATAACAAGCATGTATTACAGTGACACATACAGGGCTCTCTTCAATGCACTTCACAGCTCAAAAGCTGAGATCCCCTCATCTTAGACCCAGACAGAACAAGGTATCTATCAGACTGCTTATAGTCTTACAAATTTATCTGATATTATCCAGTCTGGAATTTCACACTTGAACTTTGAATCTATCCCTCCATAAGTGGAGAAGAAATGTTGGAATTCTCCTAAGGGCTCTCTGAGATGATATCAGACTGGAAAAATTGACTTGAGGGCATCGAGGCCACAACCTAGCAGAGCTCGACAAATCCCGGGCCCGGACGCCCGGGACAACCACGCGAGGCCGCTGGGCAACCAGAGTTTCTGGTGCAAGAGCCCGCCGGACTACCATTTTCTCCGCAAACACGTACTTATTATAGTTACTGAACTTACCGAAAGGACGATCGCTCGAAAGAATACGTGAACATATCGCGTACAATGCATCATGCACACCACATGCACACCACGTGGCCGCATGGCCCGGTCCATGCAGCTGCAGAATTGCATCCAGAATATTCCACGATGTCTATCTGCGCCGCACCATTCAAAGCATACGTTGTGCACCAGTACACAGTCGCCAATTTGCAATCGGGCCGGAAGTGGAAGCCTACATGTCGTACGTACAACGTGTGTATTTGGTGCATGCAGTCAAGTCGCGTTCGGTACCGTAGATTTCGATCGGCTTCAATGCAGATTTTTCAGTAATTAATGTCGTGCTGAGCAAATTAAGAACGATTCTGACTGAATATTCTGTAAGGTTGCCGGCACCAAATCATCACAAGATTCCTAAAGTTACACGCACGTAGATCGAGACCAGAAACTGAATGTATACGTCGGCCAATGATCGTTGTAGCATGTTTTACACACTCCTACATACAGCGCTATGCATCCATTGACATGATTGATCGTGCACATTATCAACACGTGCGCAATATAGCGCTATCATTCATTTTTATAAATCGGAGCTCGGGCAACCGCTAATTTTTGAAACTTTTTTTGTGTGTGGTAGGCCTAGTGCCCCATCTGACAAGAAGAAAAAATGTCTGGATAAGGAATATGATCAAACTAAGAATTTGTTTTACGTATTTTTTTTTTAATGGTTCCGAGGATGGTAGGACTACCAGTTTAAAGCACTGGGCTACCAGATTTCAAGGTGTGGGCTACCAGTTATTTTATAAATTTGTCGAGCTCTGCCTAGGCAATGATAGAGAGCTCTACCTTAATGGAATCCAACAGACAAGTACATGCATGTACGATTGTATGTACATTTATGTTTAAAGTTAGAAGGTTGTGGACCTGTGGCCAATTTCATAGAGCTGCTTAAGCGCCAAAAACCGTGGTAAATAAAATCACAAAGATAGTTGACTATTGGGGTCACCACCAACATAGGGCTGGATGGCTCAGTTGGTAGAGCGCCTGTACGGTATTCAGGAGGTCGCCGGTTCGAATCCCGCTCCAGTCAATTTTTCTTTGTTCACTTTTCAATGACCGTAAATAAAATCAGTTTGCCAGCTAAAACTCCTTGTGAATGTTATGCTCAGCAAACAATGGCCAAATATGTATAATATACATGTATACTGTAGTGATTTTGTGTACATAGTCAAAAGTAGTAAATGTCACATGAAATTTGGTTGGTAAAATCCTATTTGATCAAGGAAGACTTTCCATGGTTAAAAGCAAAGTTGGTGCTTTTAAAAACAGCTCTATGAAATTGGCCCTTGATGTTTAGATCTTAGCAGGATCTTTCTCAAAGGCTAATGACATCACAAATGACAATGTCATTTAAAAACGATCTACTAGGATCACAACATCATGTCCTCCTATTACTCCAAGCATGACATATTTCAGGTCATTTTTTGATAGATATGAGCAGGGGCCAATTTCATATAGCTGCTTAGCACAAAAAAATTGCTTAGCACAAAAAATGCCCAATAAAACAAAACCACCATTGAAAATTCCATTTGATATTCATGGTCAGCGAACAACAGCCAAAGAACAAATTTTGCAAACTTGTGATACACAACACATGGAAATTTGTTAACCCTGTTATTACTAAGTCAGAAATGTCATGCTTAGCGAATTTCTGTGATAAGCAGCTCTATGAAATTGGCCCCAGTTTGCAGCAGTAGGCCTACTTGCTTACTAGACATATGAATGGGGCCTATGCTGTACATGTACATGCTTCTGTCTCTAATGGTGCTTTTAGACAGTTGTCTCAGTTGATCTTGTTAACATCATGACACTTGACAACATTGAGCTGTGTCATAGTTTAAGTCTGTATGGTGTGTCACAGAATGTTACACATGTCAAAAACAATTTGATTTATTGGACATGTATAATATGTAACTGTACATGAGCCAAAACAGTACAGTATACAGTACATGGAGAATACATGTATTTATAACAAAAATGTATCTAGAATATAAACCTTTCTGGATGAAATGTTTCAATCAGAAGTTTTTACAACGATAATCTTCAAGATTCTCCATACTATTAAATGGGTGCATCAGATTTTCATGTTAATCCGAGCGTATTCCCATTATTACCCCCAAAATACATACCGGTACATGTACAGTATGTGTAGGACTGTAAGTAAATCTGGAGATTTCTGTTTCGGCATGCTACCAGAGTATGATAGAACCTTTAAATAACATAGTGTCAATTTTACATGTATGTAAAACCTTAGCATACATTTCGTTTCTGTTGCCAAGGTAGAGCAGGTTTGAATAAAGGTTTCCTTTTACATGCATAATGTACATGTACATATGCAGAACTAACATAATTGAACAGGATGACTCACAGGCTACATGTAAACGGTGACTTTTCTGGGAAAGAATACTGTGCCAGTATTCCTACCTGCACTATTTTACTGAAGTATCAAGATTTTGATTCGTTATCTTGAAATCAGATGAAATCTGGCCTTAAAAGTTTGTTTTTAGTGCAAAATAATCTGCAAATTTATGCACGTGACTGTTGGAGGGGAACTTGGACCTTTTGTAACACTTAACGATAGCATGGACGATACAGAATGTATAATAATATTGTGGCTGCCTCGAGGAATCACTTGAAACCAAGAGGAGTTTCGGACAACTTAAAAATAATTAACACACAGAACACACAGTTACTGATTATACTTCTTTCTTTGATTCAACCCGTGATTATTATTCGAACGCCAATACAAAATTACAGGTGTCACAAACTTATGTGAATAATTCCAAATTAAGGCTTATTTCTCGCTGACGACCCCGTCAACAAAAACACAACTTCACTAGCTGAATGCCTCTCTGATGATACAGGTTCTCCTAAACTTGTGCTCCCGGACGGACTAATTAGGTGTTTGACGATAGACGATAGACGACACACATAGGGCAACAGGCGTTAGACATTGGACAACAGGCGTTAGATAACAATCTGAAATTTACCAAAACAATGAAATCACACTAAATTTATAACCCAAATAAAACCACAAGCACATAACACGACATAGGGCCTCGGCATTATGTGCACGAGCAAAAACTATGTGTGTAAACTACATGACATGTACATGAACGGAAAAATACACATAACATAAATCACACTTGCATAGTTTGTTTACAATTGCAAACTCACGATCTATCCAGGTTTTCATGATCTTTCGAGAAATAAAATGAACTAAGCTTACCATAAAGGGCTCTTCTAAAAGGTCTGTAAATCACAGGAATCATCCAAGAATCACATAATAATCAATTTACACTGAAGTTACATCTTGACAATTAGACTTGATAATCGGTGGGTGAAATTACTATCCGATGACCTCGGACACAGCAACACATGTGTGTGCATACTCGAACCCACGATGAATATAACCACGCAATGCTATTGAAATACACTGGGAATGAGGATGATATGATAATTAGGTCCAACCTTAAAAGATGATGTAATGGTTAACGTTCAAGTACAAATAACCATTGACATGAACTTACAAAGGGGAAAACTATAAATTGCCAAATAATGTTGGATAAGCCCAATTATTCAAAGAAACCACAAAGAAATATTTTATTCAAATGAAAACAATGATTTAAAAGTAAACAATGATTCTGCTGCACGACTGCTACAGCAACATGGCTCCTCTAACTGCGAATAAATAAAGCAGTTAAAATGTTCAAAACTTGGCTGATTCTACACTGATTCATTAGTGTCCAAAAATTAAACTTAATTAAACAAGTCCAAGACGTCTCCTTGGCTAGATTAGGCTCCTCGTTGGGGAATCCCAAGGTCTCCTGAAGTTGGCAAGGCTCCTCGTTGGGGAATCCCAAGGTCTCCTGAAGTTGGCTTGGCTCCTCAATGAGTGTCAGGGTGCTCAGGTGTAGGAAACAGAAGAACCATCTGCTGAACTGGCCTGCAAAGTTCTGAAGGGGGGTGCCTGCGTTTCCCGTTTACATCCAGATTCTTGTCTCCCATCAAGAGCTTTACTTTCCTGACCATTCCGTCATCACTGGGGTAGACTTCTTTCACTCTAGCCAAAGGCCAGTGAGAACGAGGACTTGACTCATCTCGGACGAGTACTACATCTCCGACGGAGAGGTTTCTCTTAGGCGTTTGCCACTTCGGACGACTTTGTAGTTCTAGGAGGACTTCCTTTCTCCACCGTTGCCAGAATTGATTTGCCAGATATTGCACTCTTCTCCACCATTTCAAGGAGTAGAGGTCTTCACGCTGGAAATTTCCAGGAGGTGGAAGAACGACCCTCGTCTTCATTGTGAGTAGATGGTTGGGGGTTAAGGGTTCTGGCACCTCTGCAGAAGACAAATTGGTGCAGGTGAGTGGCTTTGAGTTTACAATGGACTCAACTTCTGTCATTAGGGTTCTCAACGCCTCATCATCTAGTTGTGTCCCTGCTTGCTTCAGCGTTGGGGCTAGTGCACTTCGCACAGTTCTGATTTGCCTTTCCCAGGCACCTCCCATGTGACTGGCATGAGGAGGATTGAGCTTGAATGAGATCCAATCGCAGTCATTGAACAGGAGATATTTCTGTATCTCATCCTGGTTCAATTCAGCTAGGGCCTCTCTCAGCTCATTTCGTGCGCCCACCAAGTTAGTTCCTTGGTCTGAGCGAATCTGCCTCACGGGTCCCCGTCTACTCAGGAATCTCCGGAGGGCATTAATGAACGAGTTGGTGGTTAACGAGTTTGCAGTCTCGAGGTGGATACTTCTCGAAGACATGCAGGTAAACAAGACACCGTACCTCTTTAACTCACTTCTCTTTTCCTTGATAAGGAATGGCCCAAAATAATCAACTGCTGAATATGTAAAGGGCGGGGCCGGCTTTACTCTATCCACAGGAAAATCTGCCATTTTCTGCATCTGTAGGGTGCCTCTATTCCTTCTGCACACAACACACTTGGAGATGTGCTGAGAGACAGCTGAGGATCCACCGATCACCCAGTATCCCTGTTGACGCAGCTCATTATGAGTCATGCCTCTACCCATGTGGTTTAACTTCTGATGCACATGTTGGATCAGCAAATTAGTGACATGACCTCGATGTGGCAAGATAACAGGGTGCTTGACATCTGTAGGGAGGTCTGCTTTGGTGATCCGACCGCCAACACGGATGACACCGTGCTCATCAAGAAACGGGTCTAGTCGGTACAAGCAGCTGGTGTTTCTCACACTGTCATTTCTCTTTTTGGCAGTGTGTCTATCAACTTCACCAACAACTCCAAGTTTCTGGAGTGCCTGAAGCTCAGCACTGAAGTGCTCATGCTGCACACTCTTGATTATCTCAATCTCTGCTACTTGCAGCTCTTCTACCGTCATGGGCTGCTTTGGGGTGAGCAGTTGGGAATTTCCCTCCTGTCTATCTTTCTGAATGACTCTGCTTCTCAGCCTCTGTTTGAATTTCAAGCAGAGAGCAACTGCTTTGCGAGCTCGATTCCATGACGACGCTCCCTCTAGTCGACTTGACTCGAAGTGGTTGTTCATCTTGTCACGTTCAGCGTTGGTTGCCAGGGATGAAGCCTTTCTCACATTTGGATCTGTCTCATTTAGTGCGACTTCCGCACGTGGTGGGGGCTGGAATGGTCCGTCTACCTTCAGGAACTCTGGACCATGTAGCCACTGGGACTTCTCTGCCAGCTGCTTCACCGTCAGCCCACGTGATGCCTCATCGGCTGGATTCTCTTTTGTATCCACATACAGCCACTTCGCTGGATCAGTCAGGTTTCTGACATGTTGCACCCTATTGGCAACATATACGTGAAATCGTCTGGCTTCGTTTCGGATGTAGCCAAGCACAATTTTACTGTCTGTCCAGTAAAATTCTCGGACGCTTTCGTAGGCCAGCTCTCTGAGAAGAAATTCACTCATCGATGCCGACACAGCAGCTGCGGCAAGCTCTAGCCGGGGAATGGTTACAGGCTTGAGTGGGGTCACCCTTGCCTTTCCAATGACAAAGGAGATATGTGCTCTGTTATCCTCATTGACGAGTCTCAAGTATGAGCACTGACCGTATCCATCCTGGCTAGCGTCAGAGAAGTGGTGAAGTTCAGTGACCTTCACGACTCCAAAGTTCTTAGGCTTGAAGCATCTCTGGATCTCTATTTTGTCCAGGTTGAGGATTTCTAGACGCCACCTTTCCCACTCAGGCTGCAACTGGTCTGGTACTGGACTATCCCAGTCCAGCTTGTCTCTGCACATTTTCTGCAGAATTTTCTTTCCTTGCAGAATCACTGGTGCTACGAAGCCATTGGGGTCATAAACAGAACTTACAGTAGACAGGATCCCGCGTCTGGTCATAGGTCTCTCCTTGAACTCTATGCGATATTGAAACGTATCGCTTTCCACGCACCAGCTGACGCCCAAAGCCCTTTCCATGGGCATACTGTCTACTGCTTGGTCAATCGCTCGGGTACCTCCTGCTCTTTCTTCTACCGGAAACACTTCCAGGAGTTCTCTCTTGTTGGAGGCAAGCTTATGCAGCTTCAACCCAGCTTTGGCGCACACTCCTTGACTTGCTTTGATGAGACTGGATGCTTCTTCAATGGTGGGTACTGACCTCAACCCATCATCGACATAAAAGTCGTTTCTGATGAATTCAGCAGCATCAGCACCAAATTCCCTCTCACCATCATCCGCAGCCTTTCTCAAGCCGAAGTTCGCACAACCTGGCGAACTCACAGCACCAAAGGGGTGAACCTTCATCCTGTAGTCCACTACAGGCCCCTTTGGATCTCCATCCTCCCACCAGAGGAATCGGAGTAGGTCGCGGTACCTTTCGTCAACGAAGAACTGGTGAAACATACTTCGGACATCCAGACTGAAGGCGACTTCTTCCCTCCTGAACCTACAGAGAATGCCCAACAGGCCGTTCATCATGTCAGGGCCTTGTAGAAGATAGTCGTTCAGGGACACCCCACTGTACTTAGCTGAACAGTCGAACACGACCCGAATCTTATCGGGCTTCTTGGGGTGATACACACCAGTGTGGGGAATGTAATTCACTTTCCCATCCTGTTTGTTCAGCTGATCTGCTGGCACTCTTTCGGCGCAGACTGAAGTGACTTCCTTCATGAAGTTTTTGTAGTCATCATGAAATTTCGGGTTTTTCTTGAACCTTGCAGCGAGTTGCCTGCTTCTTTTCTCTGCAAGCTCTCGATTATTCGGCAACACTGCAGCTTCTGATTTCAGAGGAAGAGGCATCTCGTAGTGGTCGTCGGGCCTCTTCTTGATTCCTTCCTCAAGGATGCTCAGGAAGCGTTCGTCTTCAACTGAGTACGGCTGCCTGCCTTTCGTCTCGGCGAAATCTAACTCAAGAGCCTTTAATACTTTCTCGGGGCTCAAGACCTCTTTAACCCGTGTACCAAAGGCAAAACGGGGTTGAGCACTGTGCTCACTGGCAACTACTTTGTTGCATGTGGTAGCTTCCTGACCTTCGCAGCTTCTGCCTCTACAAACATTGCCAACAACTCCCCATCCTAGGAGTGTTTTCTGGGCATATGGTTCATCATCCCCTCCAGCAAGAATCTCTCTTGGACGAACGATGCTTGGACAGTTACTCCCAATTAGAAGAGAGATGTGAAGGGAGGGATCGTATGGCATGAGCTTTTCGGCAAGTGTAGCAAGGTGAGGCCACTCTCTGACGACATCTGCCTTTGGAATCTGAGATTTCTTGGCAGGCAGGCTGGCACACATGAAGCAGACTGGGAGTTTCACTTTGTGCTCCCCATCTATGTCAAGAACTTCAAGACCAGATATGCGCTTACTTGGGACGCATACGTTCTGCTCCTGCATGGTACTCAACAGTAGTTGAGTCTCTGGCCCCTTGACATTCATCCGCTCGCACAGATCTTTGGACACGAAGCTTGTGTTTGACTGCTCGTCAAGTATGGCATACTCCAAAAATTCTGCCGATGGGTCATGCTCAGATCGCACCAGGACAGGAATGATCATAGAGTGATCGCTCTCTCCACCCTGGTCAGGATTGGCACACACTTGTGTACAGGTGGATGTTCCCATCTCCGGCTTGTGAGTCGAAGGTGTGAAGGGGGCAGCTTGACCAGACAGCTGGCTTGTCGGTTGACCAGCTGCACTCGACTGCGGTTGACTAGCTGTACTTGCTGCCATTGTCTTCTCTCGACTTCGATGAAGACAGGTGAGATGTGCACCTGCACAAATCCGGCAGACCCGTCTGTTACCACAGTCTTTCACTTGGTGATCAACTGCACTTGCACATCCCATACAGAGTCGTCTCTGAAAGAAGAACTCTCTCCTTTCTTTGAAGGGTTTACGTGCGAACAGGTTACATTCGTCTAAGAAGTGACGCCTCTTACTGCAGTAGTAGCAACGATCATCACTCAATGTCGAGGATCTTGATACCTCATTTTGCTGCGTTGTGGTTGCAAACGTGCTGGCCTTCTTCCCTCTGCTACTCTTCACATTAACATCTGATGTGTTGGAGTGCTGCCTGTCTTGACTTCTTACAACATTCTGTAGCTCAGGAATGTTGGCTTTGTCAGCTGCACTCTTCAAGAATTTCACAAATTCGGTGAAAGGGGGGAAGGTGTCATGGCCGCGTGTCTTTCTCCAGACATCTATCCTGTCTCTCCACTTGCTCTCGAGGAAGTATGGCAACTTTTCGACCAAGTGGGCGTTTTCGCTCGGGTAGTCTAATACTCCAAGACTTGCTACTGTTCCACGAACAGCTTCAATTTTCCCAAGAAAATCTGCAAAATCTCTCAGCCCGGAGTGATCCTTGGGGGTCAACTTTGGCCACTGTTGAAGCTTTCTTGTGAATGCCGTACTTACGACACTACTGTTGCCATACCTTTCCAACAACAGACTCTTCGCTTCATTGTAAGATCTCTCCGTACCTATCAGCAGAAAATGTTCCACCAACTGTCTTGGTTTGCCGATGACACACTGATACAGGTAGTTCAGCTTTGTATCTGCATCCATGGGCTGGCTATCAACAAGTGCGGTGAAAGAGTTCTGCCATAAGGGATACAAAAGTGGATCACCACCAAACTGAGGGACCGATACTTTGGGTAACTGACTGGCAACTACGAGACGCTTGTTGGCCTCACACTGCTGCTTACTTGTTTCAGCTAGCTGTGCCATACACCTCTCAAGCACAGAGGATGTCTGCATGCACCCACTGGCATGATGGCTTCCATCA
The DNA here is from genome assembly GCA_963971285.1 of Astropecten irregularis. Lineage (NCBI taxonomy): Eukaryota > Metazoa > Echinodermata > Asteroidea > Paxillosida > Astropectinidae > Astropecten > Astropecten irregularis. Next base: position 9,906,719 of record OZ020255.1, read on the forward strand.
CAAGGATCCAGTGGTTTGTGTGTGTCGATTGGCTCTTGTTTGTAACTCCGTGACATCACCGGTTTCTTCTCGATGTTGTTCGGCGGCATTTTTCCGTCATCACTCTCTACAGATGATGGGCCTTGATGCAGGTCGAGAAATTTATCCATGAGTCCCTGCTTGTCTTCAGGAATCTGAGACAAGTCCATGGAACCGTCGTCTACATCAACTGTAGGAAAAACTTGCATTACAGCTCTGGTTTCGGCAAGCTCCTTTTCTATCTTTAATTGATGTAATTTGCTTTCTCGTTCAATCTTCATCACTTCGACCCTCTGGGTTAATTCCAGCTCCTGTAACCTCAACTCCTTCTCTTGGTCTGCAAAGAGCTTCTGGACCTGCAAAGCAGCTTCTTTCTTAGCGAGCTCCAACCTTTCTCGCTGCATGGATGATGTCGATGACACGAGAGATTTGGAACCAGAGGACTTGCCAAAAGATCTACCTTTAGAATGATGACTTTCAGCTTTACTGCGCGCAAGGTCACGTGAGGGATGTGATGACACAGACATGTTGTTGATTTCCTTTGTTAACTCTTAATGACAACGATTTCTAATATTGATTATGATTCCTATTGTTTACTTATGATTGTTATTGTGGCTGCCTCGAGGAATCACTTGAAACCAAGAGGAGTTTCGGACAACTTAAAAATAATTAACACACAGAACACACAGTTACTGATTATACTTCTTTCTTTGATTCAACCCGTGATTATTATTCGAACGCCAATACAAAATTACAGGTGTCACAAACTTATGTGAATAATTCCAAATTAAGGCTTATTTCTCGCTGACGACCCCGTCAACAAAAACACAACTTCACTAGCTGAATGCCTCTCTGATGATACAGGTTCTCCTAAACTTGTGCTCCCGGACGGACTAATTAGGTGTTTGACGATAGACGATAGACGACACACATAGGGCAACAGGCGTTAGACATTGGACAACAGGCGTTAGATAACAATCTGAAATTTACCAAAACAATGAAATCACACTAAATTTATAACCCAAATAAAACCACAAGCACATAACACGACATAGGGCCTCGGCATTATGTGCACGAGCAAAAACTATGTGTGTAAACTACATGACATGTACATGAACGGAAAAATACACATAACATAAATCACACTTGCATAGTTTGTTTACAATTGCAAACTCACGATCTATCCAGGTTTTCATGATCTTTCGAGAAATAAAATGAACTAAGCTTACCATAAAGGGCTCTTCTAAAAGGTCTGTAAATCACAGGAATCATCCAAGAATCACATAATAATCAATTTACACTGAAGTTACATCTTGACAATTAGACTTGATAATCGGTGGGTGAAATTACTATCCGATGACCTCGGACACAGCAACACATGTGTGTGCATACTCGAACCCACGATGAATATAACCACGCAATGCTATTGAAATACACTGGGAATGAGGATGATATGATAATTAGGTCCAACCTTAAAAGATGATGTAATGGTTAACGTTCAAGTACAAATAACCATTGACATGAACTTACAAAGGGGAAAACTATAAATTGCCAAATAATGTTGGATAAGCCCAATTATTCAAAGAAACCACAAAGAAATATTTTATTCAAATGAAAACAATGATTTAAAAGTAAACTGATTCTGCTGCACGACTGCTACAGCAACAAATATGATAGGCTTATGTATAATATACTGTGTAACGGTAGTGTACATTGTAAGTAGGACAACTGGGTATCAAAATACAAAGTCTGTTCGTTGTGCACCATATCTAAATTCACAGTTAATTTATTAATAATATTATTGTTACTATTATTATACCTACACTATTATTATTTACGGTGTTACACAAATGCTCAAGTACCACAATTGATATTATAATTAGTAGGCCCACTAACTTTTCCAGATATGTAATTTAATGGATATTCGCGTCTCCTACGTATGTTTAAATCAACTGTTACCTGCCATTTCTTATTCTACCTACATGTATCAGCCACTGTACTGTGTTCAGTGTGTTGACAATTTTTTTTTGCAATCTTGCAGGGGTGCTACTTGTTTTTGTTCATGTGTGTTCGTCTGTCTATTTGGCTGACTGTTTTCAATTGTCTGCCTCCTGGATGGACTGTCTGTCTATCTGTCCGTACATATTTCTCATCTCATCTTATCTTTTTATTTTTTACTTTACTTTCTATTGTATTTTACACCTTAGTGAAGTTAAATACCTAATGTGTTTTAAGTGTTTTAACAAGTATTAAAACAAGTTGTTTATTATTAATCATATACATTGTTATTGTCCTTTTATTTGTCCTGCAAAAATCAATAAATGAAATGAAAAAAATGTTTAGGTACTGTAAGCATCAATGGCGAGTCTTGCACATTCTAAAAGTTTTTTCTGACAAAATTCTAAATTAATCATAAATATTTGTCATTTTTTGTAACATCTAAATAATTGCAAAAATTACTGACTAAATTCCTGTTTGGTGTTAGGAGGGCCAGACACGTTTCGATTTGATATATTTCAGGTCATTATTTTGGCTGATGAGCATTTTTCAGCAGTTTATTAATTGTAAGTTGTATTGAGTATATTTCGGACAAAATAGTGCGAGTTGCCTGCAGAACTCTTTCCATTCCAGTATTTACTTAGCATAGCTTCTTTCCTTTGTGCAAGTCAATTAAATCATAAATAATTATAAATGATTACACCTGTACATTATTAATTCTTGTCAATAATTGATCAAACATTTCAAGATTTTACATTTCAGTCAGTACGAAGCCTGCCGACTCATCAGTATAGTTGCAAGAAGTGATTTACTTATTAGGGCAATTGTGGACACTCAAGTGGTTCCCAAAACTATAAAGGAAAGGACTTGTAAGCATTTTTAAAATTATAAAGTTTATAGGAAAGGAAAGCAACTCTTTATAGCTTTTTCTACTGCTCCCAAACAATATTTTTTATAATCATCAATATTCATGAATATTTTTTATTTAAAGGGATGGTACAGAACTGGTGTTTGCGACAAAACCGTTGCTGACAGTGAAAGCACATTATGTAATCCATCATATACCTTAACTGACAAACCTGTAGAAGTTTGAGGTCAATCAGCCATCTGAGTCACGAGAAAATAGTGAAAACCCGTGTACGGAGAACTGTACACATTTCAACGAATGAATAAAACGCTTCGAAGCGATTTATTTCAATCGGAAAATAGTTTCATTTATTTCTCAACGAATATGGCATTTCAGACAAAAACATTTCATGGGATGTTTTCTCCTATCATCACCATTATACTGTGTAAGTTTTATGTGAATCTGTGATTATGAAGTGTATTTTGTCTTACCAATTCTGTACCCTCCCTTTAAAAATCGGAATCCTAGTCTCCTAATCCTATACTGAAGTGAAGAAATTTCACCAATATTTTCAGTAAAAAAGTACAATTTTCTTACCTACTTGTTGCCACTGTTCTAGGAACAACTTGTCCACAATTATCCTTTAATATCGATACTAGTAATTATACAATTCACTGTACAATAACTTGAACTTATAAACTACATCATACATTCACATGTAATGTACATGTCCATGTACACTGTGTACAGTCATTATTATGTACAGTATAACATGCGATAATGCAGGGGCGGTGCAAATGCAAATGGTACCTCACTGCACTAAGCCCTACCCGTGTAACAAAATCCTTCATTAGAATCACAAAAACGTGATAATTAAACACAAAACACCACAGAAATATGCTATATTCTCACCAATCGTTCATATTTGCTTCCAAACATCTGATAGAGATTAGGAATTTCCGTCGTTTTCCGTCGATTTCTGCTCTTGATTACCACACATCAAGTGGTCGAGCGATGAAAAACGGACTGATATGACGTCATCGAAGGGTGGTTGAGGACGGGCTGGGACTATTGGGGGCGCTGTTTAAAAACAACATTTTTGAGGACGGTGTTTTGGACAAACAACAGAGGGCGCTATTAATAAAAGAGACGCGCCACCTTTGATAAAAGAACGATTTTTTTTTATTGGCGGAGTATGGATGACATTAAATTTTCTGACTGATTTACGATGTACATGTGATTTGGAACTTTCGCATGAACACAGACAAACAAAACAGAATAAAACATTCCGATATCGTGGTCAAAATATTCTAGGCTAGTCTGCTTTTTTGTTTGCTTCAATAAAAATAAAAATCAATATAATTATTATGGAATGAATTACCTAATCATCATTTCATTGGATTTCTTTTAATTACCATTTTTAAGTCCCACATCTTATTGTCAATTTATTTTGCCATTTTCAGTAATCAGTAGCAACAGCTGTCTAATCGTTACTCTTTGAGTTCGCCATAACATGATATTAAGAATCATCAAATTCAATCTGAGAAGGACAACCATCAAAATGGTGGCGCTATACATCGACCGTGAATAATTTAAGTCCAAGGGCCTGTTTAATTAATGCAAATGATCCCTGATTTTGGGATCCACGTCCTATGCAGGGTACGCTAATACGGGATCCGGATCCGCAGGATTCGCCATAAACAAACAGGCCCCAGTTCCTTTAAAGTTTAAAGGAATTACGTAGTATCATACTTTGGTAAGAAACCAAAACAGAAATGTTCACAGATTTACGAATAACCTACAGGGTATGAAAATGGTAATGGTAGAAACATACCGTTAAAATTTGTCCGCCTGAAATGTTGTATTTATCCAGAAATTAGTAAAATAACGACCGAAAAATAAATCTGTTTGATCTTTTAAAAGATCAACAATAAAAGAGAAAAGACTTAAGAAATACTGTGGTTGTTTTCACTGTATGGGACTGAAATTTTCACAGCCTGACTGTTACTGTACCTGTCTTGATATTTTTGCCAATGAATCTGTATTTTTTGATAAAAAAACAAAATATGATATTACCTTTAAGCAAGAAAACAGAGTTTTGATAGCAGAGAAAAGTATCTTTACCTGCAATTTTCAGGTCTATATTATAGAGTCTGTAAATCAAACTAAGCTGGGGCTTAACAGTTTCCAAAAGGGGTCAATAAGTGTCGCATTCACCTGGTACCCGTGATCGATAACCCAACGTTGCTTTCGCTGACCCCAAGCCGCCTCGGCAGCGGTTTCCCCCTTCACTCAAGACGGCAATGAATCATCCACGCATCAGGGGAAACGGACATGTCCCCTGACTTCTGTTGACGTGACACAACTTGAACTCCGTACTGATGACCCATCTCCCGCCTAGTGCCCTTTCGATCGTTGAGGGCGCTCCCTGCGCTCTTTTTAAAATCTTACCCATAAATCATATCGCAATGGACTTGACACCTAACATTTCTGTGTCTTTCCTTCGCACATGTTTTTGATAATTTACGGCTGTGAACAAAATAATAACACTTGCCCAAGGCCGTCGTTATTTAGAACAAGGGGGGCAATATCTACATGTGACTTTGTGCATTATTTTGAAATTACTTTAAAGGTATAATATATGATTGGTAAAGGTCGCAGAACAGCACTCACACTTTGTCTGATGAAACATGTATATGAAATGATAAACCTGTGAAAATTTGAGCTCAATCGGGCATCTGGGTCACGAGAAAATAGCGGAAACCCAACTCAATCTTTCTTTTAAAACATAAAGAATAGTTTTAATTTTACCCCGAGATCAAAACTTCTTTGGTTATTGTTTGACTTATTTCTGGATAAATACACCATTTCCGCTGAAAATAATTATGTTAACGGTATGTTTCTACCAGCACCATCTTCATTATCCTGAAAGTCATACGTAAATCTGTTAACATTTCAGTTTGGGTATAATTTATGTTACCAATCCTGTACTGTACCTTTAATATCAATACTCTATATTACACAATTTATTCCCTTTATGATTAGCTTAATAAAGTTATGTATAACTCATAACAGCTTGGTAACTTCAGAAAATTACCCGATATTTCGAGAAAAATGATTTCGACAAAATTAATTCCGTTTAGATTGATTATTCTGTGTTATGCTTTGTGTGAATAATATTAATTGAGTCGCTTTCCCATACTTAAGTTCTTGCGACTTGGACTTTCCTTTTTATAAGTGAGCTGTTTTATGCTTAGATTAAAGGTAATATCATACTTTGGTTTTTGTCAAGGAAATACAGATTCATAGGCAAAAATATCACGAAAGATACAGTAACAGACATCTGTGAAAATTTCAGTCTCATACGGTACCCACTTTTTGAGGAAACATTGAAAAACGGCCACAGTATTTCTTAAGCCTTTTTCTTTTATTTTTGATCTTTAAAAGATCAAAAATCATTTTGGTCACTGGTTTTTACTCTTTTCTGGTTAAATACAGCATTTCTGGCAGAAAACTGTTAGCGGTATGTTCCTACCATCACCATCTTTATACCCTGTAAGTTATAGGTAAATCTGTGAAAATGTCTGTTTCGGTATGTTACTGAAGTATGATACTACCTTCAATTAAAGTGAAATGAATGTGGTTCTCACACCTATAATCATTCAAAATTCTTCAACAACAGTAATTACACATTTCATCACATCTCACCAACATAGCGTGTGTATAAATCATTTCATGACTGGAGGACTCCATTGTTTTAAGCATAAGGCTTGGTTGAACCTGTGCCCTCGTAATATCTTCACCCATGGTAGCCCTTTGGCTCCTCACGACCCAGCGTTACCCCCTGGAAAGAACCAGGTTATGCCATAAACTATATACCCCCATTCCTAAGTTCAAGCTCAGGGTGCTGTCGAGGTACTTTGGTAAATTGCACGTGAGTCCTTATGCGGTTGTGATTCTGCACGAATCCGTGATTTAACAAATTAAAGGTAGTATCATACTTTGGTTTTTGTCAAAGAAGTACAGATTCATGGGCAAAATATCAAGGACGATACAGTCACAGTCACAGTCATTTCAGTCCCATACGGTGCCCACTTTATGAGAAAATCGTGAAAAACGGCCACAGTATTTCTACAAGTTTTTTCTCTTTTATTTTTGATCTTTTAAAAGATCAAAAAGATTTTCGGTCGTTGTTTTACTCATTTCTGGATAAATACACCATTTCAGGAGGACAAATTTTAACGGTAGGTTTCTACTAGCATCATCTTCATACCCCGAAAGTTTTATGTAAATCTGTGAACATTTCTGTTTTGGTCTCTTACCAAAGTATGATACCACCATTAAGTTCATTTCTTGGTTGCTTTTCTCATTTGTGATCGCTTGAACGGTTTAACAATCATGTAAATAATGTAGGGCTTCTTTTCACGAAGAATTGATCAAAATGAAAAAACAACAACATAGTAATCCCCTTTTGTTCTGATCCTCTCATTCATTTATGACTATCTTTACTTGTATCTTCGTGTGCTTCTTCGAGAAAGATCCTTTTAGGATCGAAACGTCAGGCCCTCCTAAATCCGAGCAGCCTTTGAGAAAGATCCTGCTAGGATCGAAACATCAGACCCTCCTAACTCTGACCATTTAACCTTTGAGAAAGATCCTGCTAGGATCGAAACATAAGACCCTCCTAACTCTGACCATTTATGAGAAAGATCCTGCTAGGATCGAAACGTCAGGCCATTCTAACTCCAAGCATGCCGATTTCACGAAACATTGCGTAACTTACGCAACGTACAAATGTTGCGTAAGTTTTGTGAAACGGGCATAACTTGTGCATAACGGGCAGGAAAATGTTGCGTAAGTTACGCAACGAAATGTTGCGTACGCAACATTTGAAGTTTCGTGAAATCGGCTGTGGTCATTATTTTGGCCGATGAGCACTTTGCAGCAGTTTATTACCTGCAGTGAAATAAAAAGGGGACAGACTTGAAAATAAACTTCGTAAATGTTGCATTCTATTAACCGTTGGATGAAACTGTTTGCCCTTTATGCCATATCCATGTAATACGCTTTAAGAAGAAAAATAAGTTGGAAATGGAATAGCAATTTTCTAGCAGAAAACAAAATCATGAAGTAACCTTTGTGCACAAATCAATAGATTGACTGCCATCTACACCCATGTTGACACGAAAAACCAGGGCACACTAATTACAAAGTATGAAAATTCTGCTTTAGTTTACACCATTAACCCCAATGCCATAAGTTTCCATCAGGTTTGACTGTATACATCGTATAGTATCTGTATCATACTCCTCCCAGGAGATACACGAAGCAGGCCGTATGATAGTCCGAGGGAAACACCGCGCGTGTCTCTACCCTATATCCAACCCCCTAGCAAGCACCCCGTCCCCCCGTAACCCAAGCGACGAGAGCCGAGGGAGTTCGCTGTTTGAAAATCTGACTCCATCAATTAATTTTCCCAGTGCGTGGCTGTTGCATCTTTGGATTTTGACTCGTTGGTTGGCCCACTTTTTGGGATATGACTCTCAATTTACGACCGGCCAACACTCCTGGGATTAAAATAGCTTCAGATACAGCGTAGAAACATCGCAGTTTATGATGTTTTTACCGCTCCAACCATCTGGTTTTCAATAATGTGACTCTGACCTTAAAGGTAATATCATACTTTTGTTTTTGTCAAAGAAATACAGATTCATGGGCACAAATATCAAGACAGTAGCAGTCATCTGTGAAAATTTCAGTCCCATCCGATGCCCGCTTTTAGAAAAAACAGTGAAAAAAGACACAGTATTTCTGAAGTCTTTTCTCTTTTATTTTTGATCTTTTAAAAGATCAAAAATATTTTCGCTCGTTGTTTGACTAATTTCAGGATAAATACAGCATTTCAGGCGGACAAATTGTAACGGTATGTTTCTACCACCACCATCTTCACACCCTGTAATTTATACGTAAATCTGTGAACGTTTCTGTTTTGGTGTCTTACCAAAGTATGATACTACCTTTAAATTACAAATCAGGGAAAATATAAGGTCTATCGGTGCTTACATTTTCAAAAAATGGTTTTCAAAAGATGTAACCAACGCTAAACTACGGAAAGTTTGGCATTTCTCTCTAATTATTTTTTTTAATTCAAAAGTTTTGATTGTTGCACGAATGAAAAGGAATGGGGTTGGGTAAAAGTGAAGTTCTATGGTCAAAACCTGGGACTATCCTAAAATTATGAAATGATATAATCATCCCGAGCTAGTCTAAGGTAGTGAAACAATATGCATCACCCATGTTTCTTTAAAAGATTAACAATTTTTTTGTCAATTATTTTAAAGGTAGAGTACAGGTTTGGTATTAAAACATACCTAAACAGATATTTTCACAGATTTACGTATAACTTCCAAGGTATTAAGATGGTGCTGGTAGAAACATACCGTTAACATATTTATGCCTGGAATGGTGTATTTATCCAGAATAAGTAAAACAAAGACGGAAAACAGTTTTGATCTCGGGGTAAGATCAAAACCATTCTTAATGTTTTATGAGAAAAACTGAGTCGGGTTTTTTGCTATTTTTCTTGTGACTCAGTCTTCCGAATGAGCTCAAATTTCCACAGGTTTATTATTTCATATACACACTGGATCAGACAAAATGTGAGTGCTGTTCTGTGACCTTTACCAATCATGTATTATTCCTTTAAATTTTTATCAAAGGAGATTATTCCACGGCAATTGAAAAACGACTATTATGTTTGGCCGATCGTAATTGCATGGGGACGGCACAAGAAATGAATGATTCCGCCCTACAAATCACCTCTACGGATAGCTATACCTTAAATTTACGAGCAACTCAGAAATCACTGTCATGTGACTTGTCAGGTGACAATAGATCATGTCATCCTGTTTATATCATCGGTGTATATGTGATACATTTTCTCTTCTGCCTTTCGAAGTTCTCGCAAATCATCAATTTGTCATTTGAAACTTCCCTTTCTGCCAGTGCATTTTTCTTCATTTTTTGCTGAAGAAATAAGATCAAGTATACATTTTTTTTTAAATACAGCAGGAGCCTAAAGGTAATTCAAGTCGGTCTATACGTCTGAGAGTTTTCGTGATTATTTCTGGTCAGTTAATTAGTTCCATGTGGATATGTTTACAGTGCAAACTGCGCGTCAAATAACAATTTTGTTTTCAAAGCTAACAATGGCACTCGGTCATTTTGCTAGTCTGGTTCTAAAAATATGAGGGCGCTATTTATTTCAGGGTAATTAAGTTAGATAAAGAAACACAGTACATGTACATGTACTAACAATTGAAGTATTAAGGTATGACCAAAAATTATTAATAACTAAACAATGCTCCATTTTCGTTTAAAATCTTAATGTTGACAAAGGGTGATGTTAAAGCCAAGTTCTTATAAATATAATGCTATAATCACCAGCCAATTTGTGACGCCAATTTCTCAGGCCAGGATTGGAATGAAAACTTAAGCTCTCTTTAAATACATCACCATTATAGTGAATGATGTATACCATTGTGGTTTACACTCATTTGACGTTTTGATGTCAGCAGTTCACGAATGAACTTGATTGAAAGTTGTACTTCAGTGTCCTTTCAAAGAAGAATTCTCGAAATGTGACTGTTTATTTTCCTAAAAGATGCCAACGGTGCGTCTTCTTGGAATTATATGGGCTCTTTGAGTGTGTATTATTTTGCGTTGGGTATGATCTTTAAGCAGAGTAAAAGTATTGTTGATTGACAAGGTAGTGATGTGAATGCTATCTCAATGCCATAGTTATTTGTCACTGAATGAGGGCGCTCTTTGCACGCCATCTTTAAAGGTTTACTGTAACCAAAACTCATGCGAAGTTAATTAAATACATCTGTATTGTTATTAAACTCAACCTGTCTATCATTGTTTGTGCTAAATTATTTTGTATATAGACAAAGGCGGTATTTTAGACCCATAATTTAGCACTCCACATATTTTTGCGACGAAAACCCTTGCTTACGTCACACGCAGAACGCCACGCATGCTGTACTGTGGTGCGAGCCTATACTAGTTCGTTCTGTAGGTGACGTCACTCGCTATATTGTTGCGTGGATCGGTTCCCGGGGGACTTTTTTTTTTGGGGGGGGGGGGGGCGGTGCACACAATACTGATTTGGTAACCTTTAGGTCAAAATTAAGCACTCTTACATAAACATATAAATGTATATAGTCGTCAATAATGTATTAAGCAACAATTTTAAAGCATTTTCACCCCTTTTCCAAAAATTGATTACAGTAAACCTTTAAAGGGCACTTGACATGAAGTAATGCCCAAATGTAAGGATGATGATACAAGTTTGTCAGTGACGTAACATCACTTCACACCTTAAAATGATGAAATGACGCAATTACCATGCATCCGGGTCTGTACTTTGTGACCTGAAATAATTTGGTTCAACGCTTTGGCGCCTTTTATTTTGATCTTACCATGAAGAAAATGGCTAATAGACGAAGTGTATACAAGCGTGTGACATACAGAACATTAGGCCGTGCAGTTGCAATTCATTTCCCTGGCAGTGAAGACCAGGCTAGGCCTACACGCTTGTCAGCAAAACATTATTCTCACATATTCTCTAGACTCCTTTACGCACGTTTGTTTATACAACCAAGCTGCAATGTTTACGGTTGTATCTACTGCAAGCTACCCCCTACCTCAAACGGCTCGGTGAAAAGGTTATAATTACGATGTTTCAAACACGTACCCAAAGTGACGTGAATTATTCGGATTGGGTAAGGAACGCTTGACAGACAAGATGTGTATAGGCCCTAATAACTACGTGTCGACATGCTACCAGAAGCATTCGTGATGGTAATCAAGATTCAGACACGGGCTTGTTTAGGCCAGGATGGACTTAGCGTCTGCAATAACATCAACAACTTGTTTTAAACTTTAAGCAAAGTAGAGGAAACCGGTAAATCGAAAAACTAAATTCATGATTAAATAGAAAGAGATCACTACCAATGCATGGATAGAGCTTGAAAAGAGCTTTCCAAAGATATGCAACTTTTGGGGGCCCTTATTTTGCATGTTCAATCAATGTATTTAGAATTAACCTCTTATTGGTCTCGTGAGGGCGCTGTTCTGGAGGCCATCTTTGGGGCACAGGTTCGTGAAACCGTTGTCAGTGCAAACGTTTTTATCCCCACGGTAGAAGCTTTAATAATCATGCAAGAAAAAAAAACACAAGAGGTAACAAGTGAATTTGTATTCGTACAAAACATCAACATCTATAGGTATAATAGTATTGGCAAAAGGTCACAGAACAGCACCCACACTTTGTCTGATCAAACATGTACATGAAATAATAAACCTGTGAACATTTGAGCTCAATCAGACATCTGAGTCACGAGAAAATAGCGAAAACCCGATTCATTCGCCAGACATACTCTTATGTTCGGATTATCAAATCAGTTCTCATTTTACAACAAACATATTGATGTTTTGGTCTAGTACATCTTATAATTAGAGGTCCTAGTTAAAGAAAGGCGGAAACAAGCAATCCCATTTTACTGTCTATTCTTAGATAGTACAGATGCTTAGAGAAGAGATAGTAGATTTAAATAGAATCTAAAACATATTACGTTTTTGCTTCTTAAACCATTAACAACTATAAACAATCTAAATGGCTTTAGCCTCCTAAAACGTTCCTGCCAAGATCGAAACGTCAGGTCCTCCCAACTCCAAGCATTAAACGACTGTCCCAGTATATCACATGAAACATTTGAGTCCAAACAGTAAGGCACACGGTTTTAAATAAACAATTCCAATGCATTAATGCATTTGGTGAATTATCTATCACTTTACTGCGGTGTATCCTTTCGGGGGAAAAAGTTAGTAATGATTTCAGAGATCGAGCGTGAAAACTTTTTAATTATCTTCCGGAGCTTTTTGGAATGGACCGTAAATCATACTGGCGCGCTGCGTGTCGGATTTATACTAAACCCGGGATGTCCGTGTAGCTGTCTGGTCGGGCCGGCCGTGCAGTTAAAGGTAGTATCATCCATACTTTGGTTTTTGTCAAAGAAATACAGATTCATGGGCAAAGATATCAAGGAAGATACAATAACAGTCATCTGTGAAAATGTCAGTCCCATATGGTGCCCACTTTTTGAGAAAACAGAAAAAGAATTTCGGTCGTTGTTTTATTAATTTCTGGATAAATATACCATTTCAGGTGGAAACATTGTAACGGTATGTTTCTACCACCACCATCTTCATACCCTGTAAGTTATACGTAAATCTGTGAACATTTCTGTTTTGGTTTCTTACCAAAGTATGATACTACCTTTAAGCCATCTTCAACCGACTGATATTACAAGCGAATCATGATGGACGAGTACTAGCTCTGTACTAGTTCGCCGCTATGCAATGTCAGGATGACTTCCCCGGTACGGTGAATCATGGCCTCACGACAGCTGATACCCCGCCGAGCACTCCGCGCGTTCAACCAACGAAGCATACACCGATGATAAAACACATCCTGTCAACATCTCGGTGTTTTCACGAGCGCGAAATTACTTGGATTACAATTTTCCTTTCCTTTTCCAGTCTTTTTAGGTATTCTTTTAGAAATCTCGTAAAAGGTGAAAAATAAACAAACTACGAGGCGTTTGATGATTACAGATACTGACACGGAGATCATGGATAGTTTAGGTTTGTGGCATCACCTTTCTACTGATATAGCCTATACGAAAGGATCTATTATTGGACCGAACGCGCGCAAAACAGGACCACAATATTTCAACAATTTCGCCGTTCTTTTTTCTTGCATTGCTTGGTGATGACTCGCAGTTTAAGACGACCATGGCATGCTGTCCGAAACGTTGAGTTTGATCATTATTCCCCTGCGGTTGATTTTTACCAAGCTCATCGTAACTTACTATCAATCGTAGAAGTGATGCTGTATTGCAGTAGGATACGATGGGTCATCTTCCGTAACTCAAGTTACGATCGATCGTAAGGTTTCTTGAAATAAGCTAACCCCTAATATGGTTCCCTTATCCTTTTTAAACCTAAGCTAAAATTTCTCTTAAAATTTGGGATATTGCCATTTCACAGAGCTGCTTAAGCACAACATTTGAAAAACAGGATTGCCAACCATATTTTTGTGTGATGTTTACTGCGTTTGACTTGTATTCGGCCATTGTTTGCTGAGCATAATATTCACAAGGGGTTTCAGCTGGCATACTGATTTTATTAACCATGGTTTTTGGTGCTTAAGCAAATTGTGGTGCTTAAGCAGCTCTGTGAAACTGGTCCCTGGCTCACTGCTCCAGGGGCCAATTTCATGGCCCTGCTTAACACAAAAAATTGCTAACCATGAAATTTCTGTATTAATAAAAACAGGCTAAGCAACCAAATTTCCTATTTGAAATTTATAGTCAGCAAATAACAGCCGCAAAGAACAATCACAAGTGATACACAACACATGGACATTTTGGTTGTTAATCCTGTTTTAATGAAGACAGAAATTTCATGCTTAGCAAAATAATTTGTGTGCTAAGCAGGACCCTGAAATTGGCCCCTGTTCATTATTCTACACTGAGAGAAAATTATGGTCTGATTTGAGGTTCGCTGCCCGACCCGTACCGACTACAGAGTCCCTTTTAATGCGATTGAATGATAGCGGCGTCAAATTAATTTCACCAATACATCAGCCGTGTTATCGTATTACGACCAAGACCAATACTGGCTTCTTGAAAATAAATCTCAAGTTACGACTGCTCATCTCGAAAAAACCCTGTTTTTTGTTCTCTTCACGAATTTGATGATGGATAAGGAACACAAATTGAAACAGCAGCATGATTGCAACGACTGTACAGGATTCCCCCCCCCAACGCAACACTTGTGTCGAGAACTATTATATGAACATTAAACTGTTTATCACTTCAATATTCAGATATAGCTATGTCTTGGCTATCATTATGTAGAATTTGAGAACAATTTGACTAAAATTGAATGAAAACAGCTAAGACTGAACTACCCAGCCTCACTAACCCGATTTTCATCTTTCTTTCATACACATTATGTGTGTATTGACCACTATGCGTGTTATCCTTGCAAATTTGTTTTTAAGGAGTACTCTTTCAATTGGTCATATTTTCGCCAATTTCAGCCCCAACATGCTTAAATTCTTTATGGTGATAGCCAACACATGGCATATCTGAATCTTGAAGTAATAAACAGTTTAATTTTAACACAATGGGTCCCGACACAGTGTTGCATTTTTTCTGGGACACCCTGTATGCCGGTTTTTTGGCAACAGCACGTATTTGATTTGCAACTGTGACCGAATAATGTCCGGATTGATGTTACCATGGCAACTTGGATCGACCTAGGCGTGTCCCCAACCCCCGTGTCAAAGTTCACGACCCGTCGACGACAGAGAAAAGTTGCACATGAGCCGTTGTTGTCATGGCAATATTCATTAGGGGCTTCAACAACATTAAAAAAACTCCGGGATCAAATCGAGTGTTTGTCATTTTGTGTGGTGAGCGAGCATCGGACGGTATCACGTCTTCGAGTCCGCCGTTAATTTTTCCGTGGAGTTTGCATCAGTAGGCCTACTCATCGGCATCTGATTAAGGCTCTACAACTGAGACGCACAGCGCCATCTTGTCTTTAAGAAACTAGAACATTCTTATTAAAACGAAACTTTGGATTGCAGTTTATCTTGACTGTCAGAATTTGTTCTAATTCTGTCTCGTGGAAGGTTTTACCGCACATAATTTAACAAACCGCGACTGAGACCTGGAATTGAAGCCGATTGCTCGCGAGTGTGTTCTGTGCAAGAAGGAGGCGCGGGATAGAATATCGTGTGTTGTCAGTTTTTATTGGTAAGTTGTAAAAGTCGCTTAGTGCTGTTAAATATTATACTTCGTATCGTAACATGAAAACTATAATAGGTTTAACAAAACAAACGGTTATTTTGTCTTCAGCACCAACGAATGGAATTTCACAGTGCTCGATGTTTTTTGCAAGGCACCAAGTTGTCTAAAGTCTGCTTTATGTCTCAAGACAATGATACAATCATTATTGCGAGTTATAGAAATTTGGTGAATTTGAAAATAATTCTGAGAAAATATTTCATTTACATGGAAACCAAAAACAAATTTAATGTAATCCGTACCGTAAGCAAAATTTCTTCGCTTACGATAGCAGACTTTTTTTTGCTTACGGTTAGCGTACATCACGGAAGAGTTTTTCTTTACTGCAGAATGCATAATATGACAGCACCTTATAGGAGAACTTAGTCACGGTAAGCCTAGACATTCTTCGCTATCCGAAAGTCTTGCTTACGGATTCCATGAAATAGATTTCTCAAGTAGCAGTTGCGCCCGTAAGCACAAAAGTAGACCGTAACTGATAATGATCGTTGTTGTGCTATTTTTCGTGTATTATTAACTCATGTAACTTTGTTAGCCGTATTATAGACACAATTTCAGCGTCGAATTAACTTTGCAGTGTACCATCCCAATCCGGCAGGTTTGAACATTATGAGCTTAAAATCAGGTTTAAAATTGTAAGAACTAGCTGTGTGCTTATTCGGTTATATGTAGCTTAAAGGATGGTACATACAAAAATTGGTAAAACAAAATACACTTCAAGATCACAGATTCACATAAAACTTACACAGTATAATGGCGATAATAGGAGAAAACATCCCATGAAACGTTTTTGTCTGAAATGCCATATTATTCGTTGAGAAATGAATGAAACTATTTTCCGATTGGAATAAATCGCTTCGAAGCGTTTTATTCATTCGTTGAAATGTGTAAACGGGTTTTCACTATTAGTTCTCGTGACCCAAATGGCTGATTGACCTCAAACTTCTACAGGTTTGTCAGTTAAAGGTATATGATGGATTACATTATGTGCTTTCACTGTCAGCAACGGTTTTGTCGCAAAAAAACAGTTCTGTACCAGTTGGTAAATTTGTTGGAGACCAAGCTAGGCAAGAAACTGATACGCATTCCTGCGTATGACAGTACATGGTCAAAAACTCGCCCTCTCAATGCGTAAATCTTTCGTACGTTGATACAATACCGACCCAACCGGCTGCTTGCGAGCAATGCTTTACACAGTTTACATGTTTGGTATTTGTCTTTGGTTGTTGATACTTGTTTTACGAGATGGCGACTGACATAGGGCCTACCACCAGTAGACGGCACCTTAGCTCTTACAAGGAACTCGACTAGGTGCGGACCAATTTTACTGTCTGCTGTTCTTGGTATCAACCACCAAAATGTATACGTTAAAGGTAGTATCATACTTTGGTTTTTGTCAAAGAAATACAGATTCATGCGCAAAAATATCACGACAGATACAGTAACAGTCATCTGTGAAAATTTCAGTCCCATACGGTGCCCACTTTTTGAGAAAATTGAGAAAAACGGCCACAGTATTTCTTAGGTCTTTTCTCTTTTATTTTGGATCTTTAAAAGATCAAAAATAATTTTGGTTACTGGTTTTACTTTTTTTTCTGGAGAAATACAGCATTTCAGGTAGAAATATTTGAACGGTATGTTTCTGCCATCACCATTCCTATACCCTTTAAGTTAAAGGTAAATCTGTGAACATTTCTGTTTTGGTTTCTTACCAAGGTATGATACCGGTACTACCTTTAAGCAGGAAATTTTATTCGACAGTTAGAAATTGTTATTTAAAAAGCTTGGTTTGAAACTGAGATTGGAAAAGAAAATTTGAAGTATTGCAAAAGGGTGAAGGGATGAAAAGGTGACACACTCCTAGTGACGTGCTGTCGGTACATTAACTGGCGTAGTATACGTCTCTTGCCGCCGTATAAGGCGCCCTTCCAACTGAGCTATACAACCCCATAATGATGGATAACAAAGAAGATAAAGTTAAAACAGTGCACAATGAAGTTATAGTTCACCCAAACGTATAGTTGGTGATTTCGCTGCATGGAATTTTACAAAGGTACGAATTCGCACCATAATGATGTATGAATTCCCATAATGATGGATGTATCTTTAATTATCTTCATGCAGGTGCTTGGCAGCTGGGTCGATTTCACGAAGCCCTACGATCGATCGTAACTCGAGTTACGAAGGATATCCCATCGTATCATATGTAGGGCTGCATTGCATCATAAACCCTACGATTGATAGTAACGGTTACGATGAGTTTGGTGAAATCGACCCCTGTTGTGCAGTAACAGGAAGTATATCATTAATTTTACATTGTGCGAATTCGTACCTTTGTAAAATTCCATGCAGCGAAATCACCAACTATACGTTCCAATCAATTTTAATCCAGATGGTTCAGTCAAAGCATGGACACAAACATCTCGATATCAGCATTATTCTTGCGCTTCGTCCCTGGAATTTCAAGGAAATCCGTGTTTAAAAATAAGGTTTTGTTTGGAATACAAGGTTAAAGAATCGGGTCTTTAAAATTTGGTTTTGCTTATCGGAAAACAGCAGGGCAAACGCCAGTTTCCGGTCAGGCAGTGTACCGTAACGGCACGCGACGATAGACCTGTTGTTTGTTATGATTACTCGGTCCAAATAATTTTTTTCATTACAGATTTTGTAATGACCTTTTATTATCATCTACCCTTTATACAGTAATAAACAAAACCATGCACAATCCAGTGTTAAATCTACACCCTAAGTGTATTCTTCCACAAGGGTTGCAGTGTAGTTTAAATAAACACTTCTAGTGGACGTATTAAGACAACCAATGGGGTTTCTTGGTGAGGGGGGCAAAACACGTAAAGGGGAAAGGAAAAAAAGAAAACAGAAGAAAAACACAGGTTGCTGTATTGTTGAAACTATTGGTAATCTAATTCAATGAACAAACAAAGAAAATATTTGAATTTCAATATGTCAGATTTTTTTTTCGTTGGCATCAGAAGTTGGAATTATAAGGGGCGCAATTTTAGCGCTTGCCCCGGGAGCCGTTTCCCATAGATACGCTGCTGATGACAACGCTAGTTAATGCACGGCAGACAGTTTAAAAAAAAACCACGAACCCTCATCGGTGCAAAATCTGTGACAGTCACTCACCGCACTGGTATTTCAAACTAGTTGTTATAGTTAAGAGTAAACATTCACAGCCAACTTCAAGTCATCCAAAATGAATTGGAAATTGGGGAGCACTTTAGCGAAGACGACGCAGCAGTGCTAATGAAATTCGCCCGCGCTAAGACGTATTAATACAAACATCAATCAACAGGGTTTCGAATAAAATGATGTTGCCAAGATTCATGTATAGTCGCGCCAACGGGCCGGGAGCGGGCGTGCAAGACGACGCATGCCGTCAACAAAGCGATTTTCACGGTGGGCAATTAGATCCTCTACGCCCCCACCTCCCGCCAAGAGTCTTTATTTGTGATTTTACGACAGTATGAGTAAATTTGCGACTTAACCAGCCAGTTTGAAGTTTTTATGCAGCTAGTTTACATTTTCCTGATTATTATTAAGGCATTTTGAAGAAGCGGTAAAAACGTTCAGAGAACTTTAATTTCAACAAATCCATGATCTGTTAACAATTCTTTACACGTAGATCGCTGGAGAATGTATACTAAGTCAGTATATCCCTTTTCGGTCGTCATTCAATTGATAAATGTTTATACTTTTGATCTTCCAATGTTCATCACCAAAGCGCCTCTGCAAGCTCTGCATTCTAAGCCTCATCAATCAAGCCATGTACTCGCGTGCAGAGCTAGCTAGGCTGCTACTAACAGAGCGTGGTTGGGTGAAATTGTCCGTGCGTTTGCCCCGCCCACCAGTGGCGTTCCATCTTCCTCTGCATTTAGCTCTTTGCATGCAATGCAGAGCTTTCATCAGCCCTGGATACAAATTCTGGACCAGGCCTATCTGGTTCATAAAGGACGATTCATTATTATTTAGGAGACATTCTCCGTGTTTGGTTGGGATCAGCTCTGGCACGGTAGGGCAGTGCTGGAGCTCCGGCCCCTGACGGCCCAGACTTGAGGGTCTAACATCCTCTCAACTTCCGAGTTTCTCTAAGCTTGTTATGAGTTTGCTTGATTCATTATTGTAGGAGACATTCTTAGCGTTTAGTTGGGACTAGCTCTGGTACGGTATGGCAGTGCTGGAGCTCCGGCCCCTGACGGCCCAGACTCGGAAGGGTCTAACATCCTCCAACTTCCGAGTTTCTCTGAGCTTTTTATGAGTTTGCTTGATTCTATCTGATTCGGATTTCTTGCTGGTCTTTCAAACTGTATTACACAGATGAATCAGTGCGGTAGTATCGCGACATGTCGTCGTTTTCCTCGGTGTCTTTCTCGAGCATGAACGACACCGAGTACTACCCGATGGAGCCCGGGCCCGAAACCGTCTTCGTCCCGGTCATCTGGACACTGATCGTGGTGGTCGGAGTCACCACCAACGCCCTGGTGGTCTACGTGGTGGTCGGCCACATGAAGATGACCACCGTCACCAACTACTACATTGTCAACCTGGCGCTGACTGATATCACCTTCTTGGTGGTGTGTATGCCTTTCACCATGCTGACCTACACTCACCACAGTTATATGACAGAGGGAATATGCAGGGTCATCTCTTACGTACAACTGGTAGGTATAATACTCATTGAATTTGACGAAATTTTTCAGGGTGTCAGGGTATCACATACAAATCTGGAAACGTCTACATAAAAGGTACAGTACAGGATTGGTAAAATACCCAAACAGAAAATGTTCACAGATTTATGTATATAACTTTCAGTTACGATTTCACTCAATGTTTGCGAGTTGACGCAATTCTTTCGAGTTGATGCAATGTTTGTGAGTTGACGCAGTGTTTGCGAGTTGACGCAGTGTTTTTGACAAAAGGATTTTGGGGCATGAAGATGGTTCTGGTAGAAACATACCATTAAAATAATTTCCGCCTGAGATGCTTTATCCAGAAAGAGTAAAAGTAAAAACACCAAAAAAGCATTTTTGATCTTGGCAAGATCAAACCCATTCTTTACGTTTTACTGGTTTTTCGCTATTTGCTCGGGATTCAGAATTACCGATTGAGCTCAACGTTTCACTGGCTTATCATTTCATGTACATGCTGGATTAGTCAAAGTGTAAGTTTTGTTCTTTACCAATCATGTATTATACCTTTAACCAATCAAAATAATCACACAGCTCATACATTATTAGTAAGTCAATAGTTAAACAAGTCTCAGTTTGTGAAAACAAGAAGACAATTAATGGGTGTTTAAAATACATTGTTCGAATTTTGGCCGATTCAAAAGAAACAAATTATAACATCATTGTAAAATTGAATTATTAATTTGCAAGGCTAAAAATTTTTAAGCCTCCATTTGATACACTGACAAATAAAACTTCAGTGATTAATGGTACATGTAGTTATTAAAAAATGGAAATAATAAAAATTATACAAATAAAAGGATGATCTTTTGAGCGCTATGACATCCAGAAATAAGTTCGCAAAGATAAATAAACGGCGCATAGATATAAAATTCCTAACATGCTATTATTTTTGTAGGTGATATTTTTAACATAAACACATATAAGATTGTGTTTGGCAGCCGTTCAAGCACTCGTGTGTACGACTTCTCGTCATTTCATACAATAATAAACTCGGTCATATATTTCTAACTTGGAAATGAGTATGGAAATACATTAATGTTATAATGTTATATTGTAACTTGTTATGCACACTGTCATGTCCGTTACAGTAATCCAAACATGATTTGGGTGTTCAAACATTAATAAAAAAATGCACACATCAAATAACCACAAGGGGAAACTGATTGGATTATTTTAAGTCATTGGAAAGTGAACAAAGGAAGAATTAAGTGGAGCGGGATTCGAACCAGTGAAGTTCGGAATACCATACCTGCGCTCTAACCAACGGAGGCTATCCAGCGCCTGTACGGTATTCCGGAGGTCGATGGTTCGAATCCCGCTCCAGTAAATTTTTGTTTGTTCACTTTTCAATGACTTCGAACATACGTAGCTTTAAAGTGACATAGGCCTATACACATCAATGCATATCTTGATTGGTACAAAACGCAATGGTAACAAATCACAATAGGGCCACAGTATTCAAGCCCAGAAACAACTTTATAACTTTATAAAATATTTCTTATTTTGGTCTGGTACCCAGGCGTCTGTGTTCGCTACCTGTATGACATTGACTATCATGAGTGGGGATCGATTCGTCGCCATCGTGTACCCGATCAAATCCATCAAATACAGGACTAGACGATTGGCATTTCTTCTCAATTTTGGGGTTTGGATCGGTAAGTAGACATCAAAATGGCGCCGACCTTATCGTTTGATAGGGGGCGCTATCGCACATTTTTTTTTTCGTACTCCTGATTAACAAGGCCTTGTCCCAAATCTCTGGCTGTGACCGCAAATAACACACAAGTCTATGGAAACAGCTGCAGTCACTGGCTAGTGGCTGCCATAGGTGCGTGTGTTATTTGCAGCCGCAGCCAGAGATTTGGGACAAGGCCTAACTTGCGTCTGTTTTTCTGTCGGCCTAATTGAAATTTAAGAGTGAACTGTAATGCTCAGAGATAACTTGAAAGTTACAAAAATAAACGTAAAGATTTGATTGGCACGAACGACCAAAATGTTATCAAAATATCAAATATCTAATGTTGACAGACGCATAAAATCATAATAGCTTCATAGCCAGTGCTTGTGTTAGTAGTCGAATTTCGTGTATTTATTTTCATACGGAAGACATTAAATTTTATGTTGTGAATCACTTCCACACGTCCTACGGTGTCTGCTACACGCCATTAAGCGTTTGAAACTCTTTATTCAATAAGATTTTTTGTTATTGAAAGAATATAATTTATACTAACTGGAGCTTTTATTATCTCTATTCTTGTTTTCTTCCGGTTTTAGTGTCCTATACTTTGGCCATACCCTCCGCCATATTTGTGGAAGTGGAAGAACAGTGGTTTTACGATGTGGAGAAACTTTACTGCTTCGAAGCATTCAACACGCATAAGGCTGTGTATTACAGCTACGTCTTGATCTGTACTTATGTCATACCTCTGATTGTGATAACTTTGTGTTACTCCATGTTACTGCATGCCATGTGGACCAAGAATGACCCAGCCACGTTCACCAACATCCGGGCACGTAAGAACCTCAAGATGAAGAAGCGTACCACGCGCATGCTCCTTGTGGTAGTCCTCCTGTTCTTCATCTGCTGGTTACCAGCGCACATCTTCAACTGTTGGGAGCGCTACGCCAGTGACGGGTATCCGTACCACAGCGATGCTTTGTACTACGTCCGCATTTTGGCCATTACGCTGGCTTATTCGAATTCCTGCGTCAATCCGTTCGTCTATGCCTTCTTGGGGAACAACTTCCGGTCCAGCTTCAGGCAGGCTTTCCCCGTGTGTTTCAGACGGCAGATAGGGATCAGGAACTCACTCATGAGGCTGCATAGGCGTGGCACGGAGGAAGGAGGGACCAGAGTGACGGTGATAGCTGGGAATATCGAGTTAAACAACATGGCGCCCATACAACAGGCAACTCTTTGAACTTCACACAGGAACCTGTCATTATCAATGAGTTGAACATCACCAATAATGAACGTCTCAATGTTATCCAAAAAAAGCCACACCAAAACGTGCAACGGATTTACACAGCATGTAAACAGTAACATTGGCAGCATTGTTACATACGATACGAAGATGGCACGAGAGTGAATCAGTATGTTAACATCCAAATAACAATTCGGGCGATTCCAAATAGAGCGCCACCAAGAGTTTGGAAAGCGTAGGCCAATCACAATTCAATCACGAAATTTGACCCCCAAATGAGCATCTAGAAAGGTTCGATAGATTCCGCGCATTTTGATTAGCCAACGTGTTGCAAACTCTTGGTGGCGCACTATTTGGAGTCAAGTCACCCGTATAGTATAATTAATATTTCAACATAATGTCAATTTCTGTACATAACTTGTAAGATAGGAAGTGATGACCAAAAATGCATGTGAAGAAAACAAATATAATATTTTTATTGTGCTGATGTAAATAATTATATTTTGCATAAATACATATTTCATTTTATCGAATGGATAATTAAAAAAATACATTGGTGGGCACTGACGTGTGGGGGCGCCCTATACGTTTTGGGCACTTCAGCCTATGGGATTGGTTGGAAGATATGCAAATGAGGATTGAAATAGAAGATTGAACCAATGAACTCGAAGCGGTTTCGAGACGCAAAACTCCTCGTGCACGTTTTTTTTTTTTTTTTAATCTCAACATCAATTATTGTTCTATCTGGCCGCTGGGGGCGCCACACTTAGTTACCGTTGAGAACAATAAATAAAGGACACGTAAACAAAATGGTTGAAACACAATAAATTGAATATTATTCTGTATCTTTTCGCATTATACACATTGTAATCATTAAATTAAAACCACTTTCAAATTCAAATCAATCATTATTACATTAATATTGTATACAACCTTTATTGATTTTTTAAGTCAGATTTAAGTTGCCCATTTTTGTTTTCATGGATATTAATTTACTTATTTCAATCATTACGAATTGCGGACCTTTTTGAGTGATGGTTAATTTTCGATTGATTTCTGATTCTTGTCCTTCGAAGAACAAAGGCAGGAACTCTCAGGTTTTCAAGATATTGAAGTAGATTTATCTTGGAGATTATGGAGGATTGTGTAGGATAAGTGTGGATTGAACCTTTTAAATGATTACAGTATTGTATTGACACTGTTATCATCTGGGGTCAATTACATAGAGCTACTTAGCACAATAAATTGCTTAGCACAAAAATAGTTAGCCCAGTATTAAAAACAAACCACCATTGAAAATTCCATTTGATATTCAATGTCAGCGAACAAAAGCCAAAGAAAATTATTGCAAGCGATACACAACACTCATAAATTTGGTTGTTAATCCTGTTTTTACTAAGACAGAAATGTCATGCTTAGCGAATTTTTGTGCTAAGCAGCTCTATGAAATTGGCCCCTGGTGTGATCTGTTTACATGCCCATTATGGCCACGTCATTGACCTCCCGCATCGATCCTGGGAATATAGGAAATCTCGTTCTGTTCTTTCAGTAGGACATGTCTCAAAATCACAAAGCGATCTCTCGGTCATCCTTAGCCACACACTACTCGCAACAACCAGAAATCGTAAGGATCGCAACAATCGCAAGAGCAGAGATCAGAATGTAAAGGGCATAATTAGTTTCATTAATAGGCATCAATTCGGTTTTCATTTAGCAGATTCCAGAAGACACGAAAAGAGCTTAAAACAAATGAAAAAGGCTTTATTTTTTTACTCGATACAGTGTGCTTTTAACGCCATGTTTTCTTCATTTTTTTTATTGGAGTTAGGAGGGCCTGACCGTGACGCGTTTCGATCCGAGCAGGAATCTTAATCGAAGCCTTTGAGAAAGATCCTGCTAGGATCGAAACGTCAGGCCATCCTAACTCCATGAATTTTATAAGTTTCAGGTCATTATTTCGGCTGATGAGCAGTTTGCAGCAGTTTATTACTTGTGTTCTTTACTTTAAAAAGTTTTGCTCAAAATAAATTTCTGATAAATGTACCACAATTCTTTTGATTACATCGTTGTTCAATATCTTTTAATAAATTTGCATTTACTAACTGCATGAAAATAAATAAATAAATAAATGCCACATGTGCATTGCAGCGTTTCAGCCTAAAAATACCGCCCTCTTTTGTTGCAAGCATAATGACTGTGACGCCTCGAATTACTAAAAAAAAAGAAAAGATCGAAAGAAAAACAAATCAAAAGAACAACAAAACAAAAATCAAACATCCTTTAAATGCACACTTGTCATTCTTTCACCCTCTCCGTTTTCACCAGTGCCTTTGTGAATTAACTGATGTCTGGTACACAGACTCGACTGTATTGCACGTGCACATCACCATTTCAATTCCCCTGACTATATTAAGTCCATTGCAATGCCAAGTAGGATTTGAAGTTTTGCATGGTGGAGAGACTAGAATGAGTAAGACTAGCGGTGACACCATGTATAACACTCTTTTTGGAAGATGTGTGGTCCTGTAAAGGACCAGTGAGAGTAAATTCTCGACGTTTCGACTTGTATGCTCTCTCCCGAGGACGACTAGAGCACACGAGTCGAAACGTCGAGAATTTACTCTCATAGGTCCTTTTCAGGACCACACTTTTTCCAAAAAGAGTGTTAAACATGGTGTCTCCGCAAATCTTACTTATTCAAGTCTATTGCAGTTACACCACGTAGTTGGACGCAAGATGTTGCTTAGCAACAATTTGGTTGCTTGGTGCCATTATCCTCCCCATAGTTATCTTGTGTTTGACCATTCAATACTTTGTCCAGAGATGGAGTATTGTCATAGCATACGGTCCTAAGACTTAACACGTTTGATGCACATTGTGACTAGTACTCGGTACAACAATTATATACAACAACAGTTAATTCAGCACAGGCTTGGTTCAACATTGCATCTTCCTTCATCCATTTCTCACTCTTACACACACTAAAGCAGAGTGTATAGCACTGTCAACAATTTCGGTAACATGTTGCAAAGTTAGGGCAACACACCTGGACAACACGACTATGAGCCCTATGCACACTAGCAACATTTGGCCAACATGTTACCGAGATGTTGCTGCGACATGTTACCCAACTCGTTTTGCTCTGTGTACACTGACGACATTTTCAGCAACAAGATACCTGGGCAACATGTTACCGAGATTGTTACCAAAAAGTTTGACAGTGTACACTCTGCTTAAATCTAACCTGGGTTTGCCTTAGGCTTATTCCCATCTCCAAACATGTATTGCAAGTAGTTTCGCTAATAAGTGGTCTTGCTTAACGTAATTGCACAAGAAACATTCATTTTGTGTTTTTTGGCTCTTGGTGCAAAAAGATATTTTCTTTCTAACCAGCCTATCTTGCTCAAGGTTCCTATTCTTTTGTTGGCTCGACACCATACCAGTCACTGGACAATATTCCACTGATGTTTGCCAAAATTCTCTCCAAAACATGAATTACCATCCTCCAGAATAAATATAAACATATACATGTATATATAAATAAGCCAAGAAAATATAACACTTACAATTATACTTGATATTCTGTGCATTTTAGTACAAGAACACTATAGAACGAAAATAAATAGGCATATCATACACGTAATATAGTCTACGTTATCATTATACACATTAATATACAGATTGTACATTGTGGTGTGTATCAGACATTAGTACACACAATTAATTATATACCGACTTTTACAACCAAGCCAAAAATAAACATAATTTTGATTTTACATCTTACTTTTTTACATCCTATATTATTATATAATATCGTGGCTTATTGACTACATTATGAAATAGTGAAAAGGCATGTGCCATAGTTTATTTCAGACGTAATTACATTTTAAAGATTCGGATCAGCTGTCAAATATTTGTTGATTTTGAAACCATAAATACAAGGGATTATGATGTATTTTTAAGCATTTTATTGAAACGGTCAAATTTTCCAAATGGCGGTGTATGTACAGCGGCCATGTTTGGTCCAGCTTCTGGGTTCTGGCCCCTTATGTTGCCACCACTTCACTGTATACACGGGTTTACACCTTGGCGGCCATCTTGGATTTTGATCGCAACTTCAAAACGAGGCACTTCCACGCGTGCGCACTTTTCTAAGTGCAAGCCCGTCCATTGTCGAAGACAAAACACGGGTTTACACTTCGGCAGTTTTGATCGCGACTTCAAAACGAGGCACTATCACGCATGCGCTTTTTTGGAAGTGTAAACCCGTGTATTGTATACATGGGCATGAGAGGTCCATGCCGGGGACGCCATCTTGAAATATTCTAAAAACCCTTTTAAAAGTCCTCCTTTTGGCTAAATTGCATTCGCACACTGTCCTGATTTATGGGTATTATATGGCATTTTGAAATACGTACGTAACATCAGATTTCGACAACACTACACGAGCAAGGCATGATTTGGGAAAGCGTGGAGATGGCCGCGACCGAGATTACAGACCGACAGAGGGCGTTATCATACAACTTATTTCAGCATACTTCATTGCCATTGTATAATACAATGATGGGAGTCGGGATCCCGACCGACTATTACATTTTTACACTGTATTCCTAGCCTCAAGCCAGGTTTCGTAAAGGTCCATAGTTTTTATTATTGTCCTGTTCGTGCTTTTGTTTGTCTCTTACCGAGAATTTGATTAATTAAGTTTGATTTCAATGTTAACTTGGTAAAACGGTGAGCACTCTTCAACGTTTTACAATGTACTATAATATTGCCTGTTTTTCAATATATAATGCATTATATAGAGTATATTTTGGGGAAATCCCATTGGGTAACGAGTACATTGTGCTACATGAGCAAAATTGGATTTTGACTTTATAACCGCAGAAGAACCCAAATAATATTGTGTTTGTGCAGCGTGACAGCTTTGTGACCAATTATTCTATGGTTCTTTAAATCCACGTCGCAAAATATGGAAAACCAACAAAACGAACATTAATTTTGTTTCAAAAGAATACAATCACATTGGTTAAATTCACGAATAATTAGACATAGTTCGAACACTACCACAGGCAATTCACACTTAATTTTTAACCACAAATTATTTGTGATCAAGTTTCCGTACACGGTAAATTCTTGTCACCCTTAAAGGGATTGCATACGTTGAGTAATTTGAGCCTATTGTTTGTTTCAAATCAATATAATTGTATATATACACCATAAAACTAACCTGTGAAAGTTTCAATTCAAAAGGTGGTAGCGTTTGTGAGATTTTGGCGACAAACTAGAGCGGTTATTTCACGCCAGATAACAGTTAGTCAATAGCTGAGAAGCGTTACGGCCATAACGCTTCTCAGATTCATAATTTTTGGAGATAAAAAGTGACATATTTTTCCATAACCGCGGTACTTCGAATTGAACGTTTCTCAATATGCATTATACTATCCAAAGCAGCTGTACTTCTCACCAAGTAAGTTTTTATTGCCATAAATTTTCAGAGTCATTACCAAACGTATGCAATGCCTTTAATACATTTTATCGATCAAAATTGCACTGAAAAAGAAACTTTCGCCTTTTCTTATATAAAAAGGTTCCCCTGCCAACAACTCCTTTATAATTTCAGTTTGCTTTGCTACGCACCTCAAATTCATATTAACATTTTTTCCAAACAACATACAAATCGTCATCTTTACAAGTATCACATTGCTGATGGCTTTTGGTGAGCAGCAGAGGGCGCCCTTTTACTCCGACGGTATAGTGGTATATCCGTACACATTATCGCCATTATTTTATTCTTTATAGGCAGAAAGGTCGCAGCACCAATCAAATGTCTACATTTCCGCACAAGTAATTACACAGGTTAAACTGAAATTGACAAAACTGAGTTTTTACCTTGCACATTTTGTGTGAGATTAGGTACTTGAAGGCTCATAATCGCCGCTTGAATTGAGGAACAGGATCCGACCACGCCTGTATATAGCAGTAGTACAGTGAAGACGACACGTAGTACCGGGCACCAGTCTTTGTTCATGTGTGTTGCTGAGTTGCAACGGCCTATACTTTGTCAGTGTGTATCATGCAACAGTGAACCAGTACAATTGTACAAATATGTGGCTTGTTGCCACACGTCAATTTAGCTTTCAATCAGCTTTAAAAAAAGACTACACTCCGTTTGACGTTCAATTGTTCAATCAGCGTACCAAGAATAGTCCCGCAATCCGTCTTCTGGGCCAATTTCATAGAGCTGCTTAGCACAAAAAATTGCTAAGCACAAACAAAGCTTGTCCAATAAAACAAACCACCATTGAATATTCGATTTGATATTCATGGCAGGTCAGCGAACAACAGCCAAAGAACAAGTGCAAGTGATACACAACACGTGGAAATTTGGTTGTTAATCCTGTTTTTACTAACTAGACAGAAATGTCATGCTTATCGATTTTTTGTGCTAAGCAGCTCTATGAAATTGGCCCCTGAGCTTCAAGCAGAGAGTTCTTCATATCATAGAAGTGGCTCAAATTTCCAATATTTCCAAACATTTTCCATGTTTCTTGTTCGGAATTTGCTGGGGCCCCACAGCATTTTTTAAATAGCCTCTTGTCTGAAAACACCCAACTCTTATCTATATCGAACTATATATCAGCTCATTCCATGTCTGCTGGTGGGCGGGGCTTGCCGTCGCGATGATCGTTCAATGCAAGCCGCATGCACCAGAGCGCCCTCTCGTGAAAGTCAGTCTTTATTGGGTGATACGTCTTCTCACAGCTTCGTAGTTGTACTGCCCTCAACGTTCACATGTAATTATTATGTACTTTACTGCGTCTTTGAAGGTAAGATGGTTTAATAGGCCTACACTTGTGTAGATTTGGATTTGATGAGGCTCCCTGTCGGGCCGTCCGTAGCTGGGTTCTTCTTCCCCGTCATACACGGGAAGGCCCGGGCCATCTGCCGGCGGAAGTTCCCTCCCATGAAGGCGTAGACGAACGGGTTGACGCAGGAGTTGAGGTAGGCCAGCATGTGAGCGGCTATCTGGAGGATCAGGGCAGCCACGCTGGTGTTGGGGAAGTTGGGATCGGCACGGCGCCAGACCGCGATGACATAGTTGCCGACCCAGCAGGCAGCGAAGGCCAGTACCACGGCCAGTATCATACGGGTCACGCGGCGTTTCTGCATCAGCATGCGTAGATGGACCGGTGCGTGGGACTCCTCGGTAGGCGAGACGGTCTTCCACAGCCTGTTCAGGACGATGGTGTAACACACGGCAATGATGGTCAGCGGTATCAGGTACAGCATGACGAAGGAGTACACGGCATAGCCCAGGTCGAATATTGGATAGGGCCACAGCTCCTTACAGGTATAAATCACGTGTGTTACGTTGTTCTCTGAGTAAGCATGAGGTACGGTATCAGAGTACACGGCAAGCGGTATGGCCAGACCTGCAGAAACTGCACGAAAGAAAAAAAAACACAAACAAAATATATAGGTTTAGTCAATAAATGTAACAATCTCTTAATTTTGATAATCGCAAGAGGGCGCCCTGACAAATTTCAGTTACCAATGGTTTACTTTTGAGACGTTGGTGGCAGCAGACAGAATGGTATAGGTCTATTTTTGAGAATGCTCATTGATTTACGCCTGCCTGCAACCAGTAAGAATAATAATTTTAGAAAAAGTGAGGCAGGAGTCGTGGTTGACAGATATGTCCCACTTCTACAGCTTCTTGGCGACCATTGGATCAACCCTGCGCATGCTCTGAACTACCTGGCTAATGGCAGGATGGAAATAACAGCAGATTGAGACTCTGAGCTGATCCCGCTAAGATCGAAATGTCAGGCCCTCCTAACTCCAAGCAGCATTTGAGGAAGATCCTGAAAGGATCTAAACGTCAGACCCTCCTAATTCTAAGCAACCTCTGAGGAAGATCATACTAGGATCGAAACGTCAGACCCTCCTAACTCTAAGCAGCCTTTGAGAAAGATCCTGCAAAATTCGAAACGTCGGGCCCTCCCCACTCCAAGCGAGGAAAGAGAGTACGTGAACTTACATGTCCAGATTGCCACGCTGACCACTATAGCCACCCTTGGCGTGCGTGTCTTGAGGGATTTCAGCGGGTCAGTGATGGCGTAGTAACGGTCAATACTCATGGCCGTCAATGTGGCACAGGTCGCCTGGGCAGTCACCTGCAGAAAAACAAACCCAATAAAATGAGTAAAAAGTGCGGAAATTACAATTATATTTTTCCGTTTTATCTGGTGTCGATGTCGAGGTGAAGCACTGAACGAAAAAGTTCCTCACCGCTGGAGGCGCTCTTATGAGATTGTTTCAAACACAAGCGGAGCAGGTTTACGCGGGCTCAGGCTCAGGTTCCAGCTGAGTCCACATGCTGAAATGATAGACTGTAGTTTTTCATTGAAACTGAAGCTCTGTTTTCCTTTTCAATTTGCGTATCTACCTCTGAACTGCAAATCCTCTATTTTGACTCGGGCTTTCGGAATGGATTCGTGAAAATGGGAGCCGGAGTCTGAGACGGAGCACGAGCCTCCGTTTCGTAAACGCCCTATGGTTCGATGTTTACGACTGCCAACAGCACTACATAGGGCCTTTGTTAAAGCTCGGCTCTGGCTGCGGCTCCATTTCCTGAATCCGTTATAAAATAACGGGTATCAAAATAGAGACTTTTGGCTGCGATTCGGAAGTAGATTCTCTCGTTTGTAAAGGAAAACCGAGCTTCAGCTTCAATGAAAAACCACAACTCTTATTTTCAGCATATAGATGACAGAGATGAATCCCGAGCCTGAGCCGGAACCGAGCTTTGAGAAAGGCTCCTTAATTGAGTTCAACGTACTAGACTACGATTCACCGCCTTCGTTTGTAGCTTTAATTTGTTTTAATACCACATCACGTTAAGTTCAGTTTAAGCATAGAGAGTCGAAAATAACTGTACCGTAGTGACTCGACTTTAATAATGCTCATCACATGGCTGAAGGACGCCCCCTAGGGCTCACAAATCCGATAGGATTAACAAAGGATACGTTAATAACAAACCAAGCGATGGTTTTATAACGAACCCCAAACACACAAGCCAATGTACTTGATGAGAAGTGACGTCAACACACTAACCCTCACACACTCGTCTCTATGGGAATTCTTCATCCCTTGTGGTTTTTGTTTCTCATCTTGTCTTGAACCGAGAGATGAAAATACAAAAAATTCCCTCCTCTTTTCACTCAAAAAAAAAAAATATTCCCGCTCAAAAAAATTGAATGAAATTGAATTGAAATTGATTGAATGGTGTTGATCGTGTAAACAACGTTGGCTTGTGACTAAACACCTCTCTTTGGCTTAAGTCAGTAGCTTGAAGGTCCCATCAGGGCTATGATTGAAGCTGAAGACCGTCCCCCATACTTCTACACCTAATCCTGTTCCGAATACAGACCCCCAAAGCCCTCTGTCATCCTCTTAGGCTAACGCTCTCTGCTTGTGAGAGAAAATAATGCCCATCGTGGTCCGTGAACGCGCACGAACACACTTGCTCTGTCTATCAAGCTTTAGCCTTCATCCCAGACCGTACACCGCGGCGTTTAGACAGGTGAAACCTCGCCGGGGAAACGCTAATACCGAATTATTAGCCGGTATTTACCACAAGAACCGGAAGGTGTCGGCGCTACGGGCCTAGCATTTCTTCCCTCACTATCTCGGTAAACACATAACGTCACTATAAATAGCTAGCTTCTAGAAGTAGGTTAATAGAACCCACAGGGACCATTACCACTCATTGAGGAAAGTGCAATTTAATGATAACTTGGAGGCAAAAGATATATATAAGAACGTTAAGGGGAAGAAATTTACTGAAGAAGAAATATAATTATAGCGAAGACGAATTAAAATAAAAGAGAGATCTGTATTTTTATGTTTGCCCAAAGGTCCTTAATTCAGAAACAAATTTCTTAGAGCTGTGTCAGAACCAAAATTTGCATAACCGCCCAAAACATTACTAAATTAAATTAGTTTACAGCCAAAATTCCGCGTGCAAACGGTAGCGCGATTAAAAAGCAATAACCATGGACATGATCACGACTTTACATGCTAATTGCTCGTTGTTAAAGGTATACTTTGGTTTTTGTCAAAGAAATACAGATTCATGGGCAAAAATATCAAGGAAGATACAGTAAAAGTAATCTGTGAAAATTTCAGTCCCATACGGTACCAACTTTTTGAGAAAACAGTGAAAAACGGCCACAGTATTTCTTAAGTCTTTTCTCTTTTATTTTTGATCTTTTAAAAGATCAAACAGATTTTCGGTCGTTGTTTGATTAATTTCTGGATAAATACACCATTTCAGGCGGAAATATTTTAACGGTAGGATTCTACCACCACCATCTTCATACCCTGAAAGCATAAGTAAATCTGAGAACATTTCTGTTTTGGTCTCTTACCAAAGTATGATACAACCTTTAAGTAGCTCTGCGCATAAATCAGTGGTCAATTTTGACGAAGCCCAACGATCGATCGTAAGTCGAGTTACGAAGGATAACCCATCGTAGTCTTCGCAGGTCTACAATGTATCATAAGTCCTACGGTTGATAGTAAGTTACTATGAGTTTGGTGAAATGGACCCGCTTTAACCAGCTTTAAGGGTACCGAGCTGTTACGTACACATGACGTCATCCATTTAACAGTCTCACAGACTTAAAGGGCACCATTTTCCTCAGCATGTCGCTTAAAGACAAGATGACGGGTGGACTTACATACGAATGTACATTCATTTTGAGGGAAAGTAGGTATTTAAAGCAGATATTCACTTGTAGTTCCAGAAAGATACAGAATGATATCTTTTCCTTTAGTGGCCAGAATCCATCGTGTACAAGCGCATTGTTGATGACCCCCTTCCTTGGCTCAGAAGGGAGCTCATTGGATATTAATCTAAGGAGTATTCCGAGACTTTAGAGCACTCGATGGAGCGTGCTGCTAACAGCATGGTGTAGGAATTCACCGTCCTATCACGGAGCATCCTAGCTCCATGGTCCTACCGAGAGCCCCCTGTACGAGGATAGTTTACCGGTAATGTGCCTTTGCTACATGCTGGCGACTTCTGACAAGAAACATGACCGGCTCCAATCATAGCTTCCCATGCCGGCTCGATTTAGATAGTGTTTGGATAATGTTTGGCCTGGCGTAACTCGATTAAGAGCATCTCAGGTTACAGCCGTCCCGCCTCGCCTGCGGTCGGCCGTACGCGTGCCACAAGCGAGTCTGCTGCCACCTAGCGGCAAGAGGCTCCCACGATACCTGAACCGTTTTATCAGCGCGCCGAGCGATGCCAATACCTTTCACGCGCAGTCACCGTGAAAGAAATGACTGCCACATCATTCTGTACGCTGTGATAAGTGAACCACGATATAATTCGGCCTGACAACGTAAGTCCATTTCCCCAGCATCCACAGGGCCTGTTTAAAACAACATGTAAATATTTGGTAGTCATTAACCACTCTGGTTACGAGCAAGACAACCACAACGCCACTTTAAACCTTAAAACTGCCCTCCCAAACAGCGCCGCTCACCGCTCTTCCCCCTTGGGTTAAAGCTTTTAACCTTATTGAATAAAAAATCAGAACCGATTGACGATGCGCTGACCGTGTTGTCTAAAAACTAACCGACTGCGCCGAGCCGAGCACAGAGATCTCGGGTGTCTAAATATGATGACAGGTCTTTAAATAACGAAAACGGCTCACGGGTATTAAGTGTGCTGGTGGAATAATATGGGGAAGACACAGAACACCAATCAATTTAGAGCAAGAATTAGGTAAAGGAAGCGCACTGGTCGATAAAGTGGGTGGCACGCGGCCCTCCTCTCGATGTTAAAGGAGTGTCTTTACCAACTTTCGCTAAAGATAGCTTCCCCAAACCTGAGTATGATTCGATCCTAACAGGATCTATACCGAGGAGTGGGGAGCCCAGCGGGTTGCTGCTAGTCATACCGCCGGGCAAACTTGGGATTGACTTGTGGTTATACTGCTGCTGATATCGCTTCACTGTATCGTGATTACACAGTTAACATCAATAAAGACACCAATGATAGATTTCCGCATTGAATAATGTATTTACATTAAACAAACGTCACTTTCTCTCAAATAAACCTTATCATTGCCGGCTTCTGTGAAGATACTATCATAATTTGGTAGCATACCAGAACAGGGCCTAATTTCATGGAATCCGTTACCGCAAAAATTCTTCGCTTACGGGAATTTGTGTAGAATGCATACGACAGCGCGTTAGCAGAAAATGATCACGGTTACCCTAGAAATTTGTCGCTAAAACCGAGAGTCTTGCTAATATAGATTTCATGCGTAGCAGTGCCCGTAAGCACAAAAATAGGCCGTAACGGATTCCATGAAATTGGGCCCAGAACTCTTCACAGATTTACCTATACAGCCATTTTGTTTTGTTGTGTTTTGTGTTTTGTTGTTGTATTGCTTTTGTTTTCTTTACTTAATTTACCCTGTATCCTACAAGACCATTGTCATCATTAGTCGGTGCAAAATAAAATTCAGTGTAACGCCATTTTTTTTTCAATTTCCATAAGAATGTTTTTGTTTATAGCCTAACGCGGCCTGACGCGCTGAAAGGTAGTATCATACTTTGGTAGCATACCAAACAGAAATCTTCACAGATTTACCTATAACTTACAGGGAATAAAGATGGTGGTGGTAGAAACATATTGTTTAACTTGTTCTGCCTGACATGCTGTATTTATCCAGAAAAGAGTAAAACAACGACCAAAGCCAGTTGATCTTTAACAGATCAAAAATAACGGTGAAAAGCGGTTGAAATACAGTTTTTCACTGTTTTCTCAAAAGTGGGTACCGCACGGGACTGGAAATTTCACAGATGACTATTACTGTACCTTTCATGATATTTTTGCCCTCGGAATCTGTATTTCGTTTACACAAAAAAGAGTATGATACATGTATTACCTTTAAACTCAATTCGACAATAGCTTGTAAGTTACCATGTAGCTTGTCAAATTACATAAACAGCGAGTTTTGTCTCAGGCACTCTGGAAATGCGACACGCAGAATGATGTTTTCAACCGTACGGTAATCAATTCTCTATAATGTCAATTTCGATTATTATTTTTCCCGCCACTAACAGGAGTAAAATTTGTCTTCGCCGAAAAGAGGGTCAATCATTTTGTAGCAAGGCACTCTCTCCGGTCTTGCCAAGGCGCTGAGTGGTAGTCGCGACGCAGGCAGCTAAGCGATGGCACTAATTTCATAACGCTCCATCAGGCACTGACACAACAACTGAGCACCGGTAGTTGACTTGGCCATTAGTGACCGGAGAGGCTTGGTAGGGGAGGGCACGGTGGCCTTGTCAGGACACAGGGAGTCGTCATCTCCGCTAAAAGGGGGTCAATTCGTTAGGTCTTCAGAGGCTCGGCAAGGGCTGTGTCTGCAAGCAATCGCACAGGCAAAAAATAATGCAGCGAAGACGGTCCAGAATTTGATGTAGCAAATTTAAAGGTAAAATCGTACTTTGGTAACATACCGAAACAGAAATCTTCACAGATTATACCTTTAACTTACAGGGTATAAATATGACGATGGTAGAAACATACCGTTAAAATGTCTCTGCCTGGAATGCTGTATTTATCCAGGAAAGAGTAAAACCAGTGACCACATTATTATTTTTGATCTTTTAATGATCAAAAATAAAAGAGAAAAGACTTAAGAAAGACCGTGGCTGTTTTTCACTGTTTTCTCAAAAAGTGGGCACCGTATGGGACTGAAATTTTCACAGATGACTGTTACTGTATCTTCTTTGATATTTGTGCCCATGAACATGTATTTCTTCGACAGAAACCAAAGTAAAATATTACCTTTAAGATGCTTGAATGCATGTCTGCTGTTTTTTGCAAAAAATATGCAAAATTGACAAACCGAGGATATTTTGTATAACTATTTGGAATAGACCGATCGCGCGACCAGTGTTGACATGCCATCACGTGACCAAAAGTGGGTATTTTTACCTCTCATTTGGCACAGAGCAGAGGTGAAAACATGCTAATGAGAATGTGCACGATATAATAGCCTCTTCTTTGCTGAACTGAACGTCCCGCGCATAAAAGAAGCCGCGCTTGCTTGGTATCTCAAAAACTCCGTAGTCTTAACTTGCACCGCGTGCCTGGACGGAGCACCAGGGCAGTAAGTTCGCCCGTACTTCCCCTCGCCAGCACCACTCACCCCGGGGGCTCCCAGTACGTCCCAATCAATCGGGGTTAAATCATATCCATGATCGGTCCGGAGTCAGTGCCTTGAGTGATCGGCCACATGGGTGATAGCGATAGCTTCGTCCGGCCGGCGCCCCGACCCTCATTACCGCCAATTAGACCACCGCTTGCCACCAATTGTTCCACGAAGATCAAAAAAGGTGGACTGAACTTTACGAAATCATCTGTCCTCTTTTACTGTCTAAGTCTCGAACGATCAAAATGTTCTCGTGTGACAGTTATTTCCAATTATTTCGTCGGCCTGGTTAATTGATATAATGATCAAACCGCATATTCTGACCGTATGTAGTATTTTTCCAGTTATTAATACAAGACGACTAAAAGCTTTCAGTCATATAGGCTTGATGGCTCATCATGGTTTTAACGAGAGAATGTCAATTTTCTGTCTGATTCTATGGGATTAATCTATCCAGCTAATTAGATACAATCTGTCCTAGTTATAAACTTCTAGTACGCCTCCTAGCACGGAGGCCGGTTTAAAGAAACACGGAGGCCGTTTTCACTGAAGAAGCATGGGGTCCGTTTTCAAGAATCACGGAGGCCGTTTTCAAGAATCACGGAGGCCGTTTTCAAGAAGCACAGAGGCCGGTTTCAAGAAGCACAGAGGCCGGTTTCACTGAGAAGCACGGAGGCCGTTTTCAAGAAGTACGGAGGCTGTTTCAAGAAAGCACGGAGTCCGTTTTCAAGAATCACGGAGGCCGTTTTCAAGAATCACGGAGGCCGTTTTCAAGAAGCACAGAGGTCGGTTTCAAGAAGCACGTATGCCGTTTTCAAGAAACACGGAGGCCGGTTTCAAGAAGCACGGAGGCCGGTTTCAAGAAGCACGGAGGCCGGTTTCACTGAGAAGCACGGAGGCCGGTTTCACTGAGAAGCACGGAGGCCGGTTTCACTGAGAAGCACGGAGGCCGGTTTCACTGAGAAGCACGGAGGCCGTTTTCAAGAAGCACGTATGCCGTTTTCAAGCAGCACGTGTGCCGGTTTCAAGAAGCACGGATGCCGGTCCAAGGAAGTTACCGATTTCACGAAGCCCTACGATCGATAGTAACTCGAGTTACGAAGGATAACCCATCTTATCCTACGTATAGGGCTGCAAAGCATCACAAACTCTACGATTGATACTAAGTTACGATGAGTTTGGTTAAATTGACAACAGACAAGACATATTCCTGCTAAGCTTGTATTGCTTGCTTACATAAGCTTCATAACACTGGGCCATACTGGTTTTGCTTGTACTGTATTCGGATCTGAGAATAAGACCCAGGCCATGTTAGTATTCCAATGGGAAATGAATTTGTCTCATCAGTATTCACAAAGTGACACCGTAAATCCCTTTAAATTGTACACAAGTCTGTTCCCCCACGCCACTACGTCAAATAATTGGGTTATACTGAGGTAACTGATGCATTATAGACAGTGATTTTTATTGGTAGAGAAGTCACCACGTGATTAACCCCGTAACCAACGGGCCATGGGTCGTCCCCAGGGCTTTGTAAAATAGTACCAACCCCGATTCTCTGTATATAACAAGATTAATAGATCACCCTTGGGTACGAGATGGTATTTAGGACATCGCACGGCAGTGTAAATCACTATAATGTAGCAATGGGATTCTCACTAATTATACTTTTAATATGAGCATTATTGATTTAGGCCAGCTTCGACCCGTACCCCAACCTTAGCCCAGCTGGCAAAATAAATTCCTCAGAGATTGTATATTATTCCAAATCGTCCAGCAAGCAATTGAAACCCTGTAATTTGTTTAATTTGGCGATAGTCGCATTTTTGTTATACACAGAGGTTGTATGTTATGGAAAACCAAGCAAGTTGGTGATATTAGAGAAGCTTACAGAAATCATTTTGCATAAAAGCCAAGCTGCTTGGCCTTTTTTGTCGTTCAATTACAAACTTATACTTGGTGCTGAAAACGGCAGTTTTAGTCGGCATTTCTTCTTAAAACGACTAGGAACATGTCTGTCAGTCGATGTTTGTCATGAGTTAAAACAGCGACGGCTTTAACATTGGGAATGAAACTGTTGAAGAAGAATTCGAGAGAAGAAAATGGAAGATTTAGAATAAAGAGCAGGTCATTAAAGGAGCTTTTCTTTTTATTTTAGAAGTAAGGCTGCTATTCCTAAAAATGACGAACATGTAGCTTTCCACGTGTAAGGATTCTTCCTTAAAGGTAGTATGATCATACTTTGGTAAAGTTGACAGAACAGCTGCGGTCTGTTCATAATTTGATTTGTCATGGAATAAAAACAAACCTGTGAAATGTTCAGCTCAGTTGATCATGGAAACCAGTAAAAGAAAAAAGCGAAAATCGTTGCTATTGTTACGCGAAATTGTAAGGTAATTGTAATTGTGAGGTTTTGATCTCGGAGATCAAAACTGTTTACGGTCTTTTGTTTTTTTACTCATTTCTGGATAAATACAGTATTTCAGGCAGGCGAAAAAAATGAACGGTATGCTTGTACCAGGTCCATCTTTATACCAGGTAGGTTTGACGTGAATCTGTGAACATTTCTGTTTGGGTATGTTACCAATCCCGTACTGTACTTTTAACTGTTTATACCCTGTAGGTTTTACGTAAATCTGTGAACATTTTCTGTTTGGGTATGTTGCCAATCCCGTACTGTACTTTTAACAGTTTATACCCTGTAGGTTTTACGTAAATCTGTGAACATTTTCTGTTTGGGTATGTTGCCAATCCCGTACTGTACTTTTAACAGTTTATACCCTGTAGGTTTTACGTAAATCTGTGAACATTTTCTGTTTGGGTATGTTGCCAATCCCGTACTGTACTTTTAACAGTTTATACCCTGTAGGTTTGACGTAAATCTGTGAACATTTTCTGTTTGGGTATGTTGCCAATCCCGTACTGTACTTTTAACAGTTCATACCCTGTAGGTTTGACGTAAATCTGTGAACATTTTCTGTTTGGGTATGTTGCCAA
Organism: Astropecten irregularis; assembly: GCA_963971285.1. Classification (NCBI taxonomy): domain Eukaryota; kingdom Metazoa; phylum Echinodermata; class Asteroidea; order Paxillosida; family Astropectinidae; genus Astropecten; species Astropecten irregularis. Next base: position 9,947,402 of record OZ020255.1, read on the forward strand.
TCCCGTACTGTACTTTTAACAGTTTATACCCTGTAGGTTTTACGTAAATCTGTGAACATTTTCTGTTTGGGTATGTTGCCAATCCCGTACTGTACTTTTAACAGTTTATACCCTGTAGGTTTTACGTAAATCTGTGAACATTTTCTGTTTGGGTATGTTGCCAATCCCGTACTGTACTTTTAACTGTTTATACCCTGTAGGTTTTACGTAAATCTGTGAACATTTTGTGTTTGGGTATGTTGCCAATGCCGTACTGTACTTTTAACAGTTTATACCCTGTAGGTTTTACGTAAATCTGTGAACATTTTCTGTTTGGGTATGTTGCCAATCCCGTACTGTACTTTTAACTGTTTATACCCTGTAGGTTTTACGTAAATCTGTGAACATTTTCTGTTTGGGTATGTTGCCAATGCCGTACTGTACTTTTAACTGTTTATACCCTGTAGGTTTTACGTAAATCTGTGAACATTTCTGTTTGGGTATGCTACCAATCCCGTACTGTACTTTTAACTGTTTATACTCTGTAGGTTTTACGTAAATCTGTGAACATTTTCTGTTTGGGTATATTACCAATCCTGTAATGTACCTTTAACTATTGGATGTTTGAGTCATCGCTGTGTGGACTGATTTGTACTATAATTTATGTACATGATGTGATCAGCTGTCGTAGATATAGTGATAAATGTGAGAGGTGTTGTATGGGTGTATGGGTGCTCTATACATGAGCGTGTATGCGCCTTCCATTACACAAGCCGTTCATCATCATTCAGTAATCTGCGTATGTCTGGCCCCCGCCTCACTCCACGCCATCAGTGTGAGAACACACGCCCGGTCGTGACTCCTCAAGCAAATGAGGGGTTTGACCACACCACAGTCCCTGATGTTTGCCGTGCTCGTGGGGGCTATTACAGGTACTTGGACACGTTCTACCCGTAGAGGAGGTGTGGGCTTGCTGGATCTCCGTGGTCTGTGTCAATACGACTAGCGTGAGCTAATTTAGCCACGGATTAAAAGAGAAAGGACACAAGTCATGATGAGCCGGTCGACCTCGGGTACTCCAAACTGACACGAGCTCTGCTGGTTTACAGAGAGAGCTTGGCAAGTGTTCTCAATACGCCATTCTAGACATGTTAAAGGAGATCAATATTCACAGTAGTACGGATATAGTTTCTTTCACTTCACACTTGAGAAGAGATTAGCCGAGCCCGTTTTCGGCTGTGCTGTGTTCAATGTTCAAGCACTTTCTATAAACGATGCCACTGTTACAAATTTTCCGCTAACGATCTGGCCTCAACCCTACAGCGCTGCTTAACGGTAACTAATGCTCCTCTGCTTACTTACCAAATGGCGTAAGCGGACACTTTATGCGCGTGGCGCTTTTCATTATTGCGTCAATAAGCAACCATTTTTGGTGCACAAAGCTTGCCCATATGATTAATGGTTTACAGTGTTGTGAATTTGGAAATCGATCGTAAACAACATGATAATGTGCTTAAGGAGCTCTGAGAAATTGTCGTTAGTATGCAATACATCATACGTCCTACGATTGAGAGTAAGTTACGATGAGTTTGGTGAAATCGACCCCAGATTGAACAATGTTTTGATGGCGTGGAAATGCCCCTTTTATCGGTACAGTGACGAGTCCACGCATCTAGTCTCAATGTCTCCGTTACATGAAATTATCTCCAATTATTTACGTACCGGCACTCAAGATCTTAGAATCTTTTCTCCCAAGTGTCTTTTTCACCCTCTAAAATGATCACTCTAGTGTAATTACCAGAACGTACACTTGGCGTCGTGGGAACTGTTTCCATCACATTTTGCTCGACAGAAGGTCACTGGGGTGAAACGTGCGGAGCCCGTGGAACGTCTAGACCGAGACCCAAACGCATTAGACCGCCGCGCTGTGAAGCGAGCTCCCCCGGTCGTCTTCTGCGTGGGCTACGGTGGATGGAGATGAGCACGGGGCAGGGAAGTCACGGTCTTGGTCCCCAGACGCCGGCGGCAACGTCCTCCGGACAGTTCACCGTGGAAAACAAATTTGCCCGTGCGGCACTGCAAACAGAATGCTAATGAATACCTTTATGAGGAAACCATGTCTAGGAACTGGATGAAAGTGGTCTGTGCAGACAGTGCAGGGCGATTCGTTGAAACTGATGGTCTTTACGAAACCAGGGACCAATTTCATGGAGCTTTTAAGCACCAACAAAATTGCTTAGCACAATTTTGTCTTACTCAATAAAATAAACCAGCATTATACAAGTTTCATTTGATATTCATGGTCAGCGAACAACAGCCAAAGAACAATCACAAGCGATAGGCCTACACAACACACGGACATTTTGGTTGTTAATTATATTTTTACTTTAAAGACAGAAATTTCATGGTTAGCAAATTTTTGTGCTAACAAGGGCTGTGGAAAATGGCCCGGCATGAGGCCTGGGACGCAACCGCCATTTGAGGCCCCACGAACTCAAAATAAAGGGATTGGGACCACATGACGAAGCCGAAGAAAGGCTCCAGCTTTCGCCATGTATCTCAAGCCCTTCATTTCAATTAGGACACAAAATGGCGGTAGCAAAAAAATCCCAATCCTAGCCTTATTTAGCCTCATTTCGTAAAGGCCCTTACAATTTATGTAATGTACTATCTTATATTCCTCGCACGTACATGCCTTCTAGCGCTCATGTTTTGCGTTCATCGGCTATACACTGCTTATACCAACGTGTTGCACAAAATCCTTCCACGCAACCATTTAATAATCACATTACATCTACGTATTGTTGTCTCTTTGCAACTGTGTACGTTGTGATTTAAACTTTCTTCCGAACGAGGGCGCTCTTTTGGCGCCATTTTTAGAGTCACACATGCCACTAAGTTATATCGAAAGTACAAATACGCCGCAATTGTGTATTTCTTTCCTGTAATTCAAAACATTTCAACTGATTTCAAATTACTAAGTCTGAACACAATCCCCAATTTACGTGTATATTAATTAAAAACGATCACATTTTTTGTGATTTCGTGCATATCATTTCGCGTCTAAACTGCCCCACACAATGCATGGCTGCATTATACCTTCATTACACACTTCCGGGCCATCGGTTGAAGAGTCTAGGTACCAGACCAACGGGTCATACAATAATTAATGACTAAAACATTGCAACAGAAATAAACAACTTGGTATTTCCCCGGCTTCGACATTAATATAAATCGGCCAGTCAGAATTATTCTAGTATTTATGGCTGCCAGGAACGATCAATCCTCCTACGACTCACGGGGTGGAGGGTTAGAGAAGGGGAGGGGGGGGGGGGGGGAATGTCAATGTCCCCCTCCTCTGACTGTCTATTTTCATAATTTGCCGTGGGCGCTTCGCAGCTGTCGACCCATCTCTCACAGCGTATGATTTTCTATTGATTCTTGGTGGGTTTGTGTATATCTTTGACAGTGTCCGATTCTTGTCAGTATGTTTTTGACTGTAGCACTGCCATATCTATCGGACGCTTGTTCACTTGCATCGTGTAAACCGGGAGTTCGTTGTCTGCTAAAGATTTTGAGATCTTGCACGCAAGCTTAAAACCCTTCCGATATTTTTTATGTTACTTTGAGGTAAATGACCGTCGTAGTACTTATCACAAATTGTAAACAATGTGAAACTGCGACTAATAGCAAGTCCTTCATCTTGATGTTTATGAGCAAGATTTCCTCGTGTTCGGTATTAATTATGTATTCCTAGCAGCTACTGAACGAAAATGGCTCCAGAGGTCCATTTCACCAAACTCATCGTAACTAGCTATCGATCGTTGGACGTGTGATGCATTGCAGCCGTACGTAGGATAGAATTGGTTTAATCCATCGTAACTCGAATTACGATCGATCGTAGGGCTTCTTGAAATCGCCATCGGAGTGTAAATCGTGTTGAATAGAAGGAGATTCGGAAGTTCTTGTGAAGGACCTAATGTCCCGATCGAGGCAACCATGGGCAGACTTCATTCAATGTTCCTGTCGTCTATACCGCGTCTGCATCATTTGCAGATATTTGTATCATTTACCTCCACCATTATACATCCCTACCAAATTCTGAGCTGGCCTTCCAAGACAACAGATATCCTGGGACGTCTGTCCTAGGATTGGGACACACTGAGCTGAGAATCATAGTACAGATCATCTTCCTGATATCACAGACCTGCTTGGGTGACAATCACCTGAACCTTAGACGTCTTCATCTCCAGAAAGATTATCAAAGAAATCGATGATATCCGATGATATAAAAAAATTGAAACATTAAACCAAACTCGACGACCTGAGTGATGTATCTCTGTCGAATTTTGAGGCTGTCAGTATCTAATGCTGCATCAGAATCTGTTGTTTAGAGCTAGGTCTAGGTCTTCGTTCCATTGTAAATACGCGGAGACACCAAGACAATAGCCGTAGCTCTGGAAGCCCGTTCCAGACACGGCTTGAATATCAACCATACAATAGCACCAAAAAAAGCCAAGGGCGCCCTCTTCAGCCCCAACGAGTCTTCCCTGGACGGACTGATGAGTCTGATGATTCCAGCCAAGCGGGGACAGAATGTCTGGGAAGTCGGTTGGGGTCGGCACACCCACACGACGGTCTGTCAAAGTTCAACTAAGATGACCATCATTTAGCTTGTCAGTGGAGTAACAGATGGTTCCACTCTGTTAATCTGAATAGCCGTTGATATGAGTATAAACCTCTATTCCAAGGAATTTGTACGCGATGGATGCTGCCACTGATTTCGCATGCCCCTTATGACCAAGTCACTGGCCTGAGCTGAATGACACCATGCATAGGATGTGTGGTATGTACCACTTTGAAAAATTACAAAAATCGGTGGTACATGGGTCCCTCTATTATTGGATTAGACGAGGAAGACATCGCGATACCATTTTGGACATGTAACTCAACAAGTTGAAGAGCAAATTAAAATGTCAATAGGGGTCTACTTCCCCGGTTGACATTTACAATGTCCGTGCAGGAACCAACAGAAATGCATTACCTACAAGGGTATAGAGTTAAGATGTATTCTGGGTTGTACTACTCGTTAGCATTTGAGCAGACTCAGGAAATGAGCGTTTGGTACCGACGCGAGATGGTGTATCGCAAAAGAAACAGCGTTGCTATTGATGCTTCTTCCGTTGTACTGATGTTGTTACTGATGTACTGCTGCTCTTGTTGCTGCTGCTGTTGCTACTGTTACTGCTGTTGTTGTTGCTTCTGATGTTGCTGTTGTTGGTGCTGCTGTTGCTGCTGCTATTGCTGCTGTTGTTGTTACTGCTGTATTTTGCAGTTACTATGCAATCGCTGATAATTATATCTGATGCGTTTGCTGTAATTAATTTTTTAGGAATTCTGTGATTCTGTTAGCAATACTGAAATGACAACTTACTAGAATATCTCCTAAATCAGAAACCGGTGGATACTCACGTTGAAACATTTGACGATCGCTCGAATTCTACCCAAATCACACGAATTACGGTTCGCATTTAGTCTGACCACATCAAAGACTTAACTGACCAACACCCACCTTTAAACCAAGCCGTGTTTTAATTTAGCAGCGAATTTGATCAAGAGTTTGACAGCCCACGGGAAAAAGTCTGGAAAAATACACGTCTATGAATCGGATGGCAGGGGTAATTTGAACAGCGCGGCTTTAAAAATGTTCTCTACATGTAGGCAAATATTTGTGCACACGGCCTGGTATATTGAGGCGACGGCTGTTCGACTGTAGACAGGAATAACTGAAAAGAACTTCACGTGCTGCGATATGGTCTCGTGTATGTTTAATGCCTGTTACTCTGGTGGGATAAGGTTATGTCTACGAGCTTAGTGTCCACATTGGGGCTTACTGGGTCATGCCATTATGGAGTGTCTTCCGAAGCTGACACATATGCCGAAAGACTCTCCCAGAGACGAGACCGAAACGTCGGCTGGATATCAACAGCTGCTCGCCTCACTTAACACATCACGATCAAGACCACGGACCTGTTGGGATGACTCTAAGTCGTATAATCCCAGTCATCTGCCTGAAGCAATTTTGGTGTATTAACAAGAGTGCAAGTCTGTATTGGCGTTGAAACCTTTATGGTGGTAATGAAAAAAAATGATAACGTAATGTATTTCCTTCTGTTTCGTTTAGTCGATCTTACTTGGAGGACAGATGCAAACCTTTTAAGCCTGTTGAACTAGGCTGGTGCGGCAGCCATGCAGTCATGCTTCTAAACAGTACTTTAACGGTGTTAATATGACCGGCCTTTATCGTCTCGAGAAGGCAGGTGGAAAGTGCCCTTGTACCGTTCGGTCGTGATCTCTTCTATCTCGCAGAGTTACAACCTTTCCAAAGTAATTATACCAATACCAACTGTGGGGATGCTGGAGCCTTAAATAACAATTGCATATACAATTTAGTCACTCGTAACAAGGAATATATGGGGGTTTACGAAACGGAGGCTTGGTCTCAGGCTCAGGCTCCAGCTCTGTCATTCATATGCTGAAAATATAGGTTGTGGTTTTTCATTGAAGCTAAAGCTCTGTTTTCTCAGTCAAATCAGAGAATTTACTTCAGAACCGCAGCCAAAAGCCTCTATTTTAAAACTTCAAAATGAATTCACGAAATGGAGCTGGAGCCTGAGACGGAGCCTAAGCCTCTGTTACGTAAGCGCCCTATGTTTAAAGTCACCCACAACATGCCCATAATACACCGACACAGTATAACTTATCACAAATCTAAAGCTATCCGAAAAAAGATGATATTTCTTACCTGCATCATGTACAGAACAAACTTGCACATGAAGGATCCGAAGAGCCAGCTGCTAGTGGCATACAGAGTAGCGGTGAACGGCGCGCAGAATACCAGGAAGAAGATATCCGTAATGGCCAGGTTCACTATGTAGTAGTTGGTAACCGTCTTGAGGTGGCCCTGGCACACGATGACGTAGACCACGATGGAGTTACCAATCAGGCCTACTAGTGTTATGATACCGATGAGCGTGGGTACCAGTTTGGTGTACACCTCGGTGGGTATACCATAGTCGTAGTCGTAGTCGGGAATGCTGGTACTGCCAACTGTTCCATTGATCCTAACCTCAGCTACTTCCTCAACCAGACCCATCTTGTCTTCTACAGGATGACCACAGCTAAACGATGTCGAGATTCCACTCAAATCAATTCATAAGCTGTAAAGATAAAAACAATAAATAAAGCTAAATTAGTACACGAACGAATTATAGTACAAACCTTGATATTAGGAATACGGGCGATTCCAAACAGTGCGCCACCAAGAGTTTGCAACGCGTTGACCAATCACAATTCAGGGAATTTATGGACAGGTTCGACAGATTCCGCGCATTGTGATTGGCCAACGCGTGGCAAACTCTTGGTTTTCGCACTATTTGGTATCGCCCGTATTGAAACCTTAGAACTTATTGAAGTTTAACTCGCACGTAAACAGTTTGTGCTATTCCTAGTACTTAGCATAAAGAAGACCTTCGATCGTACTTTTTGAGGTCACGCGTATTCTCTGTTCTCAAGGGAGCTAGGTCGTAAGAAGCGACGCAAATATCGGAGCACGTGTTCAATCGGGTAAAACGTGTCCGATGTGGGTTGAACCCATTGGATATGAACCAGGTCTCAGCGGACACAGAGGAAAACAGCTCCCCGTGTTCAGATCGCTGAGCACCGTATGGACACGCTTTGAGCTCGCGCTGATCCTATTTCTAGCTCGGAATGATAAATTGATCATTTTAGCAGCTAGATTACCAGAACTAATTGCAAGCACTATTTAGGCAACCGTGCCAATCCATCAGTGAGTGATTACACGGCAGTCAAAGGGGTCGACATGACGTCAAAAATCTGCTAGTCATATCAAGGTATACCTGCATTGAGGTATACCTGCATCAAAGTATAACTGCATCGAGGTATACCTGAATCGAGGTATATTTACATATGGAAGAGTATTACGCGAAGTCAGATAATTTCCATAATTTTGAGACAAAACAAGTTATGCCATTCAAACAAAAGTAACCCTAAGAAAGATTTGAGGCTTTGCATGGTGACAATTGGTATGTGGATCGGTTTGCGGAAACACCATGTAAGAATCGTCCGTACTTTCGCACTTCTTATTTCGTCACACTTTTCGCAAGGTTTCAACGTTTCGACTAGCCTGCTCTAGTCATCATCAGGAGACAAAGTAACCCTCAGAAGGGTGACTTTCTTACAGTGTCCTTTTCATCAAGCATTTAGTCTATTTATATGCAGTGTGATGTTCGCCAAATCACCTTGTCCTACGTACGTGCGTCACATTTGTTCTTTAGGTTTGAGTGTAGTTCCCATGTGGCCTTCTCCATTACATAAAACGACATTTTAGTTTATAGGCCTAGGAAGAAGAAGAAGATGAGAATTTGCACGTGTGGGTCGAACACGCGCAAAAATGATATTTAGACAAGCAGGATTGGAGCCTAAATCCCTTGATAGGATCGTGCGTAAATCCATCACATCCTCCAACATGTTAAGACGCAAATAAAACATGTCTTCAGGAAGAAGCTTTGTGTACCTACCCCTTGTTTTGAGCCAGGGAGGGCAGGAAGGTGTCAATTTACCCTGATGGCTTTACCTTGATCCCACCCCCACACGCCACTCACATTGATAGCTATTATGTGAAAGCGATACTAAGTACACAACGTGTAGGTACACCACGCGTTCATCCATATGGGTCGCGGTTCGTGTCGGAATTAAGAGACTTAGGGTATAATAGAAGCTTATCTATTTACGTGTGGGAAGTTCCTGCTTGCAGTTCACGTGACTGACGTGTGGTGATTGTAGAACGCCCCCATCCGATAAGCCTGAGAAATAAAGCAAAGCAAGCACGAAAACGCCCAGGGGGATAGAAAATAAAGATAGAAACCGCTAGAAAATAGGAAACTCGTTTCACCTTATAGCTCGTCACTGATCCGCAAGAATAATCCAGTTCTCAGCCGATGGTGTGGCTTGCTAAACTTCTGGCTAGATTCTCAACAGAGGGCGACATAGTCCGGAAGTCATAAAATCTCGCAGATTATTATTATTTCACGAGAACTTGCGTGAGGACGAGAATCTGGTTTTGAATAGTCGGATGCGTTTCAATATAGAATGGGAGACTTTGGAGGACCGGTCTGCAAGTCAACAGCGCACGCGCACGCAGTGTGAGCATGCGCTCGTTGTTCTGCGCGTGCGTGCGCGTGCGCTGTTGACTAGAAGACCGGTTCTTCATAGGGTGTTTACGAAACGGAGGTTCAGGCTCCAAGTTAGGCTCCGGCTCCATTTCGTGAATCCATTTTAAAATAACGGGTATCAAAATAGAGGCTTTCGATCGGCTGCGGTTCTGAAGTAGATTCTTTGGTTTGAAAAGGAAAGCAGAGCTTCGGCATCGATGAAAAACCACAACCTATATTTTCAGCATATGGATGTCAGACCTGGAGCCTGAGCCTGAGCCTGAGCCTGAGCCTGAGCCTGAGCCTGAGCCTGAGCCTGAGCCTGAGCCTGAGCCTGAGCCTGAGCCTGAGCCTCCGTTCCTGAGCGCACCAGATCAGACCAAGTTTGCATGTGGACAGTCTGACAGTCTAAGTTTGCCAAGTCACAACTCTCAGATTTCAAAAGAGTCCAGACGACTTCTCAAACATAGTCTTTCATTATTTTGTTTGACTCTTCTTCTTTGTCGGTACCATTTCTTGGTATATTCATCGTAAAGGTGACTCCCACGCAGCCAGCAAAGCGACCGACAAAACTAAAGTCTATTCTACCACGCGACAAGCCTCAGGGTGAAAAATTCCGCGCCGCTTTGTGACGAGAATAAAAAAAACTATGGAAACCCGACTCCCAATCCGCTGAAAAAAATTCAATATGACGGCCGATCCGGGGCTTAAAGACGGCAGGATTATTCGGTTACAAAAACCGTGTCAAGTTGTACTATTCGATACCTAAGCTGTAATCGATACGGTATCCGAGCGCAGAGACCTTTAGCATTTCGTGGGAGGATGGGAGCTCTTCTCTCTGCAAGTTTGCTGAAAATTGTGGTCTGAATTATTCATAGCTTTCGGCGTGGCTATACTTGACTCCAATAAAACAGCGAGAACGGCAGTGCTAGGATAGCAGTTGTGTATTCGTGTGTTGAGTATTTACCAAAGGAACAGTGCATTGACTTCGAGACGAAATGCAGCACGTGTAAGTCCCTAGGGCGGTGGTTCCGGATCCTTCACGTTGCCGCATACAAATGAAATTTTTTAAAATTAGGCCTAAAACCAATTGTTCAAAACAGAACTGTAAGCAAATAAAAACGTTTGCTCTCCTCAAACAAGATTGGCAGACGTTCATTTGAGATGACAGCTAGAAACTGACCTACATCATCATCTCAGAGATATAGCAATATATTTCGTGGCTTTGTAATAGCATGGGATGTCACTTCGTTTGTTAAGAAATAGATCATTTCACAGTGTCCCATCACAGATCAATGGCGGTCCAGTGTGACGGCGCCAATTATACTGACGGTATCTCACGTATCGCGTCCGAACTAAGAAAGTGCAATTCCCGAGCGCGCGGGGATTCAAGCAATGTTAACCTTATATAAGCCGCATTTTCCTTACATCCCATGCATCTGCTGAAAGATTTTCAATTTTGCGACCGCATTCATAACGCTATAAGTCCAATAGGCGCACATCATGTTGAGGTGTACACATATCCATTACCTATATCCGTTTTGCTGATTAAACTGTGTTAGATAAAACCGCGCATTTGCATGAAGGTAGGTTCTGTCTTGCTTTAAAATGAGTGAAGCTTCGACTCCCAAAGTCTTCGATAATTTACACAGCAACAACAGAACATCCTTCTAAACTTCGAAAATTTGCTTTTTTTATCAAGGGAGTTTGGGTGTCTACGTCATCTTTAACCTGATTTACTTCCTGGCACAAGGGCCAATAATTGTGTGGAAAGTCACTGCAGTGTAATCAAATATTATTATAGCATTGAAGAGATACCCCAAACCGTTCGCGTTTTCTCAAACCCGTCTCTTAAAGTACAGTAACCGCACACATTTTCAAAAGAAGAAAAAGTCAGTTTACCACGGGGAAAACAGCTCAAAGCTAGAGAGCAATTCAATTACATAACACCTTCATTTGATTGACAGAATCCTTGAAATCAAGATGTTGTACTGCGTCGTTTAAGCGCGTCATGTAATTGAAATTTCCCCTCAAAATTCGTATAAACAAAGATTGACCACGGGCCGATATCACGAAGCCCTACGATCGATCGTAACTCGAGTTACGAAGGATATAAACACATCGTATCCTACGTAGGACTGCAATTCATCATTGGTCCCACGATTGATATTAAGTTAAGATGAGTTTGGTGAAATCGGCCCAGGTGGCGTTAGTTTTATGTGAAAACGTTTATAGAAAATTGAAAAAAGGGCGTTTCAATGAATTCTATTTTGAACCGGACTAGTAACGACAATGATCTTGTACAATGCAGGGTAAAAGCAATAACCAAACACTACAAAACAAAATGAATGTAAGATCTATAAGGACAATGTATTAAACGTCTGTGACTATTTAGTGAAGGTAACAGGTCAACTTGCCTCCTTGCCAACTCGCCCCCTTACCGACTCGCCCCTTACCAACTCATCCCCTTGCCAACTCGCCTCTTGACCGGAGTCGCCCCTTACCAACTCGCCTCCTTGCCGACTCGCCCCCTGGCCCACTCGTAATAACGTTTGCCCATTGCCAAAGTGCTGATGCCATGAGCTTATTTTAGGACAACCTGACCGTAGATTATGATACAATCAAGCCAAAACTTACCCTTTTCTAGTATGTCCTGCTGAAGATGTTTTTGAAATCAGCACCTTCCAGATAATTCCTGTGGACCAACGAGAAAGATGATCATTGCAAAATCTACAGAGAAAAATATAATCTTCTTTCGTTATCAAGGTAAAAATATTGGCGCCTTAGCGTTTTGCGCACGCGCAGTAAGCACGAGTTTTTCACGCGTCACAGCTTTTTGAGCGAGCAACGACTACGTCGACATACGATTCGCCATAATCCTGAGAGAAGCAAAGCGGACTGACCGGTCAAGTGCAGGGTACCAGGGACCGCTGGGACGCACCAGTCGTGCGAGTTTACCAAGAACGCCGATACGCTAAGGACTACGCGATGTTCTCATCACACGAAAATTATTGCTCTATCCCCAAAAACACACGCAGAAGAAAGCGTGATGGCCGCTGGCTTGACACGCTCGTCTCGTGACGAAATGACCAGACAGACGTTGCGTGTCATCCACACAAACTCCCGCACACCTGAGCTGCACCCCAATGGTGTCAAGAAATCATTATTTCCAGCCGACTTACTTTGATTTTCTGACCGTGTCAGTTTAATACGATTAGCTGTTACACTTTTAATAAAAGCCATATTACACACGAGCCTATGCAACATGATGACCAACACACCAGGCGGCCAGCAGAGCGCGTTGCTTTGGGCACATTTGACGCGTATTACCAATGTCACATAGTGTAATTAAGACGCTTGATACTACTTTGTAAGGCGCGTGTTTTGTTAAACAAACTTAAGGAAGACGCCAAAGTTTACAACACGTCTTAGATATTGGGAATAGATTGTATAAAAACCGGTATAAAACCGCTGTGTACCTGTTATGTGGACAGATATTAAAATACGTGTAATACAGTGTTAAGACGTCGCCAATGTCACGCTTTCCTTTAATCATTTTCAATTTTTTGCACAAGTCTACGCGGAAACTTTCATGACGTGTTTGCATATGGCCACGTATTTACATTTAAGCTTTCTTGCCACGGTGACCACACTCTGCAAGTTGCTGACAGAGATGGCATATTCCCTATCACGCACTTCTGGTCCCAGGCCATTTAGTACCAAGCATAGGACGGTATACTAAGAAAACGTGGGCGTCTATCAAAGCGAACGAGATTAGAAAGAGGTGAATAATTACTGAATAACTGGAAGCTGTAAGCCCTACAGTATAATGTAAGGTATACATTTACAACTCTTGCTTTTTCTAGCACGACTACTCATTTCCTTCAAGATGTTGGCACAAATGAGAAGAGACAAGCCTTTAACTCGCAGGCTTTGTTCATACATTAGCGTACAACGTCCGCACGCACATAATGCATACACACAGTTATTGATCTAGACAAGTATACGCCACAGGCAACTGGGGACTTACCAAAATGGTGTTTTCTTCAACTTCAGCACATGGCAAAATCACCAAATGTCACATTAGGAGCAAGCAAGATGCGCTCGTCAATATCTCAAGCACTCTTCATGCGCGGCACAAAGTGCTGACTATTTTTTGTGAGATTATGAACGTATACCCGTAAGTGGTTGAGTAAGGCATACAGAGCAGTGCATTTTTCGTCTGGTTTGCGCAGTACAAAGCAATCATCATTTCATATATTGGACAGGCTGGTAAAAATACACTTTATGATCGAGTAGTGCTGTCTAGGGATCAATGTGTTCGTCCTACCAGCATGACATGATTAACAATAGAAAAGATTTTACCAATCCTAACCATCGCATCGCATCGCATCGCATCGCATCGCATCGCATCGCATCGCAATGCAATGCATGGCATGGCATGGCATGGTATCTCATCGCATCGCATCGCATCACATCGCATCACATCGCTTCGCATCGCATCGAATCGCATCGCATCTCATCGCATCTCATCGTATCGCATCGCATCACATCCTATCCTATCCCATTCCATCCCATCCCAAGCGAAGCCAAGCCAACCAAACCCCATCACATTATGGCAATCACAATCTGACTCAAAACCTGATGAATGTCGAAGAAAAGTATTCTTGGTTATGAAAATCTTCGACACTGATCCCTCATAATCAAGTAATTGACTAAAATGGTCAGCACACACACCAAACTAAAGGGATGTACCGTTATATCACGTCCGTCCGGAATCTGGGCGGAATAAGTCTTTCCTTTTGGCGCCAAACGCCATCATCTTGAACAACGAAAGCAGACGATATTATGTCAGCCACACACACCCCCACACAAATTTCCAAATCACAATACATGGCGTAATAAAACAGGCATTCTAGGTAATATCCTTTTAGATAACATAACGAATCTGTAACCTTTAAAAGGTGTAGTGGGCGGGGTCGTACAAGAATAAAGTACATTCTTACATTATTCATTCAACACAGCTGACGTAAAACTCTAATTGCAAAGTCTGGTCAAGTAGTTTGTTTACCATGACTGAAACGCGTTGCTCTTAATGCTACAATAAGAATGTTCGCGCGGCCAATAAACGGCAATTTTATTACTTAATTCGAAGGAAACAGTCATACGTCATATTCCCAATGGAGCTGAAAAGAAAAAATACCCACACAATTCGTACGTCTGGAAAATAAAGTACAACCTTAGCAAATACTACCTACAATACAAACCGCATCGATTTATCAATGACAGTGTTATTGCAGGTCCAAATCCCATCTGCATTTTATATCTCAATCGAATTTCAGAGATAAACAAATGTATAAAAATAATTGAAGAGTGAAAAGATTCTTGAACCCGCTCAGTTTTAAACCAATGTTCCCTTAAATGCATAATACATGATTGGTAAAGGTCACAGAACAGCACTCACAACTTTGTCTGATCCAATATGAGTTCCTGTGCAAATTGGAGTTCAATCGGGCATCTGAGTTAGGAGAAAATAGCCAAAACGCGATTCATTTTTTTCATTCTTATAAAGCACAAAGAAGGATTTTGATCTTACCCCGAGATCAACATTGTTTTCGGTCTTTGTTCACTAATTTCTGGATAAATACACCATCAGGCGGAAATATTTTAACGGTGTGTTTCAACCAGCACCATCTTCATATCCTGAAAGTTATACGTAAATCTATGAACATTTCTGTTTGGGTATGTTACCAATCCTGTACTGTACTTTAAACAAAGCTCACGTTGTTTGTTTGTGTGTTTGTTGGGGTGTTTGTTTGTGTGTTTCTGACACATGTATGACTTAGGTAGAAGCCAGCCTACCAAGGTAGAGAGAATTTGGAGATAATAATATTGGAAGCAGCAAACATGTAAACTAAGCCGACTCCATGAGTCAAGCTTTCTTAGCTGGCCAGTCAGGCTTCAATTGTACAGCGGATGCATCCTATATAATACAATCTGGACCGACACCCAATACAGCCTACCCATACACATCTTTATTAACATCCGAATCCGAAGTCTAATAATTTCCCTATATGTCAACGGGAATATAGGCGCGCACACCACCGTTGGTGACCGGGTTAACAAAAAGCCCATAATCTTAATTTCCAATAAGGTAGTTTCTAAGGATGGTGATGTTACGTGATACCAAACACCTATCAGGTTTTTGACATTTTATACGGCTTGTTTGTATACGGCAGTTTAAATATGTATTCTGAGGGGAAAAGGCCAACCCTAGTGAAATGTGAATGAATATAGACTGGTTAACTCGATGCAAGTGTGTCTTCTCGAATCAATCCAGCACTTTCTCCTTCAATTTGATTGATTAATCGATCAATCAATTGGTTGATTGGTAGATCGATTGATTGGTTGACTGATAGATTAATTTATTAATCTATCAGTCAACCAATCAATTGCTTCGATCAATTATTCAATTAATCGACCGATTAGGTGGTTTTTGGTTGACTGATTGATTGCTTGATAGATCGTGGTTGATTAATAAATCAATCGATCGAGTAAGTGGTTTATTGGTTGACTGATTGATTAGTAGATTGATCGATCGAGCAGTTGATTAGTTGATTGATTGATAGATCGATCAATTAATCGATCGATTAAGTGGTTGATTGGTTGACTGATTGATTGGAAGATAGATCGCATCAACAATTGATTGGTTGATTCATCCATTATTGATCGATCAACTGGTTGATTAGATGACTGGTTGATTGTTAAATCGATCGATTTAGTGATTAATTGGTTAACTAATTAATTGATTAATCAATCGATCAACTGTTAACTTGGTTGACTGATCGATTGATTAATAGATCGATTGGGAAATTAGATTGGTTGATTAGCTGATATATCGCGAGTGATTGATCGATACATCAATCTTTTGTTGATCGATTTTTCGATGATTGATCGATCGAAGCATCAACCAATTCGTCAATTGATTAAACGATATAACAAACAATGGATTGATCGATACATCAATCAATGAATTGGATGGTTGATCAATCGATAAAACGATTGATTGGTTGCTTAATCGATCGATTGATTGACTGATCGATACATCAATCAATGGATAAACGATTGAGTGGTTGCTTAATTGATCGATTGATTGACTGATCGATACATCCATCAATGGATGAATCGATAAATTGATCGATACATCAATTACTCAAAAAAGAATGAATGAAAACTGAACGTGGCTGCATCACATTATTTTCAAAGCTCTGCAGTTGAAGATATCATTCTTCCATACATCGTGCCTATACCCCCTTACATGTATACATTATTAACTTGCGCCATCTCAAGCGGCGAAATTTCCCCTACGGTGCAAATTTCCACAGCGATGCACATTCAACTGACGCAATTGAAAAAGAGGGGAGACCAGAAAAGAATAAGAATAAAGAAGAGTATCGCAAAAAACACCAACGTGCTCACACATATTAGACCATTGACGCACAGTGTGACTTTATCTTGTGAAAGGTTATTGAAGATACTGTCTAGATTTTCTCTTTTTGGGGGAAAAAGTCATCTCCCTGTAGATGTGGATGACTTTTTAAAGGCTTAATGACCTGCATTCACAAAAGGAGGCAGGAAATAGAAGAGTAGGCCTATCATTTGTCCATGTTGCAAATTCCTGGAGATATTTCAGTGAATGTTAAAAAATGCGTATACAGCTTCTATCGTACACGTTGGTGTGAGCTTAAACTGTCACGTGGAATTCCATGCACAATCTTAATCTTCTGTTTAAGCCATTTCGAGAAATTAGGGCCAGGGGTTGATTTCACCAAACTCATCGTAACTTACTATAAATCTTAGGACTTGTGATGCATTGCATCCCTACGTAGGATACGAAAAGTTATCTTTCGTAACTTTTCGAGTTACGATCGATCGTAGGGCTTTGTGAAATTGACCCCGGGGGTCTATTTCACCAAACTCATCGTAACTTACTATCAATCTTAGGACTTGTGATGCATTGCATCCCTACGTAGGATACGATAAGTTATCTTTCGTAACTCGAGTTACGATCGATCGTAGGGTTTCGTGAAATCGAACCCAGGACTCTTACGTCACTGTCTGCACGATTCACACGAATCATTTCGCGGACATACCGCATAATTATGTTTTTGACTGTAGTGTAAATGGGTTAACTGTGAGCAAGTTGCAGTAATTTATTCAACATGTTCAACATATAGAACATGTATCAAATTAAAAAGAAATGTCATCACTGATGAGTGAAACGCGACGGTAGAAGACACTGCTTTTTCCATTAGCACTGCTCAAATACTAGAGGTCGGTAAATCGGAAATGTTGGTTCCTTGTGAAACCATCTTTCTCGTCGAGTTGCTCCGTCTTGACTTATTTCCTGTCTTCACCGTACAGGAAGTCATCGTGCTTGCTTTGTTTCTTCCCGCTTCTAAATTCACCTGTCCGTATAGGTAAGAGCCGTCTGACATTAGTTGCTTCCATGAGTCATGTCATCCGCGTGAAGACATAGTCCCCGGTGCAGGGATATGCGATGATTTGGTCCACCAAGCAACGCCAGTTTTCAGATCTTTTCTTTGAAAATGATCTCTCTGTCTAATGAAATGTGACAGACTAACTGGGAGAAAAACTACATAAAGCTTTAGTTGTTACAACTACTTCACCAGATGTTTTGAAGACAGTGGAGCATCATCAACATGAATCAATATTCAGAGATATATTCTGGACAGGCTAGAAACTGTCAGGCACATCCAGGGGAAAAATGGATTGTCTAGTTGTTCCTGTCTATTGTGCAATTTCCCCCGTTGGTTATTGTAGTCAATAAGCCTGTCCTAGGTGCCTAGCTAGCTGTTGGGTCATATTCCGTAGAGAAATTATCATTTAGTACTCGGATGCCAATCATACGTGTTGCAACAGGTATTGTGTCATATTCGCCATAGAAATTGATTATATTTTCTCGGCTATTGCGAGATCAATGGCCAACCTTCTAGTTGGGTAGCCATTGTATATATCCTCAGCAGTGAAATTGATTGTTCTGACCTTGCTATTGTTCAAATCTATTGTTATCAACGGTGCCGACCTAACTGGTAGGTTGGCTGGAAAATTAATTTTCTCGCCCTTGCTATACCGTGCAAGCTATTGTCGTCAGGGGAGGGAATTCTAGGTCGGCAATGCTACTGTGTCAAACTCGGCTACTTGGTAATTCATTGTCTAGTGACCCGGGCATGACACCATTTTAGCAGAGTGAATTAATCAAACGAATACACACAACTGCATGGCTATGCTATAGGAATATTTCTTGTATTATATTATGATTGGTATTAAACGTCACAGACCAGCACTCACACTTTGTCTAATCCAACATGTACATGAAATAATAAAAATTTGAAAATTTGAGCCCAATCAAACATCTGAGTTACAAGAAAACAGCAAAAAACCGACTACATTGTTCTTATAAATCATAAAGAATGGTTTTGCTCTTACAACGAGATCAAAACTGTTTTCGGTCTTTGTTTTACTTATTTCTGGATAAAAACACCATTTCAGGCGAAAATGTTTTAATAGTATGTTTCTACCAGCACCGTCTTCATATCCTGAAAGTTATACGTCAATCTATGGACATTTCTGTTTGGGTATGACTGTTACCAATCCTGTACTGTACCCTATGAAGCACTGATCAAATTCTGATTGGGACAACACGTGGCAGCGCAATTAAAATGATAATATTTACCTTGTATTTAGAATGTTTAGAGTTCAAGAGCATGTGCTAAGAAAGATCCTGCTAGGATCGAAACGTCAGGCCCTCCTTATTCCAAGCATTTTATATATTTCAGATCATTCATTTAATTGATGAGCAGTTTGATGAGCTAGTTTTACATGTATTGTAGGTCTATATGTAAAAGAAAGGTGGATAGGTTGAATATGATATTTGAAAAAAAGAGGCAGATTGGTTAGTGGCTCTCAATGATTAAAAACCAAAATGAAAATTCTTATTTTCATATTCCCCCTTCAAAAATATTTAATCACGTTGTTGCATGAATATTAGCTTTTGCGTGAATAATTCCCATAATGTATACATTAAAGTAATGAATAATGTAAAGCGAAAGTTGTCACGATCTATTTGTAATTATTTTTTGTGCGAGACCGAATTTCGGAGATAATCAAATAGGAACTCGCGATCGAAGCCATTCAATTATAATTTCCACACAGTCCAATATATGAAGAAAAGTAGGTCTAATTTTGTCACGATTCTGCCACTTTGGAAAGTAATTAATGGAGGAGTAAAATCCTCACGCCATTATGGATGTCCGGAGGTGGTCAGCATTAGTTGCTGACCGACGGGTGACCGAACCAAACTGGACAAAACCGTGCGGAACCAAGCGTAGAACTGAAAGTCCAAATCTATGTTGAATTAAAGGTAGTATCATACTTTGGTTTGTATCAAATAAATACAGATTCAAGGGCAAAAATATCAAGACAGATACAGTAACAGTCATTTGTGAAAATTTCAGTCCCATACGGTGCCCACTTTTTGAGAAAACTATGAAAAACAGCCAAAGTATTTTTTAAGACTTTTCTCTTTTATTTTTGATCTTTTAAAAGATCAAAACGATTTTCGGTCGTTGTTTTACTAATTTCTGGATAAATACAAAATTTTAACGGTTTGTTTCTACCACCACCATCTTCATATCCTGTAAGTTATTATGTAAATTTGTGAACTTGTCTGTTTTGGTTTCTTACAAAAGTATGATACTACCTTTAAAGGCTGCGTTTAACTGTTTTTGAAATCCCGAGAGAGAGCAAAAGAAAAATAAAATTGAAAAAAAAAATCAATGAAAGCTTTCATTGGGTTTTGACCTGCAAGTGATGTGGAATATAATGTATTAATACCTGTCCCAATTTAACACGGTGTACGTTCGCTCCACAAGCGACCATCCAGTTCCCATGGCAACAGTTTGTTAATACAGGCGAATAAATTGTGTCTTTAATGAAAGGATGTATCAAACACTACCTCGGGAAGTCAGGGACGCGCGGTGGGCGGGGCGTGAGCTATGATCAAGGGGGGCCGACAAAATTTAGGTATGTCTTGAATTACGGTGTAGGAAATCTAGCAATGTCGAAAATGAAGACGAGGAACGATAACAAATGGCAGATTACGGAACAACAGGAAACGACTTAAGAAATACTGTGGCTCTTTTTCACTGTTTTCTGAAAAAGTGGGCACCGTATGGGACTGAAATTTTCACAGATGACTGTTACTGTATCTGTCTTGATATTTTTGCCCATGAATCTGT
This sequence comes from Astropecten irregularis, assembly GCA_963971285.1. NCBI lineage: Eukaryota > Metazoa > Echinodermata > Asteroidea > Paxillosida > Astropectinidae > Astropecten > Astropecten irregularis. The sequence goes on from OZ020255.1 coordinate 9,967,935, forward strand.
ATTTCTTTGATAAAAACCAAAGTATGATATTACCTTAAAAAAAACAAAACTGGACGTGGGTAGACAAACTACATTACTCACCAATTGCAGAGCGCCGTGGTTAAAAACTGGAGAAATGTTGAGGTTTTATCCAACAACATACAGTGAGACCACGCAACTAAATATAGATAATTTAACTGCATGACCTATTGTGATGACAAGATGGCGTCTCTGAGGCTAAGAATATGGGTAGCCGAATGACTAGCTGCCCCATATCGAGAGAGAGAATGCCCCCACAGGTGCTCATGAATGTTCCAACATTATATCGATGGCCATCGCATGTTCAGCATAACTAAACAAAGAATGGATTTGCGCTGCCTCTTTTCAAAGTCACAAGTGGTGAAGTGACATGTATTTCAGTTTTGACAATTGCAGCCTAAATAACCTCTTGCTAGTGGAACATTAGCAATTTTCTATCATGTTCGGTTTAAGTGCTGTGGCCTATGGTCTGGCGTGTCGTACTAAGCATCTTGTGGTTAATCTACACATTGTGGGTTTGAATCCAGCCATGGGCTAATGGTGCTTGCATCCTTGGGCAAGACTCTTTATCACACATTGCTCCTCTTCACCCAGGTGTAAATGGGTACCTGTGAGGGTAGAGATGGCTTTGTGGGCTCGATTAGCCCTGTGCGCTTTTCAGGCAACCGCGGGCTGTATTATACAGGGAGCCGAGATTGTTTCGGGAAAGAAAATGGGCCAGATTATCAGGGATAACAATGTCGTTATTATTATAATAACATTTTGACATAGTTGTATACATTTTGTGGACTAGTCACTGAGCTGGCAGTGGTTAGGGGGTTGCTTGGCTAGCATCTCAACAGGTATAATGGCCGGATAGTTTGATGGCGAGCATGCTGGCCGCTGGCAGCACTGCATGCCTACCGTAGATGATCAGACCGAATAGCTAGGGTGTCCTTATAAGTGTCAATAATACCGTTGCGTTGTTGGTGTCCTTTTTCGTGCGTCATTGCCGTTCATCATATATCAAACGACCTCTAATATCCCCGCTGCTCTTCACAAACCACTTCGCGTTGCCACGGAAACAAGGCAAATTGTACATTGTCATTTTGTTCTAATCAGCCAGCAACATATTCTCGCTTGAATTGCTCAACTCTGCCACCGGTTCCAATGCAACTATCTATCCAGTCAAGATTCATTTCGCAGCATTTATGACAAAAAAATCAACGGTTAATATAGAAACTCCAAGGACAGCTTCATTTTGGTTTGGAACTGATGTAACTGAAGAGTAATAATTTGAAGTGCTTCATGAGGTGGTATAATACACCAAAATGGCGGACCCTTTTCACAAACACACAACATTATACAGCCATTTGGGCCACGGCAACAAAGGATCCTTTCACACTCTGTGCTATATTTAACACACAAATCTAATTCGACACAAGGTTACATTACAATAAACGAGAGAAAAATGTCCTTCTTGACCTGGATAAGGAATTGCCTTTCAGAGATCATAGAAGGAATAGCAAAACTAGTGCTGCCATATAGTGGTTAGTGTCTGCCAAGCTTTAGGCACAAAATGTCGCCACATTACAACTTGGATATTAAGAGCTAATTAAGGCTCACTGTGTTGTTACATAATTATGACTAATGATAATTTTCGTTCTCAAGTTTGCCTGATGTACATACGTAGGGAAAGCCTAATGATCTAAAATAGCTTCAACGTATATTGGTTTCTTTGGGACACAACTCAAGATAAATTGGAAGAAGAAGACTTTTGACTTTTCAATGGGAACTTTAAGAAGAAGATGAAGTCTTGTTTTCAATGGGAACTTTGTTTCCAAAACAGAAACAAATTACCAAAGCACAAGCAAGAACGAAGGGAACAAATTTACAAATTAAATGAATTGTAATGTAATGACAAGAGCATACATAATAACGAAGCTATACAAATGTATATCGTATAATGTATGACGAGGAAAAATGGGTAAACTCATGAAACATACGTTAAGGTCGAGGTGTAATCAATTTTCCACCAACGCACAAGCAAAAACAAGTACAAGGAAAAAAAGAACCTAAGTTTTTACGAGTAAAGTAACGTCAGGGAGAGGGGTAGGTTGAAGAAGAGGAGGAATTGGCCTTATTTTCTCCTGAATTCTCAGTGTATTGTACCAAGCCTGCTTTGGGTGGATTTCACCAAACTCATCGTAACTTACAATCAATCGTAGCATTTACGTCCCTTCGTTTGGATACGATGGGTTATCCTTCGTAAGTCGACTTACGATCGATCGTAGGGCTTCGACTTATGATGCATTGCATCCCTGCGTTAGGATACGATGGGTTATCCTTATGATACATTGCAGCCCTTCGTTAGGATACGATGGGTTATCCTTATGATACATTGCAGCGCTACGTTAGGATACGATTGGTTATCGTTCGTAAGTTGAATTACGATCGATCGTAAAGCTTCGTGAAATCAACAGCAGGTGTTACTGACAATGACGCATTGGAATAACTCTTTCCCAGCGCCATCCCAAAAGCAATATCAAATCGTTTTGTATACATTCCCATTTGGGATGGAGTATACATGTATCTATAATGCATGTTCTGCACTGCGATGTAGTCATGTTTGACCCAGGGGGTCCATTCTCGTCCCGTGTGACACTTTCTTCATCTTCATGTGGTCATGAACGATGATGATATCCCTAGGGTAGATTTGAATTAGAGCATCACCATACAATAATAAACCACGGGCAATTAACTTTTGCTGGAGGAGGGATCGATCGCAGAGTCAAACCTCTTCCCACGAGACGATATTCATGTTAAAGACTGTTTTATAGAAAAACATAATAATGATGTAATCACCGGAGGTGATATCTTGTTAGGATTTCCTGGGGAAGTTAATCGTGTGAATCGGTGGGACGACTCATTAGAGCTAGGACACGATCCGGAGTTCGTGTCAGACACAGGCCCTGACAATATATTACGACAGGTGAAGTCGCAATCATCTGTACGTGGTAGAGTGGGACAATATCAAGGTGTATTACACCCACTGCTAAAACCCTGGACGAAGTGGTGTATCTCGGTAAAAGCAATGGTCGTCTCAATTGCTTTAAAGGTAATATCATACTTTGGTTTGTATCAAAGAAATACAGATTCATGGTTAAACATACCAAGACAGATACAGTAACAGTCATCTGTGAAAATTACAGTCCCATACGTTGCCCACGTTTTGAGAAAACGGTGAAAAACGCCCACAATAATATATATTTTAAGTCTTTTCTCTTTAATTTTTGATCCTTTAAAAGATCAAAAACATTTTCGGTCGTTGTTTTACTAATTTCTGGATAAATACACGATTTCAGGCGGAAACATTTTAACGCTATACAGGGTGTCCCAGAAAAAACGAAACCGAGATTTGTCAGTGTTTAATTCTATTTTAATTTCACTTTTGAATAATAAATGACACATATCTGGAAAGCTTATTTCCTCAGCTTTAAATTGATACCATTCACATGATCCATACTTCACGCATGAGTGAGTAAAGACAATATGAAACAAGGCTATCAAAAAGTAATTTGCACAACGATATATTTATTTTAAAGAATCAATCACATTTCAAGAAACTACATTTCCTGGCCTTTCAAATGATGCCTTGGTCAGGAAAAATGAGCAAGGGATGACAGAGATATCTGCTTTTAAATATGGATTGAATTTTCATTGGTTTTTAATTTTTGGGTTTTTTTTTTCAAATCCTTTTTCACACCTGACTGATTTTTCCCATGAAAGGATGCGGAGATGAAATAAACTTGTTATGATTAATCACACAATCTTGAGTCATAAATGATACATCTAGAAATTTTAGTTCTCCCTCTTCACACTTGTGTGAATAAAAAGAATAGAAAAGAAAGACTTAGTGAATAAATCTGGGCGGGAAAGAAGGAATGGAAGGATGGCAGGGGTTTTAACACGCACGTTCTTAATGGACATAATGGATCCGCATCCATTCATGCAAAAAATCGGTCAGGTATAAACGAAGGATTTGAAAAACATGAATGTTCAATCCATTTTAAAGGCAGAAATCTCTGTCATCCCCTGCTCATTTTTCTTGACTGAGGCATCATTTGAAAGGCCAGGAAATGTAGTTTCTAGAAATGTGATTGATTCTTTAAAATAAAAATATCGTTGTGCAAATTACTTTTTGATAGTCTTGCTTCATATTGTCTTTACTCACTCATGCGTGAGGTATGTATCATATGAATGGTATCAAATGAAAGCTGAGGAAATAAGCTTTCCAGATATGTGTCATTTATTATTCAAAAGTGAAATTAAAATAGGATTAAACACTGACAAATCTCGGTTTCGTTTTTTCTGGGACACCCTGTATATGTTTCTACCACCACCATCTTCTTACCCTGTAACTTATACGTAAATCTATTAACTGTTGTGTGAGAGAACAGCAACAGTTAACGATCGAAACGTAGGCAACAGATTCCTGCGGCAAAACACCGCATGGCTTTCGAGTTGCCAACTACACACCAACGCAACCACAACCTCATATTGAATAATCCCATCAAAGTTCCCTATAATACCATTTATACCTTGGCATACGGTTACTAAGATTTAAAACCATAGCAGAAAGAAGCCGCCACACCATAAATCCATATTACCCTTTGCAACGTCAGAAACCAATCCAAGAGCGATGATGGCCGTAATAATGTAATCAACGTGCCCCACCAACCCATAAATACTGGTTAGGCCTACCTCAAGTGGAAATAGCTCATACGTTAACGTCATGATGCACCGAGCTGCCAGCTGTTTTCCATCATTTTGTGAAGACAAGAGGAATAGGTATAGGAAAGGTATGACATTATCCTGGTAGAGGGTTTTGTTTCCGAGAGAGGCTGGTCGGTCGACTCAGAGGTATGATTATAAATCAAGAGAAGGAACGGGTTGTATAAGGAGAATGAGCAGGGAGCTTTGGAAGCTGAGAGACGGAGGAAAAGAATCTAAAAGGTGAATTGAAACAGGTGACGCTCTGAAACCAGGGTCTCTGTGGCTCTGAGCTGAAGTTGAAGAGGTACCATCTGTTGCTATATCTGACTTGTGTGCTTTGACTTATGGGCACCAGAAATAAAAAGTGACACTCGCCCAAGTTCAAAGTAATGCCCAAGCCATACAGAATTCTCGAAGATCTGGAAGAAAACTATAGGGGCAGAAAACCTGGGAAGCCAGAAGTTGTAACAAAATAAAGGAAAGGAAATGGAAAAGAAGACGAGAACTTTGGTAGATCAAAGGACTGGATGAAGGAGTTATCAAAATCATACACGTCGAGCTTTGTGATTAAAAGTACTGCTATCAATCAAATCTAACCATTTGCTCTAAAAGACGTTGTGCTGAGTAAAGGTAAAAGTAAAAACACCAAGAAGTCAATCTGACCTATATCTAACCAAGCAGCACTAGGATACCACTCGGACAGTCCAGCCCCTGACTGTTCCATCCTACCAATTACCTTTGCTCAAGGTTCCGGTCAAAATCAAATCTCTTTAACCGCCGTATATGATAAGAAACGCTCACAACACGTTGTAATCCCAGCTTTAGCATTACTTCAGTATAAGAGGACACTTCCACTCCCCTTCTGCCTGAATTAATTCAATTTTCCTGGGCGATCAAATCCACCTCACGATATTTATGAAAAGCCAGTATTGGTAACCAGTTAATAGAAAACAAACAAGGAAAACGAAGTGTCTTATTCAAGGTAGGTAACCTCAGAAATTTTCAACCACAATCTACAAAACGCACAACACAGCGCAACTTTAACCGTCCAAACGATGATCCTACCGGTATAAAGGGCTTTGCCGTTTGCCCTCACCCCGTGAAATTGAATGCCGCGTAAAATCCATTCCCTTTTTGCGAACTCGAACGCGGGGCAAGTCCACAGAGACGATGCTGCAATAATTTAGCTGCGACCAACCAAAGAAAAATGAATTTATGCGATAGAATTACAAATACCGTCTATTTTACCGACGTGCATTTGGGAAAGCCGAGGCATTGGGTTTTTTGAAGAAAAAACTAATCCAAGTCCCACGAGAACGCGTAATTCTGTATTCTATAACGGTACCTGATCGTCAAGACGTAGATTATGTTGAACGGTAGAACGTTGTACGGAATCCTCATTTATAATTAGTGCCCGACAGGTTATCTTGTCAATGAAATGTGACAGCGTGCGTGTTGCACGATTACCTATCTAGCGTATTTGTTCATCCAGTGCTTCGTGCAAACAAGTTGTCTACACTAGTTTAGGGCCCTTTTCCAAACCTCGGCTCCGGCTCAGGCTCCGGCTCCGGCGCTGTCATCCATATGCTGAAAATATAGGTTGTAGCTTTTCATTGAAGCTGAATCTCTTTTTTCTTGTTCAAATTAGAGTATTTACTTCCAAACCGTAGCCAAAAGCCTCTATTTCGATACCCTTTATTTTATAATGAATTCACGAAATGGAGCCGGAGCCGGAGCCTGAGCCGGAGCCGAGGTTTGGAAAAGGGCCTAGTTGTGCATTAACCCTATGGCATAGAAGATGCGAGAGCGTGTACGGATCACCTAAAATGCCATTAACATGGTTAAAAGTTGGATAAAATCTCCCCACAGGTGCTGTATAAGTCAGGTGTATCATTTATCTGTTTCAATACTAGTAGCTGAGATTAAGAAGTGGATAAAAACAATTTCATCATTCAACGGACTAAGCTAAATTACATTCTTTCGATCTAGACCAGAAAACAGTCTATCTTCTGCCCTGATCTATCCTTCAAGTATATCTATCCATCACATTTTTTTTGTGACTGGATTCGTCCTCCGTAAGTCAAAATTCGACCATTATTCTTCAAATTAGAAGAAATGGCGATTAGGAACCCATGGGTCGACTTCACGAAGCCCTACGATCGATCGTAACTCGAGTTATGAGGGATAACCCATATCGTATACTACATAGGGCTGCAATGCATCATACGTCTTATGATTGATTGTACGTTACGATGATTTTGGGAAATCAACCCCTGATAAATGACACCAGATTGTGGTTACCCACGTTAAGTGCAATTACTGCCCCAAACTGCAGGAAGGACCAATGACAAGTCAATGAATATCCACTTACATTTGCAATGTCAAGTCTTACAATGCTTTAAGCAGTTTCATATCTTCTTGTACCGAAACACATTAACTAAAGCAGAGGGTACACTGTCAATAATTTCGGCAACAATCTCGGTAATTATTATGTTGCCCAGTTAGGGCAACACACCTGGGCAACACGACTTTGGGCCCTGTGTACACTAGCAACATTATGTCCTACATGTTACCGAGATGTTGCTGCGACATTGTAACCCAACTCGATTTGCTCTGTGTACACTGACATTTTCAGCAACAAGGTTATACCTGGACAACATGTTACCGAGATTGGTACCGAATATGTTGACAGTGTACGCTCTGCTTGACTGACACAGAAACAAGACTGCTGGCCACTAATTTACAGTAAAAATGCCACACCCTAAAGGAATTACTCTAAACAAAACTGCTTCAAATACTCTTCATCCGGTTGCAGTATGATCTTTGTTGATGTTGCATCCATCAGTAATTCAATCAAAGAAAGTTTTAACCAAGTTTGTTTTGTCTTTTAGGGGCGGGGTTGGGGTGGGGTTTGACAGCGAACATTTATGGTCATCATTGGCAGCTCGTATATAGGATTATCTCTTTGAAGAAGATACTTTCCCTCAGAGTAAATGTTTACGGACGAATCACGTCATGTCTTTTGAATGTAGCCGAATGTGTCCTTTTACACAAATTGGTTTTCTCTGCAAAGTTTGATAAATAAGACTGAAAATATAAACATATTGAGAGATGGGTCTAGCACCACGATTGTTTGTTATTGTATGTGTGCTTTGATGTTTACCGATATGAGTCTAGGATGTATTGCAAAGAAAATCACGTATCAATAACATGCCACGATAAAGCCAAATAAAGACAAACGCTAAACTGGTTTGTATAATCTTGGTAAGCCAAACAGAAAGTAAATTTGAGGGTTTTCTTGTAGAGAAAATGATATTCATTCATTGCAAAGTTACCTTTTGAAGAATTGAAAATAAAAACGCTTGGAGTTAGGAGGGCCTGACTTCATGATCCTAGAAGAATCTTTCTCAAAGGCTACTCAGAGAAAAAGTGGGGCCTGACGTTTGGGTCCTAGCAGAATCTTTCTCAAAGGTTGCTCAGAGTTAGGAGGGCCGGATGTTTCGATCCTAGCAGGATCTTTCTAAAAGTCTACTCAGACTTAGGAGGGTCTGACGTTTCGATCCTAGAAGAATCTTTCTCAAAGGCTGCTCAGAGTAAGGCGGGCCTGACGTTTTGATCCTAGCAGGATCTTTCTCAAAGGTGGTCAGAGTTAGGAGGGCCTGACATTTCGATCCTAGCAGAATGTTTCTCAAAGGCTGCTCAGAGTTAATAGGGGGACCTGACGTTTGGATCCTAGCAGGATCTTTCACATAGGCTAAATGGTCAGAGTTAGGAGGGTCTGACGTTTCGATCCTAGCAGGATCTTTACCGAAGGCTGAACGTCAGGCCCTCCTAACTCCAAGCATTTGATATATTTCCGGTCATTATTTTGGTTGATTAGCTTTCAGCTGTTTATCACTTGTATTGAAAATAAAAAACAATTGGAAAATGCACAATTGAAGATAATAATTATAAGAAACGGACATTACTACACTTTTGTTTTTGCGAAATGTGAACACAATTTTGATGGAACTTCGCGATGTTTGTTCCATGACAGCTTAAACTGAGAAATGAAAAATAGCTAGACGACAGGAGAAATATTACTCTCATAAAATAGGGACAATTGAAAAATATGAAAAAGGGGAAAACGGTAAAAAGGCAGATTATCCATAATAGCTTTTTGACGGATGATATGTCATATTTTTGTTCTTTTTAGTCCTTTTTAGAGGAATAAGGCAGCGTCCTAATACCAAACTGATACCAAACTGAAGAGCGATGCATTTACTAACCACTCTGTCAATGTGTCTCCTCTGGTTTGATAAGAAAATGCCTGGCAACGGAGCCTGCGACGTCACGATGACGTCATTACCACTCCCAGCCACCGTGGAGAATATTGTAAGTGCTATAGTCCTTTTTAACTCTGCATCTAGGCATGCAGAATGGGTTTTTCTGTATTCCCTGAAAGGAGGCACAATTTGTGACTATGTCCGTGAACTTGCATACAACTCCTAAGCATTCGTGCATGTTCATACAGTAAGGTACATTGCTCTTATTCTGATTTACAAAACCGTCTGCAAAATGTATTCACTGAATGTAGGCCTGTGTTCATCTTCTGACGTTAACCGATTCTGAGAACATTAGTATCTAACTGGCAAGATGCAGTTTCGAAGCAGAACCTCGACGTTTTCAACAATAAAACGAGTTCTTATTCTTGAACTTAAAAGCGTAATTGACAATGGAGACGAAGCCCGAGCCGCAGCCACAAGTCTTGAAAAGCGTCTATGTTCACGCGCAAATTGCTCATTGCGCTTTTAGGAAACTAGGCTGAGGCTAGGCTTGGGACTCACTTCACTATGCCATCATTGAGGCTCACACAACGAAATTAATGGATTGGGCCACACGAAGAGGCCGAAGAAAGGCTCCAGCTTAATTGCCATGTATCTCAAGCCCTCATTTACGACACAAAATGGCGGTAGAAAAAAATAGATCCCAAACCTAACCTCAAGCCTCATTCCGTAAAGGTCTCATCACCCCTATGCGAGATATGTACACTGGCTTGACACGATATAAGCGAATTCTACAGGGACCATACTGCGAGGGATGAAGCTGTGCCAGACACCATGTGTGTATGCCAAACCCGCGCCCCCTGCCATCCGTTAAACGTCGCCGGGACGCCGCCGCGTCATGGAGGCAAATACCGGGCGAAGTTGGTGTGTCCGACACGGACTGCTACACCGAGCCAAGTGGACTCATGAGGGGTGCTAGTGGGTAATATACGGCTTGCCTTCGTCTCAACACGCTAATAATTCATGAAATACGTACCAGGCCGTGCTTTCAACTCGTTCTGAGCGAACCACAAAGTTTTAACGACAGATTACCAAATTTCTTGATAAAAGTTCGTGATTTTTTATGAAAAGAATGGGCTCATCTGTCTTCAACACATTTAAAGTAATGAAGTAATTAAGATGTTATTAACTCACTTAATCAAAAATTGATCAGCAAGTTTCAAAGTAAAGTATGGTATTAGAAGCGACATGCAACATAAAACAAACAAGGTCTGACATTAAGACTCACATGAGCTTTTGCAATTTTGATCGTTTGGAGGTTTTTTTCAAGAAGTGACACAGTCACAATGACTTTTGAAGTAATGTTGTTGGTCAATTTTCTTCATGGTCAATTTGATTTATTACTGTTCTTACTGAGCTGCAAGCACATATGCCTTTTGTCTTTGTTTAAAAAGGACCAGGGTCGATTTCACTAAACTCATCGTAACCAACTATCAATCGTAGGACTTATGATGCATTGCAGCTCTATACGTAGGATTACTAGAATAGGATGAGTTATCCTTCGTAACTCGAGTTACGATCGATCGCAGGGCATCGTGAAATTGACGATATAATAATAACACCTTCTGATCTTAAAAGATGATTCTCTTGAAAAATTTAGAACACACGAATAAGGCTGAATATAGCCAATCTTCATGCTAAGCCGATAGATTGATGCTTAGCGTGTAATTATCAGGAGAATCATAAGAAATTGTTAAAAAGCGCTCACCGATTGAATTGTTTGAAAGTACCGTCCACAGTCAGTCCACAGTCTTGTTCATCCAATCAGGACCTTAAAAAACAAAAAGAACCACCAAAAATAAACGTTATTCATGTTTAAAATACACCACGAAACAGTACAGAGAATAATGTAGCAAAGACCAAAGCGTACAATTCAATATGGCGCCACTTCAAAATAAAACAGGGATTTATACATTTTTAAACAAAAGTCTCCATTTGCTAATGCAGTGCGGAGGCGGTATACGACTTTAAAAGCCGGCTCAGACATCGATATTTCCTTTCAAAGAAGCCCGAAGTCAACAATAAAATAATAAAATCCCAATATACCACTTAGTGCGATCAGTTTCCCCTACATATCCAGCAGGGAGCCTGATTGAATGATCGAACATACACTAAGTCAACACCAAGAGACATGGAGTAGAGTAGGGTGGGGATCAACAGACTCGACTTCCATATTGATGTCAAGCGATAAGAATAACATAAATGCTCTGGATATAGGTCCTGAGGCTCTACACGTCGCTGAAACAACTGAGGTCGGTGCACCATGAGAATGTCTCTTCTCATAACACAAGAGGGTACTTCAGAGATGAGGTATTGATTCGATGTTTCAGGCAATAGGCTTTGGTCGTCTTCGAGAGATCGAATCCAGTGCTCGATATCACCAAAGTCACCGTAACTTATTATCAATCGTAGGACTTTTGATGCATTCCAGACATAAAATAGGATAGGCCCCTTACGATGGGTTATCTTTCGTAACTCGAGTTACGATCGATCGTAGGGCGTCGTGAAATCGACACCTGCAAATTAAAGGGTTCCTGCAGTGAGCCAGTTTATTTGATTGCCTTCATACAGAAAATATACTGACAAATAATGAATGGCAAGTCTTATTTTGATTTCAAACCAGCATTTGGTTTTCATTCGAATGGCTTTGCAAAATGGGGGATTGTCATGCATGCTCATGTGGGGAACCAACAGCAAAAGTATAACGAAAAACATAAAAAATTAAGAAGCAAATTTGACCCACAAATGGTTTGGTTAACAAATTACACCACCAGTTGAGTAAAAAGAACATTATTCGGCACATTAAAGCCCACTGAGGAGGAAAAGTTCTGCCATAAAACAACCCCAACTTTGTGTGCACAAATCAATTGGGTTACTGCTCTCAGTTATACAGATGACATCACAGTTTTGTGAAAAAAAAAACTGTTGTTAACCCTGAAATAGTGTGAGGAAGTGGGTATCACAGGCCCCATAAAACAGTTGCTTTTTAGCACATGTTCAAGCCATAATATTCCTAGTGCAGAGACCCTTTAACAGGGATGTTTGCAAGTCTTGTATTAAGGTACCAGTGTAATGAGAACCTCTTTCACGGCATCCTATACCTGCAAAGTAGCTTTCTTGCCTGATGAAGGCTAGCAGTACCAGCAGCTGAAACGTCGCTACCACCAACACGACATGGCGTGACTTTGATCGCCCTTTCTTCTTACTTTTCTGAGGTTTGCCACCTCAGAAATTTTCACCATGGACCTCAATATGACCACAGAAGCAACCTCTCATGGGTGCAGTGTGAACCTCGGATCCACGCGCGCCTACAGGAGATTCCAACTCCGATGGAAAATGAATACCTTCTATAAACAGTTCCCCAAGCACGCGTGTGTGCATTCGCGAGCTGCTTGAAGGAGACGTGATAGCCAGCACGGGCCATCTTCGCCACGCAGAGCAGATCTAATAACCACTAGGGAGCTCGAAGTAGTTTGAGTCAACATCGCTGAGGTTAGAACAATACAGGTACCTCAAGAATGTGTATAATTTGGGGCTGAGAGGGCGCATTATTATTTTGTGTTGGGTTGTCAGTTTGTACGTCGTTTGTCATCGTGAGGTACACCAAATTGGACCACAGAGCCCACATGTCCATCAATTTGAGCATCATGAATATACAATATTAAAGGTAGTATCATACTTTGGTAAGAAACCAAAACAGAAATGTTCACAGATTTACGTAAACTTACAGGGTATGAAGATGGTGGTGGTAGAAACATACCGTTAAAATGTTTCCGCCTGAAATGGTGTATTTATCCAGAAATTACCGGTAGTAAAACAACGACCGAAAATCTTTTTGATCTTGTAAAAGATAAAAAATAAAAGAGAAAAGACTTAAGAAATACTGTGGCTGTTTTTCACTGTTTTCTCAAAAAGTGGGCACCGTATGGAACTGAAATTTTCACAGATGACTGTTACTGTATGTCGTGATATTTTTGCCCATGAATCTGTATTTCCTTGATAAAAACCAAAGTATGATATTACCTCTAAAAGGCTGTCAAATAGACACACACAAACCACACGATTGAAACAACCAACCCATCACAACCTGTCAATATTCCTGGTACATGGTGCGCATTGATATCGTCCACGCTCGTCAGACTGAGCTGACGAAGGCTTTACCAAAGAAAACATCCGCGCAAGAAACATAAAACCAAGGACAGAAACGTATACCACTGACCCAAGGGCTTATAATTCCCTCGTTACGACATCCCCGTATCAGATGAAACTGATGCCCGATCATCAGCCTTGCGATAAGATCTAATTTTATCTCATTTTGTCGTAAGAGAGGGGCAAATGCCTGAAATTTCCCGGAGAGGGTTTTGGCATTTCGACTGACGAGTTCAACAGTTGCCGCACATTTTTGTTGCGAGCCTTCTTTATTGAAACAACAACGAGTTATCTCATAACAAAGAAGTCAAACATGAGAAAAATAAATCCATCTCTAAACATACTGCACTTTGTATAACATGTTGACACAAGGGTTAAAGTTACAATCAACAAGGAGAGATGGCTGTGCTTTAAAGATACATTAAGCCTACATTTCGTTTTTTTTTTCGCTTTTGGGAGGCGTGGGTGGGTGGGGTCGTGGGTATCAAATTCATGTAAACTTGAGACAAAAAGCAAACATATTAAGGCGTAATCGTTTAAAAGGTTACACTAATACTAAGCTATGACTCGTCTAAAACTGTCAATTAAAACTTAACAACAAATAAAAAGAAGCAGAAATAATACCAAATAAATTTAAACAATAAGAGTTATTGTACTAAACTGCTGCAAACTGCTCATCAACCAAAATATGGTCTGGACCAGAATACATAAAATGCTTGAGTTAGGACGAGGGTCTGACGTTTCGATCCTATCATGATCTTTATCAAAGGCTGCTTGGAGTTAGGAGGGTCTGACGTATCGATCCTTGCAGGATCTTTCTTAAATGCTGCTCAGAGTTAGGAGGGTCTGACGTTTCGATCCTAGCAGAATCTTTCTCAAAGGCTGCTCAGAGTTAAGAGGGTCTGACGTTTCGATCCTAGCAGGATCTTTCTCAAAGGCTAAATGCTCAGAGTAAGGAATTAGGCCTGACGTTTCGATCCTATCTTCAGAAACATTCTTGAAGGCTTTCTCAAGACTAGTATTTGAGAAAGATCCTGCTAGGATCGAAACGTCAGGCTCCTTACTACAAGCAAAATGGAAATCACTGCAAAACAAACAGAAATGATCAGCCGAGCCAGCAAACTAAACGAAATGTGTTACTGTCATTAGAAAATTCTTGAAGAGAGTCTACTATAATTAAATATGTATTGAAATCCTTTTAAAAATAAGGTCTGTTTTCTTTTCTTCAATATTGCACTTTTTGTTCGTGTGAGATGCTACAGAAGGGACGAGCGAATTATAATTGTAATATATCCTGGGGTCGATTTCACCAAACACATCGTAACTTACACAAAATCGTAGGACTTAACTCCTAATTGGTTGATGGGTTACGATCGATCGTATAGCTTTGTAAAATCGACACCGGCCCCTGTGTTAATCGTGATTTGCTAAAAGGGACACATCATGGGAGAATATCCACGTGCTCTATCCAGACTTTAAAATAACAGAGAATTGATCTACCATACACAAAATAAATGACTTACAACATGTATTGGCGCCGATTGCTTCAAACGTAAGAGCCTCGTGTCTGTTTTAAAACACCCATCACTGAAGCAGATTGTATACACTGTCAATATATTTCGGAAACATGTTGCCAAGCTAGGGCAACACAACCTGGGCAACACGACTTTGGGCCCTGTGTACACTAGCAACATTTGGCCAACATGTTACCGAGATGTTGCTGCGACATGTTACCCAACTCGTTTTGCTCCGTGTACACTGACAACATTTTCAGCAACAAGGTTATGCCTGGACAACATGTTACCGAGATTGTTACCGAAAATGAATACATTCGGAGAAGACTTAGTCCTTCACAGTATTTCAATTTGGTATCATAATGCACCACAATATTCGCAAATCTGCCAAATATGTGTCTTCTAATTTGACTTAATATAAAAGACAGCCTCCGTATCTTATCCAAAATGCCACCGATTGTTGAAATGCCAGAACATTAAGTTCCATCAAACGCTCACAGAGTTGTCAAAAAGCAAATAAAGAACTCAAATTCCTTTTCCTTGCTTCCAAATTATCTTGTTATTATTTACCAAGCGAGATTCAATATGTTTAGATGGAGAAATAATCACCAGAATGCATGGTTTACAGTCTGGGGTGTCAGGTGCTTGAAACAAGATAATTTCCCCCACAAAGCAGACCGAACAAAGAGATGATTCAATATTGTGAAACTGATTTAAATGTTTATGCAAACACGAGTCAACGCATAAAGTGGTTTTCAAGATGACGATCGTAATGGTCCGTCACGTATTTTATAACCATTGGACAACGACCGCTATTGTAACTGGGGATATATCGTATATAATGGTCAGGCAATTTATGATTTGTCTCTTCGGCCAATTGATTGACCATCTGCGTGGGCAGATGATGTTTGTTCTGAAGAAGCACACTGTCTAATTATTTTGTTTTTCTAATTTTCCAATCAGAAATAATACGACTTAACAGAAGAGTTTCAAATTAAACACCAATATAATGATTCAAAATAGCTTAAGATAAAAACAAAGTAATGAAGGGCAACCCTAATTTGCAAAAACAAAGTACTTGAACAGTGAAACAAATTA
This sequence comes from Astropecten irregularis, assembly GCA_963971285.1. Classification (NCBI taxonomy): domain Eukaryota; kingdom Metazoa; phylum Echinodermata; class Asteroidea; order Paxillosida; family Astropectinidae; genus Astropecten; species Astropecten irregularis. The sequence goes on from OZ020255.1 coordinate 9,983,794, forward strand.
ACTAATATTGAAAAATGAAATTACTGGTAACAGAAATAATAGGGGCCTACCTAATCAACTAACATAATGAAGGAAATAAAAATCAGGATGATCACAACCAAGGATGGGACCTTAGGGAGACTTTCCCATAGGGTCGTGCACCAACTTTACTTACCTATTTCTAAACATTCTCCAAACCAATGAACTTGAAATTGACATAATGTTCATATTGAGAGCATTCTCTGTCTTCTAATAACATATGGACATTAAAAATACGTCTTTAAAGGGTAGCTGGTACCTTAGGGAGACATCGAAAAGTCTCCCTAAGTCCCGATGTCTCCCTAATGTCCACTTTTAGACGCTAAAAGTGTCTCGTATACACCATTTGTAATTATCTGACATTTCGATCCTGGCAGGATCTCTCTCAAAGGCGTATACCTTGTGGATGAAAAGCTTTGCGAACGATCCTGCCAGGATTAGAAATGTTAGACCCTTCAAACACCGAACAATGTATTTCATGCTCATTACAAAATTAAAATACTGCTGATAGCATAGAGAATATCCATGTTCAGATAATGCTTCGAGGAATAGGATAAGATCGTGAAAACTTATAAGGCATAATAATAATAATAGTAAAGGACGTTTACATTGCGCAGCTACTATATGAATATACTATACTGCACATTACAAATTTATTGTCATCCCTAGTCATCGGGTCAAGATTTACATTCCTGAAACCATCTCAATCCCTGGAGAGTATACAGCCCGTGCTATCATAAGATGCACAAAGGCTAATCAAAGCCATCTCTACCCTAACAGGTACCCATTTACTCCTGGGTGAAGAGGAGCAATATAAGACAAAGCGACTTGCCCAAGGACGCAAGCACCACTAACCTAGGGCTGGATTCGAACCCACAATTTGTAAATTTACCACGCCAGACCACCAGTCCACAGCATGACTTGAAATACTGAGTTCAGGGTCCGAGCGGGTTTATTATAGCAACAACAAACATGGTATGTGGAGGTATAGGAAAGATCAGTACAGAAGTCATACGAGTGAAAATACAGGCATGTATGGAAACAGAGATCAATCAGCTAGAATTGTGATGACACGATTCAAACAGTTGATCT